>JAEQBH010000354.1:1800000-2256792 GCA_016808115.1 Tetrastigma voinierianum
GGTTAATTTCTGTTTCTCTTCTCTTTTTTCCTGTTGTCTCTACAGATCCATCCATTTCATTGAGTAAATTGCTTGTCTCTTCCTATGTGGCTCACCATTCACCAGATAGCTGGTCTGTATGTATTGAGTTTCTGTCCCAAATTTTTAAAAATTTCCAAAGTAGTTTGAATCAAAGCTATATGAAATTTTTTTTATGTTAAAGCTCTAATCATTAACTAAAACTTTCATTTTTTTAAAAAAATTTCATTTTTAAATCCAATACTAGGATTATAGCCCAATATATTGGCATAAACAAAAAAATTTCATCTATCATAAAAAAGAATAAAATTTAAATAATAAAATTAGAGTAAAGTTTTGGAGGATTTTTTAAGTAATACACAATCATTATTATCAGTATATTAATTATTTTTATTACCATTAATTTTTTTTTTAAAAAAGTTATATGGTTTTTAATGACATCTAGATTTCAGTATTTTAATGCATGATACGATGGTATGGTTGACTTGTTCACCACGTCATATACTAACAGTGGGATAGCTCTGCTTACCTCAATCTACATGATGTAAAGGCGAGAGTTAGCATGGATTTAAAATGTAGGGGCTTATTGGTCTCAAAAGTTTCTATGAGTTGTTCGGATATTCATGGGACTTTTGCGCGAGCTTTTTAAAAGAATTTTAGGTTTTATTTTTTTGTAAATTACTAAAATATTTTGAAAATAAAAATAATATTTAAATTAATTTGTGAACAGTAATCCCCAAGTTATTGTAGCATTGAATTTTTTTTTAAATTAATATTAGATTCATTAACAGTGGTATTGACTTTTAAATTAAAAAAAAAAACAATCAATGTATTAGTTATTGATTGTGACATTAGAAATGTTTTAAAAGTTTTTTAAGTTAACATCATAGTTATTGACTGAGTTATTGAATTTTAGATTCCCCAAGTTATTGTAGCATTGAATTTTTTTTAAATTAATATTATCTGATTAACAAATGCGATTACTTTTAAATAAAAATTCAATGCTCTTAGTTATTGATTGCGACAATGTGTTTTAAAAGTTTTTTAAGCTTAACGTCATGCTTATTACCAGCACATTATCGTTCACACATTAATTTGAAGATATTTTATTTTCAAAATATTTAGTAATTTTTCAAAATTTTAATATAATCTAAACCTTTCTCCTATGAGCAGATTCATTTATCAGCATGATAGTTCAATAATATGAGTGCAAATTAGAGGAGGAACCAGACCGGTCCGATTTCAAATCTTTGGACCAAACGAATATTTTAATTTTTAAGGCCTCCACTTGTTTGGACATCTTCGGTTGAAACCTTCTCATGGCTAATGTTGTCACCATTGTTCAACCTTGGGCATTAGTAAAGATAACTTAACCCTGTAGTTATGATTCATCCATGTCACCGATCACTTCCACAGATTATTAAGACAAGAAAAGATGAAGAAGTAAGCCAGAAAAGCTCACGCCGACCGCTTATCTTCCCTGTGGATCTTCCCGATTTATATAAAGTGGTTTACGAATCTCTCTCTAATTTTAGGAAAGAAAATCTTAATCTTTGTGTGGATAAAATCTCTTCTTCCTTATCAAGGATTAATCATCTCTTTATTAAAGATTAATCTTTTTCGAAATAAGGAATTTAAACTGTGAATCCCTTGATAAATATATTTTGCATTTTCCGCCTCGCCATACTTATCCATAACGAACTTCACATACGCAGCAAGATGGCCACCGAGACTTAAAATTTGGGATTTACGCTCGAAGCTGGCTCATGAGAAGCACATCCTTTCTTAGGATTCTCCGCTAAAAGCTCCCACTTCAATATAGTAAGTGAGCTTGAACCATTTCACAACGTGTGCATGCTCAAGCAAAGTTCGGCCCATTGAGTAACACTTTGTTATCACATTCATGAATTTTCCTTTCTCCCCGGGACCGGGAATTTTGTGCTTTTTCGCAGGGAAATAATGTGTTTTGAAACCCAAGTGAAGTTGAAAGGGCTTAGGAAAATCAATACAAGAGCATCAAACGCAGATCGTAGGTTTGGTTACAGTTGCGCGGAAACGACGCTCTAATACGCCCACGGCATTTACGCTCGACTACACATTTAATCGTGACGTTATGTTTCACCCCTATATAAAATATTTGGCTCAGTGTCAATTTCTTTTACCATTTCACAAAGCCTTTCAGCTATTGCAATTTTTCTTCCCCGTGCTTCGCAAATTTTTCTTCAAGGGAACTATCCAAGTCCCTGATCGCTTCACCTTTCCAAAGGAGTTTTGAAACTTCATTTGTATTGCCTCCATTGTGTTTTTATGGAGCATTTTCGGGGTTAGAAAGTTTTTTCGTTACTTTGAGGGTGCTTCATCGTCAGTCATAGGGTTTGGTGACGGTTGTAGGCGCCTGGATACTCCCAAGTTTGGGGTCATCCCATTAGGTCCCGCAAAGCTTCCTAGTTCGGGGTTCTTAGGTTTCGTTACTGGTAGGTTGTTAGTCTTTATTTGTACGATGCTATATGCACAGCTAAAACTTACCGGGAAGTTTGCTCATTATATTTAAGTCTTCGTGATAGCTTTAGCATCACTTTTTCAGGATTTCTGGCCAAAGTGTGGACACCGTAATCTTGTGAGACCATGGCCTCCATCCCATAGGTAAGTGGTAGAACAGAGACGCTTTTCAAAGCCACAAGAGAGTTTTGTTAGATGCTTCCGCCGTCTTCTATGGGTATTATGAGGTTGAGTATGTTTTGATTTTCAACTCTTTAGAAGAAATTTCTATACTTTACTATCAAATCAGTCTATTGTCAAGCATAATCGACTAAGGTATTCTGAACTAATAGATAATATTCTTTCACACAAATCGACAAGTCCTGTCTGGAGCAGAGGAAGACTTCAACTCTAACCATTTGCTAAAATAGTCGGTGACAACCAATAATAACTTCTTCTTAGTCATGGTAAGCAGGCACAACTATAATACTCCCATTATAAAGGGCTAGCTCAGGATGGTGGTTAGATTCCTGAGCTCACAATCTTGAGATAGTGGGCTTCGCTGCTGGTAGCTGGCTCATTTTCTCGACGTAGGTCGTATCTACCTCATGGTCACACACAACTTTGTAAGGGCCTGAGCTAAAGTTCTGTCACCTGGATGGTTTCCACATATCCCTTCATGGAGTTATGCTAATATATATTGTCACTGTTGAGTGGTGAGACAATTAAGATACGGTTCGTCTGGAGGCCACTTATATAATTGTCTGCTCCTCAGCCAAAGGGAAACCTAGCCGCCCGGGTCCTCGAATTTTACTGCTTCAACTCGTTATCCAACAGCCTCCGAGCTCAAAATAATGCATTATTATAAGGGTTAGCCAATATGAGTACGCCTCGTGACTTACTTGGTCGGTTAGACGTGGGCGACACCGGGATCGTAGTCGATAAGAAGGAACATTGTTTCTCTTATCAGATGGATGCAAACACGCTCCCAAAGCTGCCCAGCTTTTCATTCGAGTCCCTTGGGATGTGCTCGAGCTTCCAAGTCGCAAAACTCCTTAGTCGTTGTTGACCAAACATGCATACGACCATACCGGTCTCGCAAGCCAGATTTTCCCCTTTTACCTATCCCACTACCAGTTGAGAGTCACTGCACATGATGAGTTTTTCTAAGGATACAGACTTTGCAAGGTTGATTCCGGCTAGGATTGCTTCATATTCATTCCCACATATAGATCGAGGAAGCCCAGCGATGGCCTCGGTTTCTATCCTTTTACCAGTTGGGGCTTAAAGTTGCAAGCCGACTCCAACTTCGGTTTAGCGAGAAGTGCTATCCACATTAAGGATCCACCAGCCAGCGTCACCTTGGTCCACATCCGCTTTAGGTAGTTCTGCTAAAAAATTTGCCAATATTCGCTCCCTTCACTAAAGAGGTTTATACTAAATACCGACTGGGCTTTTTAGTTCATCTCGCCAACGGCCATCCTTCTTGATAGGCCTGTGCTTCAGGTATAGTGCTTCGCAAAGGAGATCGGGTCAACACGACGATGTGGTGTGTTTCGAAGTAGGAGTGAAGCTTCAGTCAGTCACACGGCGGCTAGTGTCGCTTGTTCCAAATGGGTATACCGAGTTTCCGTCTGCACAAAGATTTGCTTATGAAAATATTATCTTGTTCTGCCATCTTCTTTGAACAAAGTCGCACTTATTGAGACTTCAAACTGCTTAGGTAAAGGTAGAGGTCTCCTATTTCTGCCATTTAATCGTGGTTCAACAAGGTATTGCTTGACTGCCATGAGCCCGGTCACATTCTCATTCCAATAGCCGCTTTCGCCCTTATTATAAAAATGGTCTTAACCCTGTAAAGGATATATGAATAGACCGGTAGCCTCCCACCCAGCCGGGCCGCTGTTACACTTCTTTTCTAGAGGTAGAAGCCTGAGAGTCCATTATAGCTTTGAGTTGAATAAGATTGACCTCTATCCCTCTCTAGGTCACCATGAAGCCTAAAAACTTGCTCGAATTGACTTTGAACATCATTTCAAAGGATCAGCTCACGTCGCATTACTCAGAATCACCAAAGCGTTTCTTATAGATGCTTGGTGGTTGAAGCGTTCTTTGATTTCTCATAAGCATGTCACAATATAGGCTTCCACAGTGTTGCCCCAACATCTATTTAATATCTTAGTTACAAATCTTTGATAAGTTGCCCCATCATTCTTTAAGCTAAAAGACATCACATCGTAGGAGTAGAACCCATGCGATGTAATGAAGGCCGTTTTCTTTGCGCTGTGTGGGTGTATTGGGAATCTCGATGATACCCAGAGAAAGCAGCCCGTAAACGCCGTGCTTTGGCCACTTTATCAACGATCTGGGTTTGTATGTGGCAAGGGGAAGCTATATTTTGGGCATGTTTCGTTGAGGTCTGTGTAATCTACACATACTCGCCACTTACCTCCTTTGTTTTGAACAACCACCATGTTGGCTAGCCATTAGGGGTACTTCACTTCTTTGATGAAACATGCTCTTAGTAAGTTGTTTACATCATGAATGATCCTACGGCATCCATGGAACTTACTTCACTTTCGATCTTATTATCCACAGGATACTATTTAGTTTGTGGGAGGCCATCGTCGGGTTAATCCTAACCATATCTAAGTGGCTTTAGGTGAATACATCTATGTTACTCAACAACAGGAGTCATAACTACTCCCTTTCTTCATTGGACAGGAGAGAGCTGATGTAAGTCAACTTTTCTGGCTCGTTTAATGTTACTTTTTTCTGTGGGATCCATGTACCTGTGCCAGATCCTTCTCTTTTTTTGCCTTGATCCGCGGTGAACTATGATCGCACGGGTTTGATCTCCTGTAAGTGACTTTAGAGCTTTTCTCCCTATATGTTCTCGACAGAGAATGATAACACTATCGTGCGCTCAACTAATCGCTTAAAAGGTTAACTTGCCCACAAGAATAAATAGTTTAATCGTCAGTGGTGCATCATGGATAGCTTCATTGAGTACGCCAGCTCCTACTTCATTATTGCGTTGTAAGGCCTCAAGTCTTCAACGATTAAGAATAGAACTTGTCGTGTATCGTCTTGCTTTTTCTGTGTGAGCGTGACCTCTCCTAGTGTTACAATAGTTGCACCATTAAAACCACAGATAGATCCCGCCACTGAGTTCAACATACTAAGGAAAGATTCACCTGCCAAGGTCGAGAAGCTGCAAACATTCTGTCGTGACCATTTAGGATCTACCAAAGATTCAGGCACACATCAAACCGTTAATACAAAGTGGTAAGTACATGTGAAGTCATGGGGCTCAATAACCCATTCGATTGACAGGAGGAAAAGGATATGAGGTCATCTATCGCTCGACTTTCAGCGTGTGCCTTCTACGTGATGGCATTTATCCCGACCTTAACCGTGGCGCTCTCGCGAGTTTCTTCGCTGACGCCTGATTGAGCGCCGGTCATCGACGCAGCCACCCAAGATATAGTTTACGGCCGTTTGGATTCTCGACGGACTACCGCCACCAGTTTTGTCTACGTCACTGATTCCACCTTATGGTCAATTTCTCTGATATACCTCTTGAGTTGTCCCGATTTGATTTTTCTACCAAGAAATTTAGGCTTTGGCACCGCCAGCCTCGATGCCTGGCGATCATGATAACTTCAACGCGCGATTTGTCCCGATTAGTGTGCCATTTAAACTTTGGCAAGTCATGAATGATGTGCAATAGTCTTTCATATGAGACGTTCAGGGGAGTGAATTGTATGAGCTCTCTTTTTTTTCTATGATTGATCATGGGATCGCTTTTGGTCTCTGCTTTCACCTTCCTTAGTCTCGCCGCTGCATCTAATTTCCTTCCCAGTAGCTCTACTTCGGGTCAGCCGGGGTTTGTAATCATGATAGTCTTGGTTGTTGCTTGGATATTGTTCGTTAGCATTGAGTACCTATCAACCCACCTGTATAATTATTCCATTATTGTTGGTGGGTCTAAAGATAGTGACCGGGAAGAAGCAAAGAGATGGCTCAAGTTTCCAACCTAAAAGTTTCGGGAGATTGCAATTCGATGCTATATGACTCTATTTGTTGGACAAATTCAGTTAAACCTCCTAGTAAAGTCCTCAACAAACTCTCTTCGCTTGAGAATGGTTTGTAAGGAGCTGATGTTCCTCTTTTGTTGCACCGAACAAAGATGCTGCAATACGAATGCCACCCATCATTCATTGAATGAATTTATTGAATTACAGAGCTTGTGGAACTAGGCCACACACTCCCCAAACTAGCCGTAATACCTTTACACACAATAGGATGGTCATTGCCGGCATTTAACACAATTACTATAATAGAGCATGTGATCGTAAGAGTTAGTAGAACCATTGAACGTGGCAAAAGTTGGTATGACAAATCCGTGAGGTGGCTCGTAGTCAAGAATGTGTTTCCTTAGGGGCGAAGAGAGCATGTCATCAGGATTGCGAATTAAGGCCGAGGCTGATAGAATGTCAAGTCTGCACCAAAGGCGTGGATCTACAAACGATTACTGGTGTGGCACTCATAAATCTCCTAGCACACCGACGTGCGTCCCGTGGGCTTCTGAACCGGCTGGGGCTTCGCTTTCCAAGCATCTTCTATTACTCCTACAAGATGCGCTTATTACCACATCATTGGAAGTGTAGATGATGCTAAGGCGCTTTTCAGGTAATTTAGCATTTGTGCTCTCCCGAGCATTCTTTGTCCATAAGAGACTCAAAGATGGGAACTCGTCGAGGACAACTCCATCTTCTCACAAGTATGACATCTTTCACGATAATGGGTCCCTTCCTCCATCACAAATATCGAATGCATGACTCGACTACCATTCCCACATCTTTCCCAAGATCGTGGACTTTTTTTTCTATCCTGGGCCCGTGGAATCGCTTCATTCTCCTTATCGTGCTGCTCGGGCACGCATCTTGTAATCCTTTTCATTTCCTTTGCTTGTTCCCTCCCCGCTCCATGTCCTGACGCTTGATCTTTTAGCAATTGGTTCATCGAAATGCCTGACATTTCAAGCGATTAACCTAAGCGAGTCGACAGAAAGGGAATGGACAGAGTTCATGATCTAAGGGCTACTAGAAAGTCGTTAGTGCCAAGCCCTTGCAATTTTGCCTGACGACCTCTCTCTATTCGCTTCCTCAATGTACCGATCTATAATTGTTATTACCTTGATTGTCCGAATTGCTAGGCATCAGTTGCGCAACGTGAACCTGCAAAAGGGCGATCCGACGACGGTGGGTTGGTCGCCTCTCCGATGATTAAGTCAGCAAAAGATGAAGAAGGAGAAGCAGAGAGTTCTCCTATGCAAGCTGGAGTTGCTTACCTTCCTCGTGGGGATCTTTCAATTCATCATGATTAATCTTTTCGGGAAATAAGGAATTTGGAAACTGGGAAATCCGCAAATAAATATCTTTTGTGTATTTTTTGCCTTCATATACTTATCCATAACAAACTTCTCATACACAGTAGGATGGCCGGCTAGGGGGCTTAAAATTCTAGACGAGCCGCCCTCAAATCCAGTCCAGGAACATCTTGGCTTCTTTAGGATTCCGTATGGGTGGCGCCTTGGTTTTATGGTAAGTGGGCCCCAGCCGTTTCACAACACTTGACTGCTAGCTAAGCGCCTACTCGAAGAATGGTTTGAAGACCTCACACTCATAGGTAATTCCCCGATGTTTCGGATTTTGTTTTGATTTTCGATTGGAAACATAGATAAGATTCTGAATACACTGATTTTTCCTCATTCTCTTAAAATATGTGTAAAATACTTTTTTATTTTTTATTTTTCGTGGATGATCAAATAAAGAAAATTTTATAGTTTCAAAACTTTTTTATACTATGACTATTTGTTTTGAATTTTATTTCCTAACATTATATGAATCAAACTCAATCATAGCTTTAACGATGAAATGGAAATAAATAAGTTTTTTTATAAGTAAAAGAAACAAATATATTGAAAAAAAAATGTGTTGAGAAAGACACCTAAGGAGTACAAAAGCGCATCTCATGTCCTCAATAGGCACAATGGCCATCAAGCCCGGCAGATCTCAAGGATCCACATTGACAGGTCCATTCCCAACCCTTTCTTGTTCAATTGTATTGCTTTTTTAGTTGAAACTACATCACAATAACTTTTTTCCACTGTACTCACTAGATCTTGTCATCACCATCTCTAGAAAATTGATTTTGTCTCTAACGATCGCTTATTTAATAAGGGTATTTGGACTCCCCCTATGAACATAATCTTCTGTATAAACAAATAGCCCCTTCACTTGTTGGAACTCTTGCCTTGTCAAGCAGGTAATGGTCTACTAGGGTGGGACACCACCTGATAACTGATTCCACCCACCCCACCTTCCCCCTTTTTGATTTTTTTTTTAGATCACATGATGCATAACCCTAAGAATGATATGAGAGTCTCATACTCGGAAGCATGCAAACCTTTGCAAGGATGTTCTCGCCAATTGATTTTCAAAGGATACGTGCCTTAGATCAATGATCTTGTCTTCACCAAGCTCCTAATGTAGTGGCGTATGCATGTTGATGTGTTTGGTTCTCAATGCTTTATAGATTCTTCGATATCGATAGTGGTCTGGCTATTGTCACAATAGAGGCTAGGACTCTTTAGGACGCCTTAGTACTTAAGCATATTTTCATCCAAATTAACCGCAGGCACCAACTACTTGTCTATGTACTCGCCTTACGTGGAGAGGATATGTAGCCCTGGTTTTCATTATCCATGACACAAGGTTATTTCCTCGGGAAAAACAACTCTAAGACTCTTCCGATGACAAGATCTCTAATTCGATACCCTTCCAGATATCCTGGGGAAACTCGTCTAGTAGTCCCACTCGTATTAAATCCCTACCGAAGATACTGCTAACTCCACTTTGAAGGAGTAATTAAACACATGTATTAATTTAATGTCCCAATTATAAATAAAAGGCCCACAACATATAAAGATAAGGACCCATAAAAGTTCGATACAAATATCAGAGCATTCTAAGATGTAATTGTGAATATAGAGGTACAAGTAGAGATGAATAAGTCCAATACAACTAAACACAAAAATAGATAGGATGGTAGAGTACTCGTTAGCCGGTGACGGAAGAGCGGTGTCAACTGCACCGAAATAAGCTCTACGAACCGGCTCCGACCTTGTGTGGAACTGATTAAAACATTAAACGGAGAAATAAATCTCGTTGAGTGGCAGGCTGAGGTAATGAAAATAACATTCTTTTATTTGCAAAGGCTCTCTCTCAAAACCTCCCTGGCCCACTCTTTTAAAGCTTTCCCCGCTGAAACATTTTCCCCACAAACCCAACTTTTACCCCAAGTCCAACATATGTAAATCATGCTTAACAATTTAGCCTGGCAATAATGTTAAGAAAGCCATAATCCCGAATCGTACGCAACATAAAGCCAGAACGATAAAGCATGTATAGCCACCATGTAACAAAGCAACATGAATTACCATAACCATAAATATTAAAATAAGGAACATATTCGAAATCAACAAAGATACCATACCATTTAACTCCATCAGAACCGTCAGAAACCCCGACCTCACGACATCGCGCAGAATCCACGGGCTCCCGCTAAGCATAATCCGGCCATCACGCGAGAACTAATAAACCTCCGTGCACCCTACCATCACGTGGCAACTAATAAACCCTCCGGTAGACCCGACCACTGCAGTAACTAATAAACCTCCGAGTAAACCCTACCATCACTGGTACCTAATAAAACCTCCGTAACCTCGACCACTGCAGACCTAATAAACCTCCTAAACTTGGCCATCAGTGGCACCTAATAAACCTCCGTAAACCCGCCATCACGCGGCACTCTAATAAACGTCCGGGTGAATCTCGCCATCAATGCGGGCGACCAATAAAAATCGCTCCTCGTCACGTACTTCCCAACAATACCATATCGTAGCCATTCCATAAAAATCTCAAGAATTTTTTTTTAAAACAATAGTTTTCAAGGTGGCTTACAAACCTCAATCCACGCACCGAAAAGATTCAAACGCCACAAACTCATCCACGAACCCAAGACAACTTCCAAACAACAAATGTTTGGTAAAATCTATGTTGAAACATAACTGCTTTACAGAGACCATAATCGCTGCATTGTATGCAAACTAACGATTGATCAAAACAAGATATAAGATAAAAATATTTAACACAAGATATGATCAACATAATACCCCCAAATCATTTAAAACATATAAACCACTCACGACTACGACGCTCGTGGGCCTTCGGTCCTTCCTAAGCAGTGAGATCATTCTCAAACAGCGCCAGTGCCTGTAATATACAAAACACAATTTAAACAATTAACTAACCAACAACACGGATGCCCCGAAGCCTTAGAATAACTTTAGAACTATGAATCCATCCAATTTGACTTCGGACAGTCCACATCATACGCGCGCCTTATGTGCCCGATACCTAAAATTCGGGGCTTTTCACCCGGAGCTAATTTCTCTAAATTGAAATCCATCCAATAATTCATAAAACATCCACTCTCACTAATCCAACCTCACCTTACAAATCGACCAATCGGGTACTCTATTTCCGCCCAACTTCTGCATCAATCGAAACAACCTAAAATGGAAAACCAACCAACAGATAAGTCAAAATTTACAAACCATATATCAACGATGTACCCCAAGAGATCAGAACTCATCAAGCACTCATTACCTTGGTCCAACAATGTTATGGTGGGCTTTAAAATTAACTAGTCGTTTACCAACTTTGTTTTTGTCGTAACTTTCAAACGGTGAGGAATCTGCAAAAAGGAACCACGTAGATGAGTTCAAAGGGTCCAAAAATGATGGAAATGAGATAATGGTTGGCCTGAAACGGCCTGAACTACTAAAAATCAAAGAATTTCCGTGACCCACGGTACCGCCGCCTCGTCACCTCAACCGCTCGCCGGAGGCGGCCGACCGTGAAATTTCACCGGCATGATCGTCTCGACGTCCTCCTCCCACCGTCCGACACAAGGTGCAAAGGATGGTGGCCGACCCGCTCCTTTCGCTGAAACTCGGAATCTGCCCGCAAATGGCCAAACACCCTTGCGCTCACTGGCTCAGAGTATTTCTAGGTTTTGGAGCTCAAGATGGGTGTTCGGGGGCTGGGTTTCATTTTGGCACCCAAAGTTATGCTTTATATAAAGCTACCTAGGGTCACTTTCGTAAAAACCCTGCATGCACTGGGACACCGGTAAAGTGTCGCTTTATTTGAACTTCTACAGCCAGAACTTTCATTCGTGAAGTCGGATTGTGACGCTCGCCCGCTTCATGAACTTGTATCGACGAGGCATGCAATAAATTCGCTGCTTAGCTTAACCCAAAATTATTCATCCTCAAAAGTCAACTCTGCATTCACATGCTGCTGGGCGATTAAACCTACCAATCCTACAACCTACCAAACTTGGTCAAATGTGTTACAAACTCAGATTATTCCCGGTGACGGGTCATTACAATCTACCCTGTAAAGAAAAAATTTCGTCCACGAAATCTGCATCATGGTCACGGAAGAGACGAGGGTACCGTCCGCACTGGGTCCTCCCGCTCCCAAGTCGCTCCCGACTAGGTGGTTTCTCCACGCACCTTCACTAAGGATATTGTCTTGCTAAGTGGCTCCTTCTCTTCCACCTGTGACCGCACCGGGGTTGCTCCTCGTAGGATGTCATCCCTCACCATTCCTCCAAGGCCTCCAACACATGTGAGGAATCGAACATACTTCATGAGTACGGAGATGTGCAAAACACATGACTCGAGAAAGCTCCTCCCAGAAGTCTAATCTATGCTTCACTGGACCCATCCTCTCAACAATCTCAAAGGTCCAATGGCGAGGACTTAGCTTCCCTCGCTCCCAAAGCTGCACTCACGCCCTTTCAGCTGAGAGAGCCTAAAAACACCTGATCTTCAACCCAAACTCAAGATCCTTTCTACGCTTGTCCCGCATAGCTCTTTTTGCTATCCCGAGTCGTTTCAACCGGGCGTATAATATTAACCTTGTCCACTGTCGCTTGTACAACTGTGGCCTAGTAACTTCCTTTCTCGCCTCTCGTCTCATTCCAACATATCAAGACATCGCTTTCCATACAATGCCTCATAAGGTGACATCTCAATGCTTGAGTGATAGCTTGTTATAAGTGAATCTCTAAAGGTAGATATTCATTCCAATGTCCCTCGAATTGTAAGTAATGCATGACCTCAATATCCTCTTGCTGTCTAAATAGTCCTCTCCGACTTCCATCGGTCTGAGGGTGAAAAGCGGTACTCAAATTTAACCTGACACCTAGCTCCTTCATCAATCTCTTCCAAAACCTCGAGGTGAATCGTGGATCTCTATCGGAGATGATCGACACTGGCACCCCATGCAAACTCACTATATGATTCATGAAGAGTTCCGCTAGTTTCTGAGGGGAAAACTTCTCACGAATAGGTAGGAAATGTGCGGATTTGGTGAGTCGATCAACCACTACCTAAATGCCAGCCATGTCTCCGAAGCCGTGAGGGAGCTTGAATACAAAACTGCCAGGATGTGCTCCCATTTCCATTCGGGAATGGGTAAGGGCCGCGTGTCCGGTAAGGCTTTTGTCTTCGCCTTTACTTGTTGACAAACTAAACACTTCGATACATACTTAGCAACCCCTTTTCATCCCCGACCACCAATAATATTCCTTCGAAGATACGATACATCTTCGGCATTTCACGGCAAGATAAAGATAAGTGTTTAAAACTATGGGCTTCCCAATATTCGCCTCTTTTAACTCATCACCGCTGAACACAAAGTCTCGAACCAATCACCAAGGCTCCATCGTTCTAATAGCAAAACCGACCGTTCCCCTTCTCTTCGACCTTCCTTCTCATGCTCATCAAATAGGGATCTTCTAGTCGTGCCTTGAGGATTTGATCTACAAGTATCATCGTGAGTTGAAGCCAGCGTAAGTGCTCCCAAACATGCATCCCAAATCAACACCTTAACTTCGCACCACCATCAACTGGTTGTATGGTCTCGCATATAAGCTAAAGAGTTCTTACTCAAGGCGCCCGCCACTACATTCGTTAAATACTGACGGTAGTCAATAGTGCAATCATAGTCCTTAACTAACTCCATCCACCTCTTTTGCCTTAAGTTTAACTCTTTCTGGGTAAACAAATATTTAAGGCTCTTATGGTCGGTAAATATCTGGCACGTCGCCCCGTACAAGTAATTCCTCCACGTCTTCAATACGAAAATTCATCGCAAAGAAGTTCCAAGTCATGGGTAGGATAATCTACCATGTTTCTTCAACTGCTGGGAAGCATACGCCACAATCCTCTTATGTTGCATCAACACGCAACCTAAACCCGATATGAAGCATCGTCAGAACCCTAAACCCCTCGCTACCCTCCGGCAATGTCGAACGTAATGATGTTAACCTTTCCTTTCCGTTGTTTGAAGCCTCACACCTGTTAGTCCACTCAAACTTAACTCCTTTCCTAGTCAACCCATGAAGTGGTCCTCGCATCTTTGAGAACGCTCTATGAACCTCGCGGTAATACCCTCCTCGCAATCCTAGGTAAACCCGCACTTCCCTGGTCATCCAGAAATGGTTGCTCCCACCCCCAACGCTTCTACCTTCCGAGGGTCCATAAATGCCATCAACGGACACCTCACATGCCCGAGAAATCCCACCGCCAACCAAAACTCACACTTGTTGAACTCGCATACAACTGATGCCGCCTTAACGTATGCAACACCAAAACCCAAATGTCTCTCATAGCTCCAACCGCCCCTCGAGTACACCAAGATATCGATGAAAACAATGACAACCGATCTTGGCGTATGCACGAAAAGACCCGGCTCATCAAATCCACGAAAAGTTCCGGCCGCATTGGTGAGTTCGGAAGACATCACTAGAAACTCATAATGCCCATATCTCGGTCTCCAATGCCGGCTCGAACGCTCGGCCCCTAATCCTTAACTGATGGTACCCTCGATCTTAAGTCAATCTGTATACTTTGCACTCGAGCCGACAATAAATCATCAATTCAGGCAAAGGATATTTATTACTTAATGGTGACCTTATTCAACCCTATAGTCCACACACAACCTCCAAGGCCATCCTTCTTTCTTCACAAATAACACCGCTGCGCTCCCCAAGGTGAAATACTGTGCTCAATAAACCCCAATCCACCAGCCAGAGCCGCGCCTCTAACTCTTTCAACCCGAAGGTCTATGCCATTCCCATAGGGTGGCAGGAGATAGAGCTGCATCAGAAATCAAGCCGGGAGTGGAAAGTCCTGCTCTGGGGCTCGGGAGGTAGTCCCGAAGATCACAAGACACACATCTAGGAATTCCCTCACTATTGGTACATCCTCCAATCTCACTTCATCGTTAATGGAAGGCCAACTACGTGAGCTGAAAATTCTTTACAACCCTGAAGTAACCATCTAGCGTAGAATGGCAATCAAACCCAGGGCGCCGCTCCGTTTCCATAGAAGACATTACTAGTAGTCCCTTGGCCGCTTATGTCACTCTTCCTCAAGGAAACAACCACGGCATAGCTTGAAGCAAGCCAATCCATCCCCACAAATCATCCTTAACTCTCGAGATTCATTACTATCACCGTCTACATTCGACCTCAATAGAAAACAAGCTACCCCTTAAGCATCCGGGCTAGGCCATAGACTTCCCAGGTGTAGCAATCTCTGCCACAACCCAGCGAACCGTGAGTCGCCCCTCGACTGCAACATACCACGTGAAACAAAAGAGTGTGTAGCCCCGGATCGGCGAGGCCACGCCTCGGTCACCGTGTACGATAATGTACCCGTCACCACGTCGGTGGCCGCCTCCGACTAGTCATCGCGATAAACTCCCGCTCTAGCGGGCCGCCCTTCAGCCCTCGCCCTAGCCTCGCTTCGGGTGCGCATCAAGGTCCAGATCAAGGAACCACCCGAGGTTTGCCCGATTCGCGGTGATCCCGGTCCCCTATGTCCACTAGCTCGCCGGAACTCCGTGCACCCCGATTCGGACTCTAGTCCTGACTGACCCCGATAGGCACTCCTCTGGGAAATGTCCCCACTGGGCCTCGCACCAAAGCATGTATAATCGGCACTTTGCAGGTCCATCATGAACCTTGCCGCATACGCCACAAGGCTTAACGAAACCGCCCGCCCATGCATCCTTGAAAATAAATTTTATGCCACCGCTTCACCGGGCGAAATCCAGAGTCTCCGTGTGTGTCCACTCTCAGGCCCATCGCCGGTACCACGCCCGGTCTCCTAATCGGATTCCTTTCTACCGCTCAAGTCCTGTAGTTGAAACTACCCTCTGACGATCCTCGACTAGTGGCCTCAAGACAATGCATCAGAGGACCGACTCGGTTCCGCATATCGTGGTCTGCCTCTACTCCTGGGCGGCTCTCATCGACCGGGTAATGCGGATGATCGACCGCAGGCGTCTAAAGCTATCGTCTTCAAATCCAACTGCCGAGAAACCTCCCGCTCTGCCGACTTCATCCGCAACCAAATTTGGGCATAAATCATAACTCTCTCGAACCCGCGCCGCACTCAAACCGTCGCACTACCCTCTCGAGTGAGTGTCTCGAACCCGCCCTGTCTCAACAAAGGTGGGGCAAAACCTCGTATGAAAGGCAACCTTGAACTGTGCCCATGTGTACGCCTTAGTCCTCATAAGCCCACCACTTCTTGCATTACCCCGAGCAGAACCCACGAGATCCCGACTGGCCCTCATCCCGGACAATGCATACCCTCGTCCAGAATCTTCTCTGTGTCATCTAGCCAGGATAGGGCCACCATGGGATCCGTGGCACCATCATAACCCACTACTCTAAGTCTACGAGCCTGATCAATAGTACTACCAATGAACCCACTCCTCTCCAGTGATCGAGCCAGGCGCTCGACAAGATTTTCCTCATAGTTAGGTGCACCTGAGCTTTCCATCGAAGCCTGCTGGGACCTACGTCTACCTCTTGGTGCCATCCGGAAGGAGAACTGTTCCCAAGAATCAAAGAATAGAATCAGTTCCAAGGATAAGGTTAGCAAGGTATACAAAACACTGGATGAGTCGCACAACAATGTACAACGCCAAGGAATTTAGAAACCTAGAGCTCGACATACTGTCGACAAAGATCTCGACCCGATACCCTTCCGTGATATCCTAGGTCTCGCCTAGTGAAGTCCCACCGTATAACTCACGGAAGATAATGGAACTCCGACTTTAAGGAGGGAATTAAACACATGCATTAATTTAATGTCCTTAATATAAATATCAAAGGCCCACAACATATAAAGATAAGGACCCATAAAAGTTCGATACAAATATCAGAGCATTCTAAGATGTAATTGTGAATATAGAGGTACAAGTAGAGATGAATAAGTCCAATACAACTAAACACAAAACAGATAGATGAGGTAGAGAATGCAATGTGACTGAAGAGCTTGTCGACCGCGCCGAAATAAGCCTCTACGAACTGGGTTCGACCTGCGAATCTGATTAAACAATAAACGCGTAAATAAATCTCAAAGGAAGTAAGATAGTTTATAATGAAAATAACATTCTTTTTATTTATAAGATTTCTTCTCTCAAACCTCCGTCCACTCTTAAAGTTTCCTGCTTAGAAATATTTCACAAAACCCAACTTTACCCCAAGTCTAACATATGTAAATCATGCTCAACAATTTAGTCGACACAATGTTAAGAAAGCCATAATCCGAACTGTACGCAACATAAAGCCAATCATAAAGCATGTATAGCCACCATGTAACAAAGTAACCATGAAATGCACCATAACCATAAATATTAAAATAGTTATACCATATTCGGAAAATCAACAAATGTACTCATACCATGAACCTTATCATAAACCGTCGCAGAACCCGACTCACGACACCGCAAGAACTAATAGTCCTGTGGTTACACCCGGCCATCACGTGGCAACTAACAAACCTCTAGGTAGACCCAGCCATCACGTGGCAACTAATAAACCTCCAGGTAGAACCGGCCATTATGTGGCAACTAATAAACCTCTGTGTAGACCCTACCATCACGCGGGCAACTAATAAACTGCAAACCCGACCATCACGTGGCACCTAATAAACCTCCGGGTAAACCTGGCCATCACGTGACACCTAATAAACCTCCGGGTGAACCTGACCATCACGTGGCGACTAATAAAATCGTTCCCTTGCTCACATGTGCTTTCCCAACAATACCATATCAGAGTCATTCCACAAAATCTCAAGATTCTTTTTTTTTTTTAAAACAATAGTTTTCCAAGGTGGTTTACAATCTCAATCCACGTACCGAAAATATTCAAATGCCACAGACTCATCCACGAACTCAGTACAACTTCCAAACAGTTAAAAAGCTGTTTCACAAAATTCACATGAAATGATAACTTGTTTTATATGAGACCGATAATCACATTTGTATGCAACCAACCATTTGATCAAACAAGTATATATGTAAAATATTTAATCACAATAGATATATCAACATAATACCCCAAATCATTTAAAAACATATAAACCACTCACGTGACTACGACGCCGCCTCGTCTCCACGTGATCGCCTCCTAGCTCTGAAAGGTCGTAATATAAATAAAACAACACTAGCTCCAATAACTGAACCAACAACATCGATGCCCGAAAGCCTTAATAACTTTTTAAAACTATGAATTCATCCAAATTGGACTCCGACAGGTCCAATTACACAGTGTGCCCTATAGGCTCGATACCCAAAATTGGGGCTTTTCACCCAAGAGCTAATTTATCGAAATTGAACCATCCAATAATTCATAAAAACATCCAATTTCACTAATCCAACTTCAATTTTTATAAACTTGACCAATTGGTACTCTATTTCAGTCCAAACTTCTCGGTAATTACCCGAAACAACCTAAAAATGGAAAACCAACCAAACGATGTCCAAAATTTACAAACCATATATCAATGGAAAGCCCAAGAGACCAGGAACTCATCGCACTCATTACCTGGTCCAACAGCTTGCCGTGGGGTGGCCTGAAAACTCATCCAACAATCGCCTTGTTTTTTGTCATAACTTTCAAACGGTGAGGAATCCGCAGTGGACCATAGATGAGTTCGCAGGGTCCAAAATGAGCAAAGGAGAGATGGTTATCGGAAATGGCCTAAATGGGCCGAAAAATCAGCAAAAATTTCGACCCACTTGCCGCCGCCGTCACGGCCGATCCGGCGCCAGAGGCAACACCAACCGCGGGGAAATACTCACCAAGATGATCGCCTCGATGTCCTCCTCCCACCGCCAAATACAAGGTATGCTGATGGTGGCCTAATCTACCCTTTGGTTGAAACTGAACGCCTCCACAATGGCCAAAATGACCCCCGTTTGGTGCTCAATACCAGGAGTTTTTCTAGGTTTTTGGAGCTCAAGATGTGGTGTTCGGGGCTAGTGGCTTCATTTGGCACCCAAAGCTATGTTTATACAGCGCCTAGTATCGCTAAAACCCAAATCGACTGGGACACCGGTAAAGTGCCATTGCTTGAACTCTCATAGCCGTGAACTTTTCATCCGTAGTCTGATTAGACGCTCCTCACCGCCTATGAACTCATATCGACGGTGCCTACGAAATGGTATTTTAGTTAACCCAAAAATTATTCATCCTCAAAAAAGTCAACTTTCGTCCACATGCTAAGTGTTATCAAACCTACCAACTGGGTCAAACTCACCAACTTAATAAACGTGTTACAAACTTGTATTATTTGCACGTGGTCATTACATCCGATCTTCCGAGCTTCTACCAATCAAAGATCACTATAACCTACGAGGCTATCCGTGGTGGTCTCGAGTGTACAAAAGATCATATTTAGTCGCTCCATTGACATACTTGATGATCTTCTTGACTTCTAGGAGATGACTAACCTTGGGACATGCTTGGTATCTCACATAAACTCCCACACTATAGCATAAGTCCAGAAGACGGACAATCATCTATAGCAAACTCCTAATCATGCTGTATAAAGAGTTTGATCAACTCCATTGCTTGCTTCATCTCTTGCAATCTTCTCATGGGTCCCAATCGGGCTGTTATCTCTACCATCTAAGGCTGAAGTATCCTTGGGAATGTTGAGAGTATTTCCTTCTTCAAGGGACTACATAGGAGGGTCTTGTTGTCTGGAATAACTAGTCGGAGGAAGATAATCATCAACTCTCAACTTGATTGATTCCATAAGTGCCATGGTCCTTTTGTTGTAGACGCTATAGACACGACTGTTTGAGCAATAACCTAGAAAGACTCCTTCATCACTCTTGCCATTGAACTTGCTTCTTCGTTCTCTTCAAAGTATAGCAAAGACTTCCTAATTCCTGAAAGTGGTTTAGATTTGATTTCTTACCTTTCCAGATCTTATATGAAGTTTTGTGAGTACCAAGTCTCAGATAGATTTGATAGGCTTGAAACGTGTACATAAAATGTACGCCTATGTGCACGAGTGTATGCGTCGCATCAAGTAATAAAATGAAAGTAAGAGTATCGTCCCACGAGGATTGACTATTAATTACCGATTTTAATTTAGCTTAACCTCTATTTAGATGACGGGAAATTTGGAAAAGACTCAAATTTGGCTAACTAGCATGCAAATTCCTAAATTACAATGACTCAAGACAAAACATAAAACAAGACTCAAAACCCTAGGGCATAGATTTCATCAAAACAATCCTATATGAATCTCCTAACTCAATCAATCATTGTTTATTTCCTATACTGATGGCTATTTCACTAATGCAATTGTGAATATCTCTCGATAACTCACTACCTATCCCTAAGATTTAGGTATTTTGCATTTCTATTCAACACTAAAACCCTAGGAATGTAATACACTTAAGAAACTAAAATTGCCGCACAAGACCCATGAGTATCTCTAGTCAATGGTGAATTATGACATTCCACCTAGGTCTAACATGTTATTCACTTCTTAGATCTCACAACATTTAATAATACCCTATGCAAATATTGGCCAAATACCCACAAGCCTTAAGAACAAATGAAATACTCAACATAGATATCAAATAAGACACTAATTAATAGAAGTTAGTAGAATTCATACATTCAAGCCTTGACTACATCTAAACTCTAAGAAAACTAACTAAAACATATCTACAAAAGGAGTTATAATCGTCAAAAGAAATAAATACAGAAGGGGGAAGATATTAAACAGATTTTCCATTGAAAGCTCCATTCTCTTCTCCTAAATCGTCTTCTTCTTAAAGTTCTCCTATTCTTTAAGAGCAATGCCCAAGGGTGTTTCCAGCCAAAGGGAATTGGTAGAAACCCTTAAAATGTGTTCTTTTATAGTAAAAAATGGGTTGATACTAATGCGTTGGATCGATTCTCATGTTGCGACGCTGAGGCGCCTTTTTTATTAAGAATGATCGCCACGCTATAAGCGCTTTGGTTTGCACGTCGCAACTTGGTGTTGGAAATGATGGTGACATCACGACGTCAAGCTCCACGTCGCGACGTTAGCTGCAGCTTGTTTTTTATACTTCTCTATCATGTTGTGACGTGAGTTCTCATGTTGGGACGTGAGCTGTTTCTTCACTGATTGCTGATTTTTCATCATTTTACTTTGTTTTTAGTTCGATTCGCCCCTAAGCTTTCCATTAGTCTTTAAGATGACCTACACAAAAAGACAGAGATGCTCTTAGAAATAAAACACTTATTTATATCTAAAAACTACAAAATAACACACAAACATAGGGATTAAATAAATTTAAAATATACTCATCACGACTCGATTCAAGATGTAGAATGCTGTATTTACTGCCTCTGCCCAAAATTTTGTTGGGGCGTTCCTAGATTTTAACATGACTTAATCCATCTCTTCTAGGGTCTTGTTCTTTCTTTCAACTACTCCATTTTGTTGTGGAGTTTTGGGTGCTGAGAACTCATGTTCTATGCCATTCTTGCCACAAAAAATTTCTGAACAGGGAATTTTCAAACTCCTTACCATGATCAGTCCTCATCTTGGTGATCTTAGAGCATGTGATTGTGTCTATCAAGTAAGTCTTATCCATAGTTTTTTAAAAGCATCAACTGATTCTGATTTGTTTATGAGAAAGTTTGTCCAAGTGAATCTTGAGAAATCATCCACACACACATGGACACACCTCTTTCCAACAATGCTTTCCACTTGCATAGGTCCCATCATATTCATGTGGACTAGTTCTAGCACTATAGACGTAGAGGCCAATTAGGGACCTCAGGTGGGATCGCTCGTTTGTTTTCCCAATTGGCGTTGTTTGCACATTCTTCTCGTGTTCAACCTTAGTTAGGAACCCTGATGGCTTTTATAAAGAAGGGTGTCTCTAAGGCTATGTGGCATGTGTCCTAAACTGGCTTAAGTGCCGAGACTCCATTGTTTTGAATCCAGATGGCATGTGTTCGACTGCCAGTAGGTAGCCGTTAACATATGACCTATTTCCTTCCACGATACGACGTTGATCCTGGTCTAGAATAATACACTTATCTTTTGTAAAATTTACAAAAAGATGGTTGCACAGTTGCCTAATGCTGATTAGGTTGGCTTTAAGTCCGTCAACAAGTTCGACAACTCTTACTTTCAGCATTCTTGAAACGCTTAGAGATCCCCGACTAAGAACACTTCCCTTGGCACCGCCCTTAAAGGTTACATAGTCTAGACCGGATGGTAGAATGTTGGAACCGATGAAGCAAATGACGTATTTAAGTATATGTTCTTGACATGATTTCGATGTCGGGATCAGGTGATAGTTCAGACTTTTGTGTGGTGAGTTCGAACTTTCCTGTGGGACATTGTGTGAGCAGAGCAGATATAAGATATATGCAATAAAGTAAAATCACACAGTATTTTACGTGGTTCGACAATTGCCTACGTCTACGGGGTTGTTCCCAGATGCAACTCCCTTTTTGCTCACGACCTTTCTTTAACCTAATCACTCATAGTGGAATTTAGAATAAACTCCCTTTATTCTTCTCTCAACAACATTGCACACCCATACCCACATTACATTATTAAGATGAAGAAATTTAAAACATCATCTTTTACCTAAGGTGAAAGGCTTTTAACTTGCAATACCTTAATCGAGTATCTGTAATCCACACACCTCAACACATTAAGACTTTATTTGTCCATCTTCAAGCTCGATCCCTACATCGTTGATGAGCAACTCTAAACCACCGAATTTATAAACTTTGCAATTCGCTTTGAAGTCTCGGAGCAAGCTGAACATTATCTCTAATATGACCTGTGTATTACTGCTATTTCTTGAACTTTCCTTTAAGTTATCCCAGTGGAATAAGGAAACTTGGTGCTCAAGTATCCTCTTTAGATTTGGAAACTTGATTTGTTACCAATTCTAGATTGATAGCTTACATGATTGGATCCTCTTGATTTGATCTTTATTCACTTGCTAAATTCCGTCCTAGGCCAATTGATACCTTGCTACCCAAGTACCTTGGCCTCCAAGAGACTTGTGTCCCAAGTCGGTCTTCACCCTAGTCCGAACTCACCGAGATTGTCAATGCCCCCGCATTGTGATCAAGTCTTTTAGCTAAGACAACTTCTTGGTTATTCCAAGGAATTCATGTTTAATCCATCAAATCTTCATCGGACTCAATCTCTGAAGTAGCCATCTTCTTGTAGATCACTAGACGAAGATATTGACGATCACAAACCCAACATAATTATTTCACACTTTGGATTACCAAACGCATTGTTTTATTATGAGATTCCTCACCATGCAGGAAAGAACGGAAAAGAATGGAGTCTATGAGACGCCTTGCTAAGATCTACTACGATGTTGGGGAGGAAGGACTAAGGAACAAAGCTAACAAATTTTTCGATTCCATGGATACGAAGAGAGATGGAATAATAAGCCTCCAGGAGTACTTGCTCTGTTGAACCACGATGGCCCATTGCGGCACCCCGAATGGTTTCACATTTTAGACAAAGAAAAGAAAGGGAGTCTGAGTCGAGAAGATGTGAGAACTCTCTATTACATGATAAATAGTGGAAGACCTTTTTGCATAGGGTGTGGAGAATTTGTGGGGACAGTGTACTTTACTTGCGTGAAATGCTTCGACGTTTCCTGTACGCTCATATCTGTGTGCCTTGAATGTTACGAAGCGAATAGTATTCACCATGAACACAATCAATTTTTGGACAACTTTGCATTGCTTGAGTTCAAGAGGACCGGATCGCGACTTCCAGCACTGAAGGCACCAGCAGGAAACCCCAGGTGCTGATTAGGTACTGATTAGATGGATACTCAGTTGATTTATATATTTTATATATTACCATGATACATACAACAGCTCTTATTAATTATATTTATGTAATATATATATATATATTATGTGCTTGTAAATTAGATTCATTTGCTTCCTTAATTTTAAGTTAAAAATCATGAATAATCAATCAGGAGAGAAATTCTCAAAATAAAAAAAATAAAAAAAAACAGGAGAGAAAATTTTTATGTTATTTTCTTTATTTTCTTCTTTCCTTCAATTTTTCCTTTCAATTTTGTTTTCCTAACATTTTTTGACAACCTAAGAGTTTGTATAGTGTTACTTGTTTTTTGGTTTTAGTATCTATAGGCGTACTTGTTAACGCTTCAAAATATTGAAAACTGCATGTCTTTCAAAAAAGTTAAGTTGAGTTTAATATGAAAATTATTATTTAGTTTTCATTATCATTTTTCATTTTGTGGAAATAGTCTTTTATCTTCTATATTTGAAACTTTTGAAAATTTCATTGATTAACAAATATGTAAACCATTTTTGAAAGGATTAACTAAAATATCTTAACATACTTATAATTAATCAAGTAAAATGAGTTACAATTTACTACAACAGCATATCATGTGCATGCTTATACTTGTTAAATTTTTTTTAATACACTCTAGTTTAAAGGTACTAGGAATTTGGGATCTTATGTCCTTATGCCCGTTTTAATGGTGAACACGCTCTACTATATGAGTTAGGCATAATAGACACTTTTACCTTGTTTCTAAGATAATATTTTGGGTTTAGCTATAAAAAACTTATATTAGAACGACCGTTAGATGATAATTTTATCTTTTGAAATCTGTGTAGATTATAATTTTTTTGAGAAAACACAGATCTTAAGAATAAAATCACAATCTAACGATGTAAAACTCGTTCTCATATAAGAACGAACTTTTTATATCTGAACCCTAATATTTAACTTTAAATAAAAGATCCTATTTATTAATATTAATAATGTTTCCATCCTATCAGTTATATTTATTTTATTTTAATACAGGTCATCTTATTTCCGTTCATTGTTATTAATAGTTTAATTTGGTGTTTGACTGTTTTCTCCCTTCTTATTTTCAAAGTGAGTCTTCAGACCTAATTACAGTTTCCCTTTTTTTTTTTTCTGAAATATTTGATTAAAAAACCATAATAAACAATAGCATATCTGAAATTGAATTTGGGTAGGATTCTGATGCTGAATACCCTGAAAACACAAAGAAGCTGCGCAGGATTGCGAAGGCCTATCTCAGGAGTACATTGGAAGACTCGGAGGAGCAGGAGAAGATTAAAAAGTTTGTAGACTCAGTTGGTCGTGACTTTCAAAATTTCATGAAAAATAAAGAATACCAGAGGATCTTGGGTAAGAAGCTGGAACTCAATTGTAGGGATGCTAAAAATTTCTTTAAACTACTGGCCAAAGATCCGGAGAATGGACTGGACAATTCCGATGTAGAAACATTCTACTATATCGTCCGAAGTGGGAGGCCATTTTGTGGAGGAAATTGTGGTCGTTTTATCACGCGAATGTCTTTTCACTTGTTCAGGAAGCTTGGAAGAGGATCATACCAACGCCGGTATCTTTGTTGGAAGTGCTTCAAAAGGAAATTTTTGAGAAAAGGACAAGTTTGAGAACAAAGACCGTTAATTTGGATAACTACATATTAAGTTTACACAGATTGGGGTTGGTAAGGTAATAAATTCTAATCTAGATATGGATGGTAGATTAAAGCTCTCACTGCTTGCATTCTCGCTTTGTAATGGCATACAATGCATACATTAATATATCTTCTAATCTTGCACCCTCCTATTGTGCTGTTAGCAGAGACATAAACAACTTACAATTGTGTAATTTCTTCTATATTTACTTGACCTAACTATTTCCCTTTACCCACTAACACCAAATGCCAATACTTTTATATTGGTCTTCAAACGAAAGGGATTTAAAAGTTCCAATTATTCGTCAATCATGTTTAGTTGAAGTGGTAGAGCTTTAAAAACAGGCATAAAGGCATAAAAAGGAGGTTTTAGATTCAAGTCCCAATAAGAACAGTTTATTATCTTGAAACTAGAGTGTATTAAAAAAAAATTACAGTTATCTTATGTAATTATTCTTTTTTTTTCACAGCTCCAATGTAATTATTCTTAAATGATATTAAATGTTTGATTATAAATTACTAATCTATTACATGGCAATGATTGGTGCAGAAAAACACTAGTTCAAATGATGCTATCGTCTCCTCTAGCAGACAGGTAATTTCATTAATTTTTTTAATTTTTCTCTTTTGTTGATATTGGTTTGTGCTCACCCTCTTTTAATCATATGCCATTTATCTACAAATAAAAAATGCTATCTAGTTTGCTGATTTTATATGAGTAAGATATTAGGTAAATGATGATGATTATTTGATTTTGATTGCATATTATCACGCTGCTAGATATATATACATTAGTGTTGAAAGTTGATAGGTTCTTAGCAGTGGAATACATAGGAATGACTGAATAGCTATTAATTTCCTTTAGGAAAATTTGTACTTTTAATTTTTACTTAAAATGTAGAAGGTAAAAATCAATCACACGAGACAACAAAACAGAAAACTACTTGTACTAGTCAAAGCTTAAAAAAGTAAAATTTAGAATATGCTCTCTTTGGGTGAGAACGAATCACAACACTCCAAATGTTTCTCCTCCCCTCTTTATTCTTAAATATAAAAATATCATGTAACCACCTATCCTATTCTCATGACCAACCTCTTGGCATGAAACATAAACCAAACTAATACATGAAACTTGAAACCAAAGGTGCAGAAACTAATAGATAATGGGATGGAAAATAATAGATAATGGATAAATGGATAATGGACTTCAAACTGAAAATCAAGAGTAATTCTTTGAAAGGCTATGTTCGAGAAATATGTGTTGCTGAAAGTTCACACATGAACCTTGTCCTCGTTCGCTTTTGATAAATTAATCATCACAGAACTCACAGCCACCTCCTGGGCAAGATCGCCCCTTGGCAACACATTCCTCTAATTCCTTTCTCGTTTCTCATGCATCGCCTCGGGTAAACATTATCTTCTAATTCCTTTCTCATTTCCCCTTCCACACTAGCGCTCCAATTTGCCAAAGTTATTTCTCTTTCTTCTTCCTTTTCTATAGTGCCTTAACATTAAAAAAATTAATCAAATAATTGGTTTACTTGATTCAACCATTCTTTAGGGTCAACGCCGAAATACCTTGGAAACTCCAATTCTGTCAATTTAAATGGAAGGTTTTTTCCTCCACCATCATTTCAAATTTCACTACGTTTAATCGATCCAATGGTTAGTCAGACAACAAAGCTTTCAATAATTTGTTGATAATTTCTTCTATTTGATGGAACATGTTAGTAAAACCAAGTTCCATCCGCTGCATGCATGTCATCTTGAAGTGCTCCTAACCTAGCCTCCAACTGCTCAATCCTTTCCTTGATGGTGGCCATAGGAATTAAGCCTGATACCACCACAAATCCCACAAACTTAAAAAAAGTAAATTAAGAAGATGTTTTCTTTGGATGAGAACGAACCACTATACTCTGAATTTTTCTCCTCCCCTCTTTATTCGTTAGAAGATGTTAAGTATAAAACAACGTACATGAAATCCTAAACAAGATGAGATTGAACATATTACCAACTTCATCTTAAATAGCTTCACATAGCTAAAAACACAAAAAAAAAAAAATCAAATCTCCCATATGGTATAGTTAGTGATATGACATTTCCTTTCCTTGCCCTTCAATTAAAGTATCAATATTTAAATTTTCTAAATGATAAATACAAAGCTATCAAACTTGTGTCGATTGATACTAGAATATAACTTAATTTATCAATAATAGTTAATAATAATTGCTATGAGACATATATTATTGTTTCATAAATGACAAAAATAAGCTTTCTTTGACAATTGATAGTTTAACAATAACCAATTGTCTGATGCAACTCAATCTCACTTATAAAGCAAAGCACTTCTTTACTTGGTGGTTTATTAACAGGAGTAATGGTAGTGTCATCTTCTCACTTTCATGTCTATTGTCTCTCATCTATCTCATGTTTCTTTAATTGGAAGATGACTTTTTTTTTTTTCTCCTTTTATTTTTGAATCATTTTTCTCAAATTTTAATGTTTATATTGTTAAAAATCATTCAAAAATTTCCCAAAAATGATAACAAAGTAATCACCATAGATTCTTAACATCAGAAATACTAAATCTTGGGCTGGTGGGCTCATATAATACTAAAGTTTGTTTTATTTGACAACGACAAATTTATTTATTGATTTGTTCGGGGAAGCAAAAGAAAAGAAAAAGTAAACTAGCATGTTCTTAGTACAAGTGAAATGCTAGTTTCATGTTCTTATTATTCATTTTTTGTTCTTTTTCACTTGTTTTGTGTTTTCTTGACCAAATGCTTATAGCTTGTTATCACTTGCATATTCAATGCTTTCTTAAAATTTAAGCACTCGATTGCATAAATCCTATTCAAGGGTAGCACAAAGTTTTACAACATTACAAATATTATTTTCATTACAACAATGGACTACTCTGGAATACTTTGGTTAAATATTTATTAATGTGTACAATCTTATTTCAAGGAGGAAAAGAAATCTGCACGTTAAGAGATGTGTTCTGCCTGCTGGCGCACCAAATATACGATCAAGTTATGGAGTATCTGTGGAAAAAATGCGATTTTGACATAAAAAAAAGTATGAGATAAATCAACATATATGCACACTACAACGGAAGGAGCATAAAGTAGCTATTTAGCCTACGCTCAAGTAGCTAAGCCTAGTTGTAAAGGATTTCATTATTTTCAATTAGGTTATAGTTGGTCTTATATAAAACAAGGCTCCCCCTTTCTCTAACGCCTTTGTCACCTAATTCTCTTACAATGAAACAGAATGAGATCCCCTCATTTTCCAAACACCTTCTAGACTTCCATAAGCCAATAACATCCTGCAACAAGATGTATAAAACCCCCCTACATTGAAAGATTTGGGCAATACCTGTAGTAGGTATTTAGTCCACATAACCACCTTCTTTGCACGTGCTTCTACATTTTTCTTATGGTGTCCATTTGCTTCAAAACGTATTTCCTATTTAATATCCTCTAAGGGGATTGATTCATGCTATTTTGGATCTCCACGTTTCCTATTCTGGCTCGGCAAGCCAAATGGAAGATTTTGATTTCCTTCCATATTCACCATAATGGAATATTTACCTTCCATAGAGATCTCACAAAATATGATCCAATCTTCTAGATTTGATCCTCCCAATATCATCTTCTAGTCTTTCTTATTTGTCTCAGTGAATATCAACTTCTAATCTTAAGAATATTCAATCTAGAATAAGATAAGACTTGAATATGGCAAGACTTGTCATCCAGCTTGGTCTACCAACTTGTGCACCAACGTGCTGTAACTTCGAATTTTGCTACTAAAGCAAATGATTTAATTTTTGCCTAAGATTATGATAAAAAATATCTCCAACAATCTCTCCCTTTGGTATTTATTTCTTTGGAAAAAATAAAATCAGGAACATTGCTGGAACATTGATAGAATCCTCTGGTTTAGAGTTGTTGAAGCACAATCATTGCGCCTCCTCGAATATCATCAAGGTGTTTTATTGGGATTTTTCTTCTATAGTATCGTCTAAACATCGACTCCCCACTCGCAGACGCCTCCTATTTGATCTTGTTGATCCTCTTTCTTCGAGCAACCCATCTCTGCTTCACAAAATCAAATGGATAAGAATCCCATGGATCTTACTCCGTATCTTAGAGTGACCCGCTCTAGTATCAATTGAAAGGAAATCTACTTGTTAAGAGATGTGTTCTTCCTGTATATGCCCAGACGTTAAGACTTATGGACCATCCATTTATGACTGCCTAAATGTCCCAGCCCCCAAGCCCTAAGGGACCACACGCCATATCCATCCCTGCTCCTTTTCTACTTATCATCGATACGTTAAATCTCGCGTAGTATGTTATCGATTTTACCAAATAAATCTTGCGTCTATACAACTTTCTTTAAAGGATTTTTTGACAATTTGATTCAGAGAGGAAAATGGAGAAATATATGAAAAGCATTCAAACCCAGACCCACAAATGGTGTTTGAAATTACGAAAACCTAGATTGAGGATCAGCCATGGAAAATGTTATCAACTTCTCCGAATCGAATGAGAAATGTAGTCCCGGTGGCTGGACAAGTACAAACTCAGCCTTGTTGGGATCAACAATAACGTGGGCTCACCACGCTTACGCCCGGCCCACTATTTATAAATTGGATAGGACTTCCAACAGTGCTCACATTTGGGCTGGTCAAGTCTTCATATTCGATGTTTTCATTATTTCGGCCCAAAACCACCCCACCATACTTACCTTGGTTGGATTAATCCTCGTCCGAAGTGAGAGGCCATTTTGTGGAGGAAATTGTGGGCTTTTTATCACGGGAACATTCTTCACTTGTTTCGAATGCTTCGGAGCGGATCATACCAAATGCTTCTATCTTTGCCAGGCACTGCTTCAAAGAAATTTTGAAAAGTACCTGTTAATTTGGAAAACTGTTGCATTGCTTCATGCCATTGAGGTGGCCAACCAAGTAAAGACAGTTCCTAAAGGCAATAAAATTCAAATCTAGATATGGATGGTAGAGTAAAGCTCTCACTGCTTGCATTCTCGCTTTGTAATGGCATACATGTAAAGTGGGTCCAGCCCAAATTATGTGGCGGCCCAATTCTTTTATTCTCTCTAAAGCCCATTAGGGCTACATGTTTTAATTGCAAAAACATGAAGCGGCCCGTGTTTTTTCGGGAGAGAGCGGGGCGGCGGCCGTGGGGTTTTCCTGGTGAGAAGAAAGCGGGAGCAGCCGGTGGGGTTTTCTGTGGGCCAATGGAGCGCCCGTGGTGTGTTTTACGGAGCGAACGGGCGAAGCAGCTTGGTTATCTGACGGGTTTAGGTAGAGATCTTCGTCAGCTTTGTTTTTGATTTGAGGCTAGATTTGCCTATTATTTTATTCACTATATTTGGATGATTTCATTGTTTTGGGATCACCTTGTTTAGAAATTAGGTTTGGCACAAGTGTATAGTGGATATTTGGGTGGACTCAGGCACAAGGTCCGTGGTTTTTCCTCTTCTCACTTTGGGAGGTTTTCACGTTAAAATTCTCTACATTATTTTGTGATTATCTCTTACATATTATTCTTCTTATTTGCATTTATTGACTCCTAACAGGTTAAATCGACAGAAATATTCGATCTTGTGTTTATTTGACAGAGTGGTATCAGAGCACATTCTATTGTCAAGGTATTTAGCAGTTTAGTGTTAGTTAAAATGGAAGGAATCTTAAGGAGCCGGTATGAGGATTAGACTAACCTCGTCTAATTATTCCTATTTAGGAAGCCAAGAATGGAAGATATTCTTTATTGCGAGGATTTATATGCTCCTATTGATAGGGATAATAAGTAAACCCAAGATATGTCGAGAAGCGGAATGGAAGATCATGCACATAGAAAAGCAGTAGCTCTAATCGAGGACGGTGGTAGACAGTGTGTTTCATCATATCACGGAGACCAATGCGAGCTTTGGAAAAATTAGAATCGTATACGAGAGCGAAGAATTTGATAAAGCCACTTTGATTAGAGAGGCTAGTAAATGAAATATAAAAATGGAGGCACGGCGTAAGCGAGCGTGAGTGACTTTCAAGGGTTGTGAACTTGAGTTCTAAAATGCTATGAAGATGAAGGTGAAGATGAGTTGCAAGCATTGTTGCACGAGTTCTTTGCGGATAGTTGGGATCTTCTGGTTATCTCCTTAGTAACTCGGCTCCTAATGGCAGTTTAACCATGGATACAGTAAAGGCGATTGTTTCAATCAGAAGAAGCCGGAAGGAAGGAACAGGAATATCTTTTTAGGCCAAAGGGCTCTTATTCTGAGGAGAGGAAACGGGAAGAGTAAAATAGAGAACCAGGAGTCATGGTAAATCCAAGGCGGTCGCAATCCGGAGGAAAGTCTAGTGAAAGAAGAAAGTGTTATCATTGTAGTAGGGAAGGACATATGAAAAGAAATTGTTATGCTTGGAAAGCGGGAACAAAGAAGGCAAAATCGGAGGAAAGATGAAAATAAAAATACCTACGGTGCTTTATCGGCTGAGTGTGTGGTTCTAGCCCTGGGAGATGAAGAATGTTTGCACATTACAGGATATTGAGGTTGAGTGGATTATTGATCGACCTCTTGTCAGTATTCTTTCTGTGAGGTTCTTCCGCATCATCTGGGCCGAGAGACTTTGAGATGCTGTGAAGATCGAGTAGTACCGACTCTCCAAGATTGTGAGTATTAGTGATGTTTGCATACGGGACCAGACGTTGGTTGTTCATTATTTCTTTGCAGAATGCGGCATGTTTCGACACGTCTTAATCTTATTTGAGTTGCCTTGGATCGGGAAGGATATGTAGTGCCGGTAGCGGTAAATGGAAGCTTACCAAAGGTTCTTTAGTAGCTGCTAGAGGCAAAGGTTAAACACACTTCTGGGACGATTGTGAAAATATGTGGAATGAATTGAATCACATTTGAAGATGGTTCTCCCCAGATTTATGTACGGGTGGGTACATAGTGAGAAAGATTCACGTATTACAGCGAAAAGGCTCTCATTCCTTTTACTAGAGCTGATCTGCCCTTGTGATTATTGTTTATTTGGAAAACATCCTTGAGTTTCTTTTTCTAAATCTTCAAAAGAAAATCTAATATTTTAGATTAGTTTATTCGATGTTTGTGGTCCCTTTGAGGTGATCATGCAAGTGAAATAGATATTTTGTCGCATTCATTGATGATGCATCGAAGGTGTGGGTTTTATTTATTGAAGGCGGTCAGTGTGTCAGTTTTTCGGAGAATTTCATGCCCAGTTGAAGGGACGGAAAGTTTTGGGTGTCTTACGTCTTGTGATGGAAGTGAGTATATCAAAGGAGTTTGAGCTATTGCTTTCCATTTTGTGGTATTAGACAGAGAGAGCGAGTTCTGCAGTACTCCACGGCCTGATGGTGTTACGAGAGAGGATGAAGCCAGCACTATTGTTGAGAAAGTGGATGCATCTTCAAAATGGCAAAGCTTCTGAAGTGTTTTGGGGTGAAGCTATTCGTGCGCGTACTTGATAAATAGGTCTCCTCGGTTCCTTTGGGTTGACATTCCAGAGAAGAGTATGGACGGAAAAGATGTATTTACAATCATCTTAAGGTTTTTAAGTGCAAGGCTTTTGCATATCCCTAAAACGAAATTAGCTTGGTAATAAGCTTTTCCATGTATCATGTTGGCTATGGAAATGAAGAGTTTGAGTGCGATTATAGGATCGATGAAAAAGAAGATTTTGAGTAGAGATGTGATATTCTATGAAGATCGGACTATTTGAATTGTGAAGGCCCAGAAAGGTTAAAGTATCGATGATGGTGTGTGATCCTACAGTTATTCATTTTTCGCTGCATCTTTATAGATGGGAAGCGAGATGGTAGTGATGAAGCACAGAGCCGGTGGATTGATGATGGGATGCGGAAGAGTGATCAAGGTACATTGAGCGGGGGAGCTGACCTCTCGACAAGTCATTTCAGAACCTCGAATTAGAAGGACTAATAGGAGGTAAATTATCGTCAGTATCATGCCCGGAATGTGTGTTGATTCTTGATGAGAGATGAGGAGAGATTTTAAGAAGTGCTGAGACTAAGTACGGATAAGGTAATTTGGATGAAAGCTATCACGGGAAGGAAATGCATTCTTTGTTAAAGAATGACGAGTTATGAGTTAGTGGAACTTCGAAGCGAGGCATTAAGGAACAAATGGGTGTTCCAAGTTGAAGAAAGATAGTGATGGAAAATTCTTTGATATATTTCGTTGCAGTAGTAAAGGTTTTGGGGCGGAAAAGTGTGACTGATGAGATATTTCTCGATTGTAAGAAAATATAATAACACATCGGAAATTGTTTGATTATTCTTCCAGTTTTTAGACCTCGAGCTTGAAACGATTCTTAGATGTGAAAGGCGCACTACTATGTGATTCAGATAGAATTTACATGTCTAACTGGGGAGTTTGAAGTAAAGGTAAAGGCATAGTTTCAAATTAAAGAAAAAGTCTTTATGGGCATTCAAGCAGCGCCAAGGCGTTAGTGAAGTTTGATTTCTTTATGGTAGGCCACAGTATAAGAGGCAGATGCGGATCATTGTGTTTATTGAGGAAGTTTCGGATGTTAGCCATTTTATTCTTTTACTTTATATTGATGATATATTAATAGTAGAGAATGATTCAAAATTGATTGGCAAGTTGAAAGAGAGGTTATTCGAGTCCTTTGACATGAGACTTAGGGCATAAACAAATGTTGGGTATCACCGAATTGCTGAGATAGAAAGGCAAAGAAGTTATGGTTGTCACGGGAAAGTATGTTGAGCGTGTGGCAGAAAGGTTCAATATGAAGATGCTAAATCAGTTAGCACACCTCCTAGCCAATCACTTTAAAGCATGAGAAGCTCACCTACTAGCGGATGAAAAGGAAAGATGGCCTCTATTCCTTATTCCTCGTGATGGGAGTCTTATGTATTGTATAGTTTTATCTGGCCCGATGTACACATCTTTATTAGTACGGTGAAGTAGATTTCTCTCAAATCCGAAAGGCATTGGGAAGCGATGAAATGATCTTCAAATATTTGAGGGTACTTGAGGCAACTTGTTTGAGTTTTGGGGTTCAAAACCCAGGTGTTAGAAGGTTTCTGAGATCTTTGATATGGCGAGGTGACCTTGATAGTAGAAGAAATCGATACAGGTTTTTATTCCTTTGCTTTGGGGAGTATTCATAGCGGTCTAAATTCTGAGGTATGTAAACTGTCTCTGCGAGGCGAGAATATATAAGCGACAAATGATGACAAAGAGATGTTATGGATGGAGAGATTTGTCCAGTGGAGTTTGATGCAAGATAGTATGTTGTGTTTGTGATAGTGATGCTATGGACTTGGGCGAGATCACTTTAATACCATTCTCGTACAAAGCACATTGATGTGAGATATCATTAGTTACGAGATATCATTGGAAAAGGCTTATATGAAACTTAAGAAGATTCACCTGATTTTAATCCCTACGATATGATGACAAAGTTGTTACGGAGAGGAAAATTTGAAGCTTTGTGCAAGGTCGTGGCGTCAGACTCTAAGCGAGATGTTGGGTGTAATCTCCTGCTCAGTGTTGTTGGGCTGGAGAGGTGTAAAAGTAGGTCAGCCAATTATGTGGCCCAATTCTTTTATTCTCTCTAAAGCCCATTGGGGCTTCATGTTTTAATTGCAAAAACACATGGCTTGGCCAGTGATTTTTGGAGCGAAAGGCGGGCGGTAGTGGGGTTTAGTGACGAGAGAAAAACGGGGCAGCGTGGGGGTTTTGTGACCAGTAGGCGCGTGGTGTGTTTGCAGATGACAGAGGCAGCAGCCAGATTTTATCTGAGTTTGGTGAGATCTTCATCAACTGTTTTTTGAGTTTGAAATTTGGTGCCTATTATTTTGTCCTTTATATTTGGATGATTTCGTTTGTTTGGGATCACCTTGTTTAGAAATTAGGTTTTGTCACTGAAATTATTATAGTGGATATTTAGATTGGACTCCGACAAGTCCAGTGGTTTTCCTCTTCTCACTTTGGGGAGGTTTAGTTAATTCTCTCTATTATTTTGTGATTATCTCATTGTATTATTATTATGAACAGTTTTATTGTTCTGTGAGTTAAGTCTGGCAAGGGAAGAATATTAGTCTTGTATTTATTTCTTAACAATACAAGTACGCCACATTAATATATATTGTCTTACCCTCCTATTGTCTTCATTATTGGAGACATAAACAACTTACAGTGTAATTTCTTCTATATTTACTTGCCTAACTATTTCCCTTTACCCACCTAACACCAAATAAATACTTTTATATTGGTCTTCCAAACTAAAGGGATTTAAAACTTTAATTATTAAGTCAATCATGTTTTAGTTGAAGTGGTAGAGCTTTAAGCGGGCATAACAACATAGAGACATAGGAAGAGGTTTCAAATTGAGTCTGATGAACCAGGTTTATTGTCTAAAAACTAAGTGTATTAAAAAAATTACAGGTTATCTATATGGCAATTATTCTTAAATGATATTAACTGATTGATTATAAATTACTAATATATTACATGGCAATGATTAGTGCGAGAGAAAAACATCTTTCAACTAATACCTCCGCCTCCTCTAGCGGACAGGTAATTTCATTAATTTTTATATTTTCTCTTTTATTTGATATTGGTTTGTATACTCTTATTCCATATGCCATTTATCCACAAATAAAAAATGCTATCTAGTTTGCTGATTTTATATGAGTAAGGTATTAGGTAAATGATGATGATTATTTGATTTTGATTGCATATTATCACGCTGCTAGATATATATACATTAATGTTGAAAGTTGATAGGTCTTGGTTATGGAATACATAGAATGACTGAATAGCTATTAATTTCCTTTAGAAAATTTGTACTTTTAATTTTTACTTAAAATGTAGAAGGTAAAAATCAATCACACGAGACAACAAAACAGAAAACTACTTGTACTAGTCAAAGCTTAAAAAAGTAAAATTTAGAATATGCTCTCTTTTGGGTGAGAGCAATCCACAACACTCCAAAATGTTTCTCCTCCCCTCTTTATTCTTAAATATAAAATATCATGTAACCACCTATCCTATTCTCATGACCAACCTCTTGGCATGAAACATAAACAAAACTAATACATGAAACTTGAAACCAAAGGTGCAGAAACTAATAGATAATGGGATGGAAAATAATAGATAATGGGATAAATGGATAATGGGACTTCAAACAGAAACTAGGTAATTCTTTGGAAAGGTTGTTGCCTCGAAGCTATGTGGTTGTTGAGTTCACACATGAACCTTGTCCTCAAGGTTCGTTTTGATAAAATTAACGATCACGTAACTCCCTGATCACCTCCTAGAAGTAGCATCGTCCCTTGTAGCAGTATCTTCTAATTCCTTTCGTTTCCTCATGCATCTCTCTTGGCAACATTATCTTCTAATTCCTTTCCCATTTCCTCTTCCACACTGGCGCTCCAATTTGCCCAAGTTATTTCTCTTTCTTCTTCCTTTTCTATAGTGCCTTAATATTAAAAAAATTAATCAAATAATTGGTTTACTTGATTCAGCCATTCTTTTGGGTCATCGCCGAAATACCTTGGAAACTCCAATTCTGTCAATTTAAATGGAAGTTTTTTTCCTCCACCATCATTTCAAATTTCACCACAGCTAATCGATCCATTGTTGTTGGACAACAAAGCTTTCAATAATTTGTTGATAATTTCTTCTATTTGATGGAACTTGTTAGTAAAACCAAGTTCCATCCGCTGCATGCATGCCATCTTGAAGTGCTCCTAACCTAGCCTCCAACTGCTCAATCTTTTCCTTGATGGTGGCCATAGGAGTTAAGCTCTGATACCACTAATAAATCTCAGTCAAAACTTAAAAAAAAATAAATTAAGAAGATGCTTTCTTGGATGAGAATAAACCACTATACTCTGAATTTTTCTCCTCCCCTCTTTATTCGTTAGAAGATGTTAAATATAAAACATCATGTAACCACCTCTTATTTTCATGACCAACCTCTTGTAGAACATAAACAAAACTAATACATGAAAACTATCCTATTTCTGGCCAACATCTTATGAAGCATAAACAAAAACTAATACATGGAAACTTGAAACAAGGTGCCGAAACTAATAGATAATGGGATGAGAATAGATAATGGGATAAATGGATAACAGGACTTGAAACTGAAACTAAGAGTAATTCTTTGGAAAGGAGTTAATTTGCAGCCCGAAAATATGTGGTTATTGAGTTCATGACTTATCATTTAAAAGAGCCTCCCAAAAGACTTTGTGCATATGAGCCATGAAGTCGAAAATCAAAGGAGGTATAATCCAGTAAATATATGAAGAAAAAGTATAAATATTTATCAAGTAGTTTACTACTCTTTAAGTCATAGACTTTATAATCTATACGTAATCTCACATTTGTAATACAACAATCGACATCATGCTTCTTAGTGGACTTATCAACCCCTTTGAAAGGATACAAATTCCTTATTAACCCAGAATGAAAATGAATAGTTTTGAGAGTTATTTCTAAGTTACATAAGTTCGTTCTACACCTTTTAAGCCATTGTCTTTATTTTACTTACCCTCGTAATCCCAAATTAATTTTAGAATAAGCTTAAATCTTCAAAAAAGTATAAAACATAACAACGTACATGAAATCCTAAACTAGATGATTGATCATGTGCAACTTCATCTAATGGCCTAATATACTAAAAACACACACACAAAAAAAAAAAAAAAAAAAAATCAAATCTTTTATATGGTATAGTTAGTGACCATGTATTTCCACCCTTGCCTCCAATTAAAGATATCAACATTTAGAATTTTCTGATGATAAATAGCAAATTATCAAACTTGGTGTCGATTGGATACTAGAATATAACTTAATTTATCAATAATAGTTACTTAATAATTTAGCTAATAGGACATATATTCTTTATCTATAAATGACAAAAATAGCTTTTTGATTAATTGATAGTTTAACAATAACTAATTGTCTGATGCAACCTAATCTCACTTATAAAGCAAAGCACTTCTTTGCTCGGTGGTTTATTAACAGTGAGTAATGGTAGTATCATCTTCTTACACTTTCATGTCTATTGTCTCTCATCTATGTATTTTCTTCAATTGGAAGATGACTTTTTCTCCTTTTTATTTTTTGAATCATTTTCTCAAATTTTATTTATATAATGTTAAAAATCATTCAAAATTTCCAAAATGATAACAAAGTAATCACCATAGGATTCTATAACATCAGAAATACTAAATCTTGGGCTGATGGGCTCATATATAATAATTAAAGTTTGTTTTATTTGACAACAACAAATTTATTTATTGATTTGTTCGGGGAAGCAAAAGAAAAGAAAAATAAACTGCAGGTTCTTTAGTACAAGTGAATAACAAGTTAGTTTCGTATTTCTTATTATTCATTTTTATTCTTTCATGTTTTGTATTTTCTTGACCAAATGCTTATAGCTTGTATCACTCATATTCAATGGTTTCTTAAAAATTAAGCACTCATTATGATCTATTCAAAGGTAGCACAAGTTTTACAACATTACAAATATTGTTTTCATTATAACAATGGACTTCTCTGGAATACTTTGGTTAAATATTTATTAATGTGTACAATTCGGTTTCATGAGTGAAAAGAAATCTGCAAGTTAAGAGATGTGTTCTGCCTGATGGCACAAATATCTGATCAAATTATGGAATTATCTACTTTGACAAATGCGATTTTGGCTTATAAATAAAGTATGAGATAAATCAACATATATACACAGCAGTGGAGAAGTTGATTCACCCAGCGATTTGACAGCCTCACGTCGATGAGGCTAAACCTAGTTATAAAGATTTCATTATTTTCAATTAAGGTTATAGTTGGTCTTATATAAAACAAGGCTCACCTTTCTGTAATGCCTTCGTCACCTAATTCTCTTACAGTAAAACATAGAATGAGATCCCCTCATTTTAAAGCTTCTAGACTCATGGCTTGATATCTAAACCAAGATGTATAAACCTATTGAAGATTTAGGCAATACACATGTGATATTGCCCACCTCTTTCTTCTTTGCGTCTTACATTTTCTTATGGTGTCCATTTTGCTTCAAAGCGTATTTTCTATTTAATATCCTCTAAAGGATTGATTCGCGATGCAGATCTCCGTTTTATAATACAGCTCGACAAGCCAAATGGAAGATTTTGATTTCCTTAGAGATCTTTACCTTCCATAATGGAATGTTTACCTTCCATAGAGATCTCACAAAATATGATCCAATATTCTAGATTTGATCCTCCAATATTATCATCTTACAGACTTCTTGTTGTCTTAGTGAATATCAACTTCTAATCTTCAGAATATTCAATATAGAATAGATAAGACTTGGAAAATATGGTAAGACTTGTCATCCGGCTTAGTACAGCTTGTGCACAGCGTCTTGTAGTGAATTTTGCTATAAACCGATGATTTAATTTTTAAGATTATGGTAAAAATATCACCAACCAATCTCTCCCTTTAGTATTTATTTCTTTTGCTTGAAATAAATCGAGAACATTCTTCTGGAACATTAGTGGGACCCCCTCGTGGAGTTGTTGGAGATTATCAATCATTGGGTCTCTGAATATCATCAAAGGTGTTTCTTTAGGATTTTTTCTTCTATAGTCATAAATCGAGCATTGACTCCTTAATTTGTGTGTCAGTCTCTTGTTGATCTTGTTGATCCTCTTGAGCAGCCCATCTCTGCTTCACAAATCAGATGGATAAGAATCAAGTGGATCTTGCTCGTATCTTAGAGTGACCAGCTCTGAAGTATCAATTGAAAATCTGCTTGTTGAGATGTGTTCTTCGCATTGTGACTCCGGATGTTGAACGATTTTGGACCATCCATTTTATATTCCTCGTATCCCATTTGAACCCTAAGGGACCATATATGCCATCACCATACGCCACTACTGCTTTGTCATCGATCGATTCGCTCGCGGTAGTGTGTTGTCGATTTACCGTGATAACCAAATTTGCTTTTCTTCAAGGATTTTCAGCAATTTCAATGATTCAGAGGAAAATGAAATATATGAAAACATTCAAACGAACCCTACAAATGAGATTACGTTTGAAATTGAAAACCCTAGATTGAGGATCCAGCCATGGAAAATGTTATCCAACTTCTCGAATCAGACCATGAAATGTAGTCACGGTGGCTGGACAAGTACAAACTCGGCCTTGTTGGGATCAACGTAACGTAGGCGCCACGCTTACTTCCACGGCCCTATTTATAAATTGGATAGGACATCCCTTTAGTGCTCACATTTAGGCTGGTCAAGTCTTCGCCATTATCGATGTTTCATTATTTCCGGCCAAAACCACCGCCTTACCTTGATTGGATTAATCCTCGTCAAGTGAGAGCCATTTATGGAAATTGTGGGCTTTATCACGAACATTCTTATGTTTCAGTCTTCCCGGAGCGGATCATACCAAATGCTTCTATCTTTGCCAAGACTAGTAAAGAGGAAATTTTGTGAAAATACCTATTAATTTTGAAAACTGCGCATTGCTTCTACCATGCATTGAGGTAGCCAACCAAATAAGACAGTTCCTAAGGTAATAAATTCAAATCTAGATATGGATGGTAGAGATAAAGCTCTCACTGCTTGCATTCTCCTTTGTAATGGCATACAATGCCACATATTAATATATCTTTTAATCTTGCACCCCTCCTATTGTGTAACATTGCGGAGACATAAAACAACTTACAATTCTGTAATTTCTTCTATATATTTACTTGCCCTAACTATTTCCCTTTACCACTAACACCAAATACCGATACTTTATATTGGTCTTCAAACTAAGGATTAAAGCTTACAATTATTCGTCAATCATGTTTTAGTTGAAGTGATGAAGCTTTAAAAACAGGCATAACAACGTAGAGAACATGAAGGGTTTTAATTCAATTAAAATTGAAACGGTTTTATTATCTTGAAACTAGATTGTATTAAAAAAATTACAGTTATCTAACCTTAATTATTCTATTTTTTTCACAGCTCCAATGTAATTATTCTTAAATGATATTAACTGATTAATTATAAATTACTAATATATTACATGGCAATGATTGGTGCAGAAAAACACTCTTTCAACTAATGCTATCGCCTCCTCTAGCGGACAGGTAATTTCATTAATTTTTTATATTTTTCTCTTTTGTTGATATTGGTTTGTGCTCACCCTCTTTTAATCATATGCCATTTATCTACAAATAAAAAATGCTATCTAGTTTGCTGATTTTATATGAGTAAGATATTAGGTAAATGATGATGATTATTTGATTTTGGTGCATATTATCCACGCTGCTAGATATTTATACATTATTTGAAAGTTGATGAGTCTTGGTTATGGAATACATAGAATGACTGAATAGCTATTAATTTCCTTTAGAAAACTTTGTACTTTTAATTTCTACTTAAAATGTAGAAGGTCAAAATCAATCACACGAGACAACAAAACAGAAAACTACTTGTACTAGTCAAAGCTTAAAAAAATAAAATTTAGAAGATGCTCTCTTTGGGTGAGAACGAATCACAACACTCTAAATGTTTCTCCTCCCCTCTTTATTCTTAAATATAAAAATATCGTGTAACCACCTATCCTATTTTCACGACCAACCTCTTGACATGAAACATAAACCAAACTAATACATGAAACTTGAAACCAAAGGTGCAGAAACTAATAGATAATGGGATGGAAAATAATAGATAATGGTACTTCAAACTGAAAACTAAGAGTAATTCTTTGGAAAGGTTGTTGCCGTGAGAAATATGTAGTTGTTGAGTTCGCACATGAACCGTTTTGATAAAATTAACGATCACGTAACTCCACAGTCACCTCCTAAGTAGCATTGTCCCTTGGCAACGTTATCTTCTAATTCCTTTCTTGTTTCCTCTTCCACACTGGCACTCCAATTTGCCCAAGTTATTTCTCTTTCTTCTTCTTTTTATATAGTGCCTTAATATAAAAAAAAATTGATCAAATAATTGGTTTACTTGATTCAACCATTCTTTTGGGTTATGGCTGAAATACCTTGGGAATTCCAATTCAATCAATTTAAATGGAAACTTTTTTCCTCCACCATCATTTCAGATTTCATCATCTCAAATTTCACCGTAGCTGATCGATCCATTGTTGTTGGACAAAAAAGCTTTCGATAATTTGTTGATAATTTCTTCTATTTGATGGAACTTGTTAGCAAAACTAAGTTCCATCCGCTACATGTCATCTTGAAGTGCTCCTAGCCTAGCCTCCAACTGCTCAATCCTTTCCTTGATAATAGCCATAGGAGTTAAGCTCTGATACCACTAATAAATCCTAGTAGTCAAAACTTAAAATAATAAAATTGGTAAAGATGTCTTTGGATGAGAACGAACCACTATACTCTGAATTTTTCTCCTCCCCTCTTTATTCGTTAGAAGATGTTAAATATAAAACATCATGTAACCACCTATCCTATTTTCATGATCAACATCTTGGCATGAAGCATAAACAAAACTAATACATGAAACTTGAAACCAAAGGTGCAGAATCTAATAGATAATGGGATAGAAAATAAAAGATAATGGGATAAATGGATAACGGGACTTGAAACTAAAAACTAAGAGTAATTATTTTGAAAGGTTGTTGCTGCCTAAGAAATATGTGGTTGTTGAGTTCATGACTTATCATTTTAAAGCTTCCCAAAGACTTCGTGCATATGAAACCATGAAGTCTAAAATCAAGGAGGTATTATCCAGTAAATATATGAAGAAAAGGTATACATATTTATCTAGTGGTTACTACTCTTTAAGTCATAGACTTTATAATCTATACGCACTTCACATTTGTAATACAACAATCGACATCATGCTTAGTGGACTTATCAACCCTTTGAAGGATGCAAATTTCACTTACTAACCCAAGAATGAAAATGAATAGTTTTGAGAGTTATTTTTAAGTTACATAAGTTCACTCTACACCTTTTAAGTCATTATCTTTATTTTACTTACCCTTGTAATCCCAAATTAATTTTAGAATAAGCTTAAATCTTCAAAGAATTATAAAACATAAGAACGTACATGAAATCCGAAACTAGATGGGATAGAACATATTACCAACTTCATCTAAATAGCCTAATATACTAAAAACATGAAAAAAAAAAAAAATCAAATCTTTTATATGGTATAGTTAGTGATATGACATTTCCTTTCCATGCCCTATAATTAAAGTATCAACATTTAAATTTTCTAAAATGATAAATAGCAGTTATCAAACTTTGTGTCTATTGGATACTAGAATATAACTTAATTTATCAATAATAGTTATTTAACAATTGCTAGCTAGACATATATTATTGTTTCATAAATGACAAAATAAGTTTTTGATTAATTGATAGTTTAACAATAACTAATTGTCTGATGCAACCTAATCTCACTTATAAAGCAAACACTTCTTACTTGGTGGTTTATTAACAAAGTGAGTAATGGTAGTTTCATCTTCTTACACTTTCATGTCTTTTGTCTGTCATCTATCTCATGTTTTTTTTATTTGGAAGATGACTTTTTTTTCTCCTTTTATTTTTTAATCATTTTCCTCAAATTTTAATGTTTATATAATGTGAAAAATCATTCAAAATTTCCAAAATGATAAAAAAGTAATCACCATAAGATTCTATAACATTAGAAATACTAAACCTTGGGCTGATGGGCTCATATATAATAATTAAAGTTTGTTTTATTTGACAACAACAAATTTATTTATTGATTTGTTCGGGGAAGCAAAAGAAAAAAAAAGTAAACTAGCAGGTTCTCTAGTGCAAGTGAATAGCAAGTTAGTTTCATGTTCTCACTATTCAATTTTTGTTCTTTTTCACTTGTTTTGTGTTTTCTTGACCAAATACTTATAGCTTGTTATCACTTGCATATTCTATGGTCTCTTAAAAATCAAGCACTCGATTGCATAAATCCTATTCAAGGGTAGCACAAAGTTTTACAACATTACAAATATTATTTTCATTACAGCAATGGACTACTTTGGAATACTTTGGTTAAACATTTATTAATGTGTACAATTCGGTTTCATGAGTGAAAGGAAATTTGCATGTTAAGAGATGTATTCTGCCTGTTGGCGCACCAAATGTTTGATCAATTTATGGAACATCTGTGGAAACAATGCGATTTTGCCATAAATAAAAGTACGAGATAAATTAGCATATATGCACACAATAGCGGAAGTTGGTTACGCAGTTTGGCTTAGCCTACGTCCATGGGGCTAAGCCCAGTTTTAAAAGATTTCATTATTTTCAATTATATTATAGTCAAGTCTTATATGAAACAAGCACCCCTTTCTCTCTAACACCTTGTCACCTAATTCTCTCACAATGAAACATAGAATGTGATCCTCTCATTTTCCAAACACCTTATAGACTCCTACAAGCCAAACAACATCCTTCAACAAGATGTATAAAACCCCCCTACATTGAGAGATTTGGGCTATACCTGTAGTAGGTATTTAGTCAACACAACCACTTTCTTTGCACATGCTTCAACATTTTTCTTATGGTGTCCATTTGCTTCAAAACGTGTTCCCTATTTAATATCCTCTAAGGGGATCGATCCATGATATTCTGGATCTCCACGTTTCCTATTTTGGCTCAGTAAGCCAAATGGAAGATTTTGATTTCCTTCCATATTCACCATAATGGAATATTTACCTTCCATAGAGATCTCACCAAATATGATCCAATCTTCTAGATTTGATCCTCCCAATGTCATCCTCTTGTCTTCCTTATTCGTATAAGTGAATATCAGCTTCCAATATTCAGAATATTCAATCCAGAATAAGATAAGATGTGAATATGGTTAGACTTGTCATCTAGCTTGGTCTACCAGCTTGTGCACCAACATGCTGTAACTTCAAATTTTCCTACTGAAGGACATGATTTAATTTTTGCCTAATATTATGACAAAAAATATCTCCAACAATCTCCCTCTTTGGTATTTATTTCTTTTGAAAAAATAAAATCAAGAACATATGCTGGAACATTGATGGGGCAATCGTCGGAGTTGTTGAAGTTATCAATCACTGTAGTCTCCCCCTGAATATCACCAAAGTGTTTTACTGGGATTTTTCTTCTACGATATCGTCAAGCATTGACTCCCCCTTAATTTGTGTGTCAATCTCCAATTTGATCTTGTTGGTCCTTTCCTTGGAGCAACCCATCTATATTTCACAAAAACAAACCGATAAGAATCCCAAGGATCTCACTCAAGATCTTACAAAGGACCCGCCTGGGGCACTCAATTCGGAAAGGAAATCTCACTTGTTAAGAGACGGTTCTTCCCGTTGGCACCCGTGATGTTCAACCAAGTTATGGACCATCTGTGGAAATAGTGAGATTTTGACAAAAATAAAAGCATGAGAATAAATCAACGTATATGCACACAACACAAGAAGTTGGTTATGTGGTTCGGCCTAGTCTATGTCAATAAGGCTAAGCCTAGATGTAAATGATTTCACTATTTGCAATTAGGTTATAGTTGGTCTCATATGAGACAAGGCTCCCCCTTTCTCTAACAACTTCATCACCTAATTCTCTCATAGTGAAGCATAGAATGAGATCATCTCATTCCCTAAACACCATCTAGACTCCCACAATCCCAACAACATCCTTCAACAAGATGTATAAAAACCTCCCAACATTGAGAGATCTGGGCAATACTTGCAGTAGGTATTCAATCCCCACAACCACCTTTTTTGCACGTGCTTCTACATTTTTCTTATGGTGTCCATATGCTTCAAAATGTGTCCCCTATTTAATATCCATGATATTTTGGGTGTTCCATATTCTGGGTCAACAAGTCAGATGAAAGATTATGATTTCTTTCCATATTCATCATGATGGGATATTTGCCTTCCATAGAAATCTCACCAAATATGATCCAATCTTTTAGATTTGATCCTCCCAATATCATCCTCCGACCTTCCTTATTCATCTTAGTGAATATTAGCATCTGATCTTCAAAATATTCACTCCAAAATCGGATCAGACTGAATATGATAAGACTTGTCATCCAAATTGCTCCAACAACTTGTACCAACATATCAGAACTTTGAATTTTGTTATTGAAAGCACATGATTTAATTTTTGCCTAAGATTATAATAAGAAATATCTTCAATGATGAGAATATGTGGTACCTAGCTATGGCTCATCGCAATTATATTCATTTGCAATCCACCTATATTTTTTTGATAAATGAGAATGATTCTCTTCTTCCAACTTATTTTATCAGAAATGGTATAAGAGATTTGTGTTCTCATTTTTTTCTCATAATGGTCAGGATCAACAGAGCCTTTCCTAAGGGTAATGCTACCACCCCTTACTTCCTATCGATTTTGTACTTGACTATGGTCTAGGTTTAGAGATCACAAAATTTATAATAACCTAAATCCTACCATCAATAGACTTGATCTATGTCATTCAGTCACTCGATTAAGCCAAATTTTGGCTACTACTCATACTTCACATTTATGAGTAGCTTTTTGTGTCTTACAATACTGAGGACTAAGTGGACAAAGCCTAATTTTTCCATCTAATTTAGTTATTTAGTCATAACATATGGGAATAGAATGTGACAGAATATGTGCTTATCCCTCCTCTATATATACACACATGTTAATTCAATGAAAAACACAAGGAATTCTTTCCTAATTCTCTTTGATTGTTTCTACATGGTACAGAGCTAGTATTCAGCTCGAGAATTTCTTAAGGATTTTCTACACCCAGTATCGCCTGAGGGGTGACTTTGAAACACCCACTTAGAGGGAGAGTGGAGTCTCACCTTTGGCATAGGAGGGTTCGCCAGCCATCGACGAGCCAGGCTGTAAATTTCGGTGGCCGGATTCCAAGCGTTTGCAACTCACGGCTGCCGCAAGCTTTCGGAAGAGTTCCACACACACCACGCGTGTGGGCGCACGGGTACCGGGGTTCGACCCCTGCCTCCTCCAGGTAACCCCAAGACCGACAGGCCTGGGTACACTTTGCTTCCCTATTTGGTTCTCGATCCGTAGTTTTAAGCTTTTCAGGTCTCGACAACCCCGGGTTCGGGAGTGCCTCGCCCGATCTTCCTGTGGTTTCATAATGAGTACTTCAGAGGAAAAGAAATTGACACCGAAGCCCGAAGTGGTCCCAATGATGTCTAAAACAAAGGAAGACAAATTGACTGGTCCCAACTATTTGGAATGGGGTAAAACAATTCGCATATACGTCAGGATAGTATGTATGGGTAGTTACCTCACTACGATCCACCAACCGGTGATTCGAATGAGTAATGGATGGAGGAGGATGCTCGTTTGTTCATCTAAATCCGTAATTCCATCAACAAGGTATTGGGCCTCGTTAATCACTATGAATTTGTGAAAGACCTAATGGATTATTTGGAGTTTTTGTTTTCTGGAAAGGGGAATGTTTCTCGTATATTTGATGTGTGTAAGGCATTCTATTGATAAATGAAATAGGATCAGTCTCTCACATAATTTTTTATGGACTACAAAAAGATATATGAAGAGCTTAATATGCTTATGCCCTTTAGTCCATATGTTAAAGTTCAGCAAACTCAACGAGAATAAATGGCAGTTATGGGATTTCTCGGGCCGCTTCTTCCTCGAAAGTATGATTCGCTAGACCTGTGATCCTCGTCCAAATTCCGAGATATCATCTTCCGTGAGACCTTTAGCAGGATTCTTCGCACTGAGGTATCATTCTCTTTTGTCTCTTCACCTACCCTTGTATCTGCCTAGATAGATAATACTTCATTTAATGCACTATCAGCCAGTTATGAACGAAATAGAAACAAATGGTCCGGGCAAGAACACCAGAGGGCTCTGGTCTGAGGTGTCATTTTGCTTCATTGTAATGCCTTAAGTCGACCATGTGATACGAGATTGTAAGAGTTCCACATAATCGAAATCAAATTTCAAGATGCTCACATACTTCTACTACTAAGGCATTCGATCGTCACCCGCTCTAGCCGTTTAATTAGCCAGTTCCAATTGGTATAGACTCATCGAGATCTCCATCTTACTCCATTGTCATATTTGCTGAGTCAAGTAACTAATAAATGCCTCAGATCTTCTTTCATTGAATTCGTCATCAATTCCTCGTAGCCACATATCACATGACAGGTAATTCTAGCCTTTTCTCTACCTTTCAATCACAACCTTTACCTTCCACTGTCACTCTGGCAAATGGATCACAGTAATGTGTTCTTGAGTTGAGCACAATTGTGCCCACTCAATCTATTCCTTTGACATCAATCTTGATTTTACCAAATTTCTCTTTTAATTTGATGTATGTTAGTAAGTTAACTAAAACACTTAAGTGTTCTATCTCATTCTTCTCTGATTTTTGTCTCTTTTAGGATCTTATGACGGCTGCATTATTAAGAGGAGGCCATGTAGTCTTTGTATTATACATCCTTGATCATGCAAATCCCAAAACCTATCACGCTTGTTCCTGAGTCACTACACCACTGGCACGCATTACCGATCGCGGCCATCCTTCGCTTCCATTATTAAAGAAATCAGGTCCCCGCTGAAATCAGCTTTCTTAGATTATGATTCTTGTTAATTTTCAAAACGTCATTGCTTTAGTTATAGTCCTAGAGTCAATAAGCGAGCTAGTGTTCCTTTTGAGTTAGTCCATTCAGATGTGTGGGGTCCGTGCCCAGTTGTGTCCCCAACCGGGTTTTGGTACTTTGTCATTTTTGTTGATGATTATTCATGAACCACTTAGTTATATTTAATGAAAAACCGCTCTTAGTTGTTTTCTCATTTCCGTGCCTTTTATGCTGAGATTCATACTCAATTTCATGTTTATGTTCAAAATCTGAGAAGTGATAATGCAAAAGAATATGTTTTAGAACAATTTCAATCCTTCATGCTTCAAAATGGCATCCTTCATCAAACTTCTTATGTTGACACTCCTGCTTAGAATGGAGTTGTCGAGAGTGGTGCCACGCACACCTCCTTGAAACTGTTAGGGCTCTATTATTTCATATGCATGTGCCTAAACATTTCTGGGTCGATGCTGTTTCCACCGCTTGCTTTTTGATTAACCAGATGCCTTCTTCAGTCTTGAATTGGGACACTCCATATAACATCATTTTCCCCAATAAATCTATATTCCTTATTAAGCCTCGGATATTTGATGTACCGTTTGGTTTTAAGATATGTTCGTCCTCGTGTATCTAAACTTTGACTATAAATCTTAAAATGTATCTTCTTTCTCGTTATTCTCATTTCGCGGGATGTCAAATTTTTTGAGAATGTCCCTTTCTCTTCACCCCTAACCCACACTAGTCAAGGGGAGACAGACAACTTGCTAGTATATTCTATTGCCTCCCCTGTGGCCCCTCCTGTTCTTGCTTTATTCAAGCCTCCTATCACTTAAATCTATACTCGACGCTAGAAGACACCAGTCTCTTATCCTCTACCGACTGCTTTGACATTAGATTCTGTTCCTGATGATGATCTCCTTATTGATCTTCGAAAAGGTAGAAGTCAATGTGTTCATCCAATTTCCTCATTTTGCACCTATAACCAGTTGTCTTCTCAGTCGTGTTCCTTTATTACTTCTTGGACTATATTGCCTAACACTTCTTCAAGTTAGAAGCCTTGTCTCACCCCGGTCGTACAAGTACAAGGATAGAGGAGATGGGTACAATGAGAATGGTACTGAACTCAGACAGCCATTCATCGGTAAAAAGCCACTGATGTCACTGGTTTCGCAGCCAAAGTTAATCCGATGGTTCGCTGCCCGAACAAAGCACGACTGGTGGTTAAAGGATATGCCTGCACCTGTGTGGACTATTCCGATACCTTTTCCCTCGCGCATTTATTACATGTTTCGGCTTTTTTTATTTCCTCGCGCCACTCATAATCAAATCTTCATGAGCTTGATATTAAGAACGCCTTCTTTCATGCCGATCTCTCGTGAGGAGGTATATATGGAGCAACCTCCGTGGTTTGTCGCAGTGGGGAGATCGGGAAGGCTCACGCCTTCGAAAGTCGCTATATGGCTTGAAGCAAAGTCCCTGTTTGTCTTGCAGAATTCTAGCTACAATTGAGAAATTTGGTTTGTGTAAGAGTAACTGACCATCTCTGGTCTTCTACCTGAATCCGCCTTCGTGTATCATTTTGTTAAGTGGGTATGGGATGATATTAATACCGGAGTGACTTGTTGTGAATCTCATCCCCAAGTTCTTCTTCACTCGCCGCCCATACAAAGGACTTCTAGTGGATGCTTAGATATTTCTTAGGTATCAAGCATGTATGAAAGAAATACAATCTTCTTATCTCAAAGAAAATGCATGATTTATCATTCGAGACTGGAAAAATCGGGAGCAAATCCATGTAGTTCTACGGTTTCAGTGGGTATACACCTTACCGTAGAAGGCAAGTTGTTCGGGAGGATCCCTTCCGAGAGATATAGAAGACTCCGGCTGAAGTCAACTACCTTACAAAGCAACTCGCCTTGATATCGCACACCGCCACCGCTAAGTCAATACATGTCTTCCTAACTGCTTGACATCGCGGCCAGAGAACATATTCTATGTTACTTGAAAGGAGCCCGGACGGTGGTATTCTGCGTAGTAATTCGCATAATAGTGGCCGAGTGCTTCACGATGCCGGACAAAATAAAGGAAGATAGAGATCCACATCCGCACGCGCTTTTGCTCAGGAAATCGGGTCTCATGGAATATAAGAAGCAAGGGGTTGTTTCCTGCTCAAGTGCGAGTCGAATATAGAGCAATATAATGTACTGTGTGTGAAATCATGTGGCTTCATCAACTCGATGGAAGTCATTAAGATTGGGCGGGTCCCAACAAAACGCTATGTAATAACGAGCTACCCTTCATATCAGTCAATCCCGTATTCCATGAACGAACTAAGCATGTTGAGGATTGACTACCACTTGTTCCTCGTGAGAAATGCAACTCCTGGGCTTGATTTCTACAAGATATGTGAAGATTCGAGGATAATTAGGAGCTATTTTCACAAAGGCTCTAAGTGGTGACCAGTGTTAGTTATTTATGTAACAAGTCAGTATTAATGACATCTATGCTCCAACCTTCATAGGGAGGCACATATAGAGTTGTAAATAGTCAGGGAAACTTAACATATAGAGTCAGAACAGATTAGGAAATATGTGACTATCCTTCCCGTATATATACATGTTAATTCAATGAAAAATCACAAGGAATTCTTTCTTCTAATTCTCTCTTGATTGTTTCTACAAGTTGAAAGCATTTACACAGATTCTGAATGGGCTACTTGTGATGATGATCCATTTCTAGTTTTTGTATGTTTTTGGAATCATCTCTTATATCATGGAAACTCAAGAAACAGAAAATGTTGTCCCCATTCTTCAAATGAAGTAGACTACTTCTCTATGGTGAACATTACTTATGAAATTATGAGGTTACTAGCTTTGCTAAGGATTTCCAAGCGCCTCATGATGGTCCAGCTCTATTTTTCTTTTGATAATCTCGATATTGCAAGCAATCTTCTTTATCATGAATACACCTAGCATATAGCAATTAACTATCACATTATCCGTGAAAGAATATGTGAGGACAATGCTTGTTACCACATTGAATCATCAAGCGAATATCTTTACTAAAGCACTTCATCCAACATAGTTTCACTCTTCTTGGCAATATGAGAATTCATGATCCGTGTTATCCATATTAAGGGGGAGTTTTACAATATTACAACTCATTTTATTTCAATACATAACTAGTAAACTATTTTGGAATAAGTTGGTTAAAATATTTGTTAATGTGTATAATTGATTAAATAAGAATGAGGGTAGAGAACACCTAGCTAGGCTCTTACATTCATTCTTAAATCAGCTTTATTTCATGAATTTAATAGAAATCTCTCCCGTCTTCTTCCAATTTATTTTACTTTAAAAGAAAGCAACTTAATAAAAAGTGGCTTTTTCCCTATCTAGAGAAAAAGGTATAAAAGCCAGTATTGATAATTTTTATTGGTATATTTCTAATTGTGCATATTTATAGATGTATATATATATATATATATATATATATATATATATATATATATATATATATATATATATATATATGAATTGTTTCCTGGTATCATAGCATTAATATGCCATTCATTGTCATGTTTTTCAGATAAATAGTGTGAATAATACATTGGTACTCGTTCAAGGAGTAAGCACAACTCTAAGCGCAGCTGCAGATATTGAATCATTTTTAACTACTATTGGATGCCTCAGCATGTGAGAAAACCATCGTAAGTCTTTTTGTTGAATCTTTATTGGAAATCCACAATGTATTAAGTTTTATAAAACAACTAAACTATAGTGTGGTGGAACGAGTAGTTTTCATCAATCTTGTATTGTACAAAGTTGTGAGCACTAGAGGACCACCCCTGAAGGTCTACTCTAGGAAGACCAGAGCCAAGGACATTGGTAACTGACTGTTGCTTGCTTTTCTATGCGCAAATGCTCACAGCAAGCGTACGGTTTGTGCAAGTAATAAAGTGGACTTAGAAAGTTTGGATTGTTGAACACACTGGGAGGTATATTGAATACTAATCTAACTTATTATAATCCTAGAGTTGTTTGGATGGCAAAAGAGAGTGATTTGAATTGTTTTAACCTAATTATTGCCTTTATCAAATTATGAAAGATATCTAGGGTTTTCGATTTCACCCAGGTTAATCCCAATGAATAGGGCATGAATGCAATCCTAAAACAACAAATTCATAAAATGATGGCTTTTAATTAATCCTATTATAGTTCTAATCTCTCTTGAGCATCAATACCCCACTCACAAAACTAGGTTATTGCATCTTTGCTTCAAACCCAAGTTTATAGAGAGCATTAAGTCTGGTTAATCTTTAGATCACGTGGGAGTCATCTGTATTGATAACCTAAGATCATCATACGATATTCTATTCTTGATCCCATTCTCTTATCTTCTCTCGATCTCAATTCGAATGTTAAATCATGTGAACAATGGCCAATTGCTCATAAGCATTAAGAATAAAACATTTAACTCATTATAAAAAGCAAACTTGTGTTGAAAGATTAAATTCAAAACCCTAGAACATTGTTCAAAATTCAAGGTACATCGCCCTAGATAAAGTAAACTAAAATATAACTAAATTAAATACAAAACAAAATCTAGAAGAAAACATAGAAAAAGAAGAAGGTTGGAATTTTGGTGAACTCCGTCATCGCCTCCTCAATCCTTTGTGATCTCCCTCCAAGATTCGCCTCATTTGGTCTATCTCTTCCTTTAATCTGCTTCTCTCCTTTTATAATTGCATCTAAGGCCTTCTATATAGTTCTCATGTGTCAGTGACTTTCCATTCCCAATCCTCCAAGGAAACTTCCACCATCCGCTGCTTTCTTCCATTATGAGCTCTTCTCGCAAATTTCAGTCACTAAGAGTGATTACAACACATTTGGGAGTAAAAAAATAACAAAAAACAAAAATTGAATCGAATTTGAAACTTTCTATTTTAGGCTCGCACTCACTTGTTCGAGTGCAAGATGTAAAGTGAGTGCGAGAAAATATTGCACTCATTGGGTTGAGTGCTAGTTTATGTTCCTGATGTGTTTCTTTGTGTTTTATTTTTTATTTTCAGGGCTTCCATTGGTTCCAAACTCTTTCCTTCACGTTTTCATGACCTTGAATTTTGAGTGAGTCATCCTGGGGAACTCCAAATCATCACTCCTTCCCCAAAGTGTTGTATTTAAGCTCAAAATCCTGCAAAATGCATAAATTAGATGGAAACATTAGTAAATTTGCTTTTTGGATCAACGATTCGCATAATTGGTTAATTAAGGGTAATTACCATTCCAAAGGGCAAAAAGATATAGAAGTTAAGCCCTTGAAAATGCCACTTTAGAGTAGTTATCAGATCAAAATGTCCCTTTTCAGTGGTCTTGACCCCTTAGGATGGCTAGTGCACGTAGAGCAGTACTTTCAGATTAACCACAAGCCGGAATCAGTGAAGCTTCAATTGGCCTTGATATGTATGGTAGGCATGACCCTCCATTGGGTTCGTTGGTTGAAGGATTGTAGTTCCGATCTCACCTGGGTTCAATTCCATAAGCAACTGCTTCGACGCTACGCCAGGGAGATGACGGCCAACCCATATGAGTTTCTAGCAGCGACGAAATAATCGAGTTCTATCAAAGAGTACATTGACGAATTTGAGACAAAAGCAGCACATATCACAGGCTTAACGGATGAGCTCTACTTAAGGCTTTTTCTCAATGGGTTGCGTGAGGATATCAGAGCAGGGTTCAAAAACTCGGCCAATTTCGATACGAATCGGCCGAGTCGTATCCGTCTCAAAGGTGGCCACGCCGAGTCCGAGACCAGATACGAGATATTGGTAAAAGCGGTCGTGAATAGGCCAAACTCGGAAGTTTCGACCGAGATGCCGAGTTAACTCGGTCAAATCGGTCCTCTTAGAGAAGAAAAACAATGGATTTTGCATATTCTCACTCTGTTTCTACCTATTATAACAAAAAAAAATCAATTTTTATAAGAGAAATTTGAGATTCCTCTTCAAAATAACTAAAAATCAAAACTTTTTCACTTTCTTACCAAGATGAACCAGATTTCTAATTCTCGCCGATGCCAAGATAGTGAGCGGAAACGATAACACTTTTTGGGAGGCAGAGGCCGGCGGCGGAAGGATCCCTGGTGCAGTGAGGTGAGGTTCCATCTGATGAAGGAGGTGAGGATAGGGAAGATGAAGGGAGGCCGGTGAGGATAGGGAAGATGAAGGGAGGCTGATGAGGATAGACTGGAGTAAATAGAGAAACCCCAAACTGGCACTTGAAGGTCATTTGGTTGTGGAGAAATTGTAAGAAAATGAGACAGACCTCGAAATTTCACATGCCAGTTCGCGTTTCCACTCATCCTTCTACAATTTCGTAGTTGCAACAAAGATTGCCTATGTATTGATAGAGAAGATGAAGAGGCAACACCAAAAAGCAAAAAGTTGGGTGAAAATTTATTAACTTCGGTAAATTAGAAGTATTAAATGGGGAAAGATGGGTGAGTGTCTATTTAATTAATTTATTTAATATTTAATACAAAATTAATGTTTTTACAATTAGGATACCATATTAAAATTTTATTTAATTATGTTATTTTTAATAACAAATTTTGGACAAAAGTTATAATAATAATTATTGATTAAATTAATTTAAATATGAATTTGAAGATAAAGTGATTAAATTACTTTTAAATTAACATCTAATTTTTTGTAATACAATATACATTAATGGAAACTTGCTTAGCATTAAGGGAATGGATGTGTATATACACATGATGTTAGTTAGATCTTTGATATAAAAAAAATAGAAAGTAAAGAAACTCTGAGTAGGACTATCTTACAAACAAACAACCAACCCTTATACACTCTTTTATTAAGCCTATTCAAAATAGATAAATTCATGATAAAAAAAATATATAGTTGAGACTAACAGATGCGATATATCTAATGGGTAAGATTAAAAGAGAATTAATATTCAATAACAAATTTATAATAGAAATTATAAACATATTTACTAAGTCTATAAAAAGGAATACAGGAATACTCTAGATATTAGCTGCCTCTCAGAATTTAGAAAAAGAAATATTAGTTTTTGATATTATCCCAAATAACTTAGAAAATAAGCATTTAATTCTAAAAAATATAGACGTACATAACATATATCATACTTTTTTATTTAAAACATTTTAGATTTTTAGTAGAACCTCATTAGATTTTAGATTCCTCATTAGATTTAATATATAAAATTAATAATTTAAAAAAAAAATAGATTGATGAAAACAGAATTAGAAATATTTCATGTTTTAAAAATATTTTGAAATATTCTATATGGATTTAAAAATATTTTGTAAATATTCTAAAATGTGCTTTTTTTTATTGAGAAGAAATTTTTGCAAAAATAAAAAAACAAATGGTGTAAAGTACAAAAGCAAGCTTGAAATTTGCAACTTGGTAAATTCTGCTGGCAATAAGCGCCTATTGCTTTTTTTTAATAACGTCAATATAACTTTTTCAGCCTTAATGTTTAATAATACACAAAGATTAAGATGCTTCGTTATTTTTTAATATTTTATCTCTATTAAGGATTGTTGTTAGCTCTATTTTGATCATAATAATTATTTTTATAATTTATTTTATTCAAAGTTACATTAATAATAATAATAACACTATTATATTATTATCATTTTTTTTATGCAACACGATGAAAAAAAGTAAAGAATAAATTTAAATAATACAAAATGAATCGTATAAATACCGCTGGATTTCTAAAATTTATATAAAATTCATCCCTAATCCATTCATCTTTAATAATGATTTGGAGTAAGAAAAAGTGATTTAAAAAAAACCTTACTCTTTTACACTAAATATTTTGGTTTCGAAAATTGGAGTGGATTATATATATATATATATATATATATATATATATATATATATATATATATATATATATATATATATATATATATATATATATATATATATTATTTTTTATTCTAAACTTGCTTATTTATCTTTAAACCATTTATATAAATATGTAATCTCAAAATAATTTTACTTTTAACTCATGGACACATATAAAATGCAAAAATTTTAAAGCACTATATTTCTCGCATACTCAAAAGAAATGTAGCATTTAATAAGATTAGCTATTTTTGCATTGAAAGACATTTAAAATCATTACTTGAGCTGGAAATTTTTTTCGAACTAAAAGTTTCAAATTTTTTTTCGCTTTTGTTTCACTATTTTTTCAAAAAAATTTCGTAGAGCAAAGTTTGTTTAAAATAACAACGCAATGAACGTCAAAGAAATCACAAAGATTCGTCAAAAAACAAATTGTATTAACTCTAATTGGCCACGTATTGTTTAGTTTGGCATTAACTTATTTAACTTTAAAAAAGACCTTACGAGTTTAATTTAGAGGGAAACTCTACTGATTAAGAGAAAGAGAGAAAATGTGATTGAGGCTTTTCATGGAAGAAGGAAGATTGGAATAGCTAGAAGGCAGGTGCCACGGTTAGACTGGGGCTCATTTTTAACCAAATTGAGTCACTTGGTTAAAAAATGCTCTCTAATTAACAACTGTAGTTTTAACTACAAGGTTTTTCTTATAACAAATGAGTATTCTATGTACATTCCTATACATGACATGACAGGCCAAATTGGATATAAGTTTAATTGAAGGATATGCTAAAATCAATATATATATATATTTTAAAAACATGTTACTTTGACACATAACTCGCATAATATCCAACTTTGTACCTAAACTTTTTTTTTTTCCGTCCTAAGATGTCTCTAACGCCCGTCTGCACTCAATCACGCCCTACAAACCCACTCACCGCACAGACGAACAAACGTACGCTTAACGCCGCCGACACGAACGACACATACGAGCAAGAGTTGACGCGTAGGAACACGTGTGTATCTCTTTTAGGAGAGAAATTTTCCTCAATTTCACCCTAATATGAGATCAAAGGATCACTCCTCAATCGCATCCCCTACCCTAACACTGGTAACCCCTTCTCAAACCACTTTCCAAAGCATTTGCATCACCTGCTGTCGATGAGGATTGAATAAGCAAGTGCCTTTTCCGTCCGTAAATTTACAGGATATTCTCTTATTACTTGCTCATAGCATACCCATATGAATTGTTAATTCCCAATACGATATGTTTCCACCAAGTTTCCTCCACTCGCTCTCAGCATACCCATATGAATTGCTTGTGCTGTAGTTGATTCCCAGTACGATACGTATCTACCAGGTTTCCTCCATTGAACCCCAATCTCAACAACACCATTTCAATATACACAACTCTCAATTCATACACATTCGACACACTCGTCAATAACACATTTCTTACACATTTGAAATTTCCCTTAATAATCACCTACAAAAAAAAAATTAATGGGTCAATTTGTGTGACAATTACCTGATTGCAAGTTAGGGGTTTTAAAATTCTTGTTTGAAGAAAATAAATATTTTACTTTTAATGTCCAATATTTATTTATTTATTTTTATTAATCTAATTTTGATAGTCCTCCAAAATTAAAATATATAAATATAGTTTATTTATTATATTATTAATTATTTAATAAGAATATACTTATTTTTGTAGAATGTTACTATCTTAATATATTTCTTGTTAATAATTTTAAAATCTAATTTATAAATGATTTAACTGTGCATGAAATTAAAATAAATTTGTTATCAAAAAAATTGAGATAGCGATTTGTATTTAATAAAACAATTTGATAGATTTTTTAATATGAAATAGAAGATGAAAAGTATTTAAAATAAAACGTTTTTTTAAAATAAAACGTTTTTTAATTAATAGGTGGCATCGGGTGGAGAAAAGAGTGAAAGAGAACGATGGGATTTTAAACCCTGTACGTACACTAACATTTTGCTTCATATTTTGAATTATCTTCCCAAAGATTTTAAAATTAAAATTTAAGTTCATCTTTTTATACAGATTTTAAATGCGAAGGTCAAAAAAGTTCAGGTTATTTTTTATTTTATAATTTTATATAATAATAATAACAACGAAAAATTAGAATGAGAATGATGACGATAATAAATTATAATAATAATCAAAGATTCAGTAGTAGCTGTAAATAATAATAACACACACAGTCAACAATAATACACAATAAATTATTAATAATAATGATAATAGAATAATAATAATAATAATAATAATAATAGTAATAATAGATAAATAATGATAATAATAGATAATAAAAGATTAGTAGTGGCAGCAGTCACCTTTTGTTGGTATAAATACTCTTTCTGGTTGAAGAAGTCCAAACAGAGAGCACCCACCCGTAGAGATATTGTGTTGAAACGCTCCCAACAAATCCAGAAAAAATGAAAGAAAAAATGTTAGGAAACATAAAATCGTAACAAAATATTCAAGACAAATAAAGCACAATATACGATTTCCCAAGTATAAACTATCCTACTCAAAATCAACCAAGAAAAAGCAAAAAAAAAATACGAGGCAACAACTCATGATCTTTATTGCACAGTATAAACTATATCAAAATAATGTTTTTGATTAATCCATCACTTGATTCATTTCTTAAAGCCAAACAAGGATGAAATTTTCACAAAGCAATCATCAGTATGCATATGGAAGCAGCATCAAACCAAAGTATGGTGAAGGAACATAAACAAATATGAAAATCACTGAAGTTCTAGGCATGAACTGCTTGTCAAAAAAGAATTGGTTTTTTTTGTGAGACTAGATTCACAAACAGAACAATGAGAATTGAGGAAGTAACTTGCAAGAATCTGCATGTAAAAAAAACAGAGCAAAGCAATGATCTTGTGTTGAGTTTTTTTGGTGGAGAACTAGCCTCTGTTAGTAGAAAGGTAGGAGATCTTGTGTTGATCTCCTAAATGCAAGAAAAAGAAAAATGAAAACAACCACAAGCATGATAGAGTTTGTTTTATGAATTAGTTGTTAATTGAAAAAGTCAATAAAACATTCTTCATATGAGACGTCCATATAGAATGAGGGGTCTTAGGAAATAGGAATTAGTGTTAGTAGGGGATCACGTTTGTTAGTAATGGGGTCATGTTTGTTAGTAGAGGAGTCATGTTTATTTGGGATTTATTATTTTGTTTATTTAAACATATTGCAAGTAATGAAAAGAAAGAGAAGTTTACGGTTTTATGTTCTTTTCCCTAAAGAGAACAAAATTATATTTGAGCTTTCGACCGAGCCGCTACGACATTAACTCGACGCTATGTCCACCAACAAGAAAAGAATCGAAAATCTGGAGGCTAGCTTTGGAGACCTCCAAAACAAATTCAATCGAATGCAAGTAGGAGTCGGTGATAAACTCCAACAAATTGAAGTTGCTATTAGTCGAATGTCGGACAACTTGATTACAAGGCATGAGACTTCCTTAGGCAACCCCAACGCGCAAGCCGCACAATCGTCAAATGGGTAGGATCAGCTTGAGGGAAGGTGACCGATGTTCTCTTCTAAACTGGCAAAGCTTGAGTTCCCGAGGTATTCTCAGATGATCCAACATAGTGGTTTATACTTGAGTAGGTCGGCTTTCGAATACCAAATAATTTAAACACATAAAGTGTCTTTTTGACATCCTTTTCATTTAGCTACGAGGCGAACCAATGGTGGCAATGGTTACGTCGAGCATATCATGAGGAAGGGAAGATTGTCACTTGGGGTATTTTTGTTGAAGAATTATGGTTTCGTTTTGGTCCTATTGATTGTGAGGACTTTGATGAAGCATTATCAAAAATTGAGCAAAAAGGCTCCCTACGAGATTATCAAAAAGAGTTTGAGAGGTTGGACAATAAGGTTAGTGGATGGACCCAAAAAGCTCTTATGGGTACATTTATGGGGATCGAACCGAGATTGCGTATATGATATGGATGTTAAGCCCAAAACATCAAGGAGGCCAATAGTTTGGCTAGAATGAAGGATGATCATTTTATTCTAAGAAAAGAAGATTCCATGATTCATGTCTAGCACCACTCAAAGATCATGTTTGTCTCGACTCATGAAGCGATCTGGCTGTAAGAGAGGCTAAACGACGAATCCTCAAGGTCTGTGCTTCAATTGCGATGAGAAATTCACTCAGACATAAATGCAAAGGTCCACAATTGTTAGTGTCGATGGGGCGGGCAAGAGGATTTCAAGGGAGAAATTGATGCAAGCAGTTTGGGAGTTACATAACATATTCGCAACCTAAACCCGAGGACAAGGTTTCTCTCGGGCTGAGGGTAATGATAGAGTTTGTTTTATGAATTAGTTGTTAATTGAAAAGTCAATAAACATTCTTCATATGGGACGTCCATATAAAATGAGGGGTCCTAGGAAATAGGAATTAGTGTTAGTAGGGGATCAAATTTGTTAGTAGTAGGGTCATGTTTGTTAGTAGAGGAGTCATGTTTATTTGGGATTTATTATTTTGTTTATTTAAACATATTGCAAGTAATGAAAAGAAAGAGATTTTTGCATCAAGCAAGTTTATGGTTTTCTGTTCTTTTCCCTAAAGAGAACGAAATTATATTTGAGCTTTGACTGGGACCTATCAAAGCAACAGAACAAGAAGAAGCTATCATTTATAGGACTTGGAACACACTATAACAGGTAACAACCATTCAAGGAAGGACTCAAAACTAATTAATTTCTTCCCTTCCAGATGGCCCAAGAAAAGAAACTGGATGAACATCTCTCCACAAATTACAACCTTTATGATATTTGTTTTAGGTACCCCAAAAGCTCATTTACTTCTCCTGTGACAGAGTTTCTATTGAGATAAAACAGTCATTTGCACTATTGATAAGTGTGATGGTATCATGTTCTTCTACTATAATAAAATCTTTAACTATGAAGGGGAATGGGAAAAGGTAGGTAAGGGGAGATAATCAAGCAGAAGCCAGCGAGGTTCCCCACAACCCCCATCCACACATTTAATTTTCGTTGATAATTTTAAATTAATTTGCATGTTCTTTTAATTTTACTAAAACAACAAAGATTCCCCGAGTAAACTTTATATAATAGAGAGGAGGGAGGGAGCCAGGCCATGTGACTAGAGGTGTATTGCCCAAATGTGATGAAAGGTGAGACAACTTTGTTTCTTTCCCAAATGCACTCTCCCCAACTTTGCAATTCTCAATACCCCCTCAAAAAATCGATTGTGTATTGCCCATTTTCTTAAGAAGTACACATAAGAAGTAAGATCATATTATTTTGTGTAGACTAAATTGTTCAAACAAAATTATGACTCTGCCCCCAAAGGACTATTATTTAGTCCCTGACAACGGCGCCAAAAACTTGTTGAGACCGATTTCAGATATAGATAGACCAGTGGACAAACAAGATTATATATATACAAATTTATGGAACTACTATCAAGGAATATTATTTAATCCCCGGTAACGATGCCAAAAACTTGTTGACCAAAATGTGATTAAAATATGGGTTTGTCCTTTTTTGTAAACTGGATTCATTAAAGATTTTGATTGGTCATCATCATTGCAAGTGCACAGATCTTACAAGTAATAAAAGTAGATTTTCATTAAGTCCAGATATTGTTCCTATGAGGATTGAAGATGAATCATGAAACCAACTACACCAACTACTTAATATCCTTACTATTTGAACTCCAATATTAAGATGATTGGATAAACGAATAAAATAATACTAAGTAATTTCACTAGTGTACATAAAATATTAATAAGAATGCAGTTGAGAGTTCACTGTGTGAGACAACACTAGGACATTGTGACCGATTTAATACCATCAATTTCGCATCATTTTGAATCTTAGCTACCATATGTTGGAAAACTCGAATTTGTCAAAGATGCATTATGGTATAGTTTCTGATTTCTCCTCAACCATACCTTTCGATTACTGTAGATTCATGTTCATTTCACACATGAATCTACACAGTTTACCAGCATATAATCATCTTTATAAGATTCGTGCATTTTTCATTTTTGGGTGAATTCACACCCGTATTCCAGATCGAGAATTCTCGCCTATAGACAGGATATCGCAAGACTTCTCCACTCGATGGCACCCTCATACTTCAATATCAAGAAATTCTCCGTCTCTTGATTAGATCCTCGCAAAACACTCAGATCGTAATCCTTTCATCGAGAGAGGAGAAACTCTCCGAAAGGATTAAACTAATACTTCATCAAACTATCCTCAAACCATGAGTAAGTTAGTGATTTATTTGAGTAATCTTTTAAAGTTCATTAGTTCCAAAGTATTAGTTTACCATATCCACAACGAATTGCTCTACACCCTCAGGATTCTCCATCTCTATGTCACGCAGAGGGCCTCTTGGAAATTAGAGCAAGATACAATACTTTGCTTAAATACACGCTACTAGTACTGACAACAATTATGTTAAAAAATAATACCAATCAAATAAATTCACGAATTCTAACTAAGGCGTTCTTCCACTTTGTCCAAAAAAATGACTATCATCATCGACTCATTCCCAGAGGGAGCTCAACTTTTTAAAACTGGTTCACTCATATCAGTGGCTAACTGATAAGGTAAATTCACTGAAAGTGTAAACGAACTGAAATAAATAAAATCTAGAAATTTTTCAAACTCCATTTTATTCAAAACAGTAATGAAAGAGAAAAATTTAACAAGAAAATTCAGCTCGAAGCTGCACTACAGTTCATTACTCAACTCTGAAAAATCAGAAGAAAACTAACTAAAAACTATGCTCAAACTAAATCTACTAAAACGAAAATAAAAGAAAAATAAAAAAAAACAATATACAAAGAGTCTTCAACTACCTAGAAATCCTGGAATTGCGAAAAGTTGCATAAAGGCCCCCAGATGCTTTATTTATAGACTTTCTAATGTCGGGCCGCATCAAGACAATGTCAGGATCCTCAAATTTTAGCCCAAATTGGCCGCCCGTCATGACATAGAAAAGTATTATCAATGCATGTGTAGTCTTCGATCTTTGTCACAGTTTCCTCGCTGTAGCTTGCGCCTCGTCACGACTTATTTTATGAGCTTTTCTGATCTCTCATTGCGACGCACTTCTGAAAAGTATCATTACGACGCAGTCTCGATCTTTCGCTGGCTTCTATCATAGCTTGCGCTTTCTCATTCACGCGACCTGCTTTATGAGCTTTTCGATTCGAGTCATGATGTGACTTTGATAATGCCACGACGTACTTCAATCTAATAGTCTTGTTCTTGTCGCGAAAGGAATGTCTTGTGTCACGACATAAAATTTGTTGCAACTAGCTCTTTATACACTTCTGCCTTTGGAAATTGTCACGACAAGCATTTTTCTCTTCAACTTGTCTACTTTATCGTGACAGAGTTTTCTATGTCGCGACAGGATTTCTTTGATTCCTTAACAATTTTTATCGCGATAAACTTTTCTTCCTCCTCGTCCTTATAATCGAGTTGTTCGCTGCGACATAGAAATCTCATATGATAAACTCACTCGCTAACTTCGCCCTCACCAATTTCGTCGCGATTGCACCCATCATTCCGTAGCTTTTATTGTCGCGATAGAAAAATTCTTTGTCACGACAAAGACTCTCCCTTCACTTTACTACGCCAACACAATCCCTTTGTCGCCATGGCTCTTGTATTGGTCTTCAACTTCTTGTCGCGATAGAGAATTCACCTCCCTCATGTTTTGTTTGTTGTGATATAAATAATCTTTGTCGCAACAAAGTCCTGTTGCTCTTTGTTGTGAACTCTGAATGTTATATCACGACAGGATTTTCTTTGTCGCGATAGACTTTTCTTCCTTGAGTTAGTTCCATGTTGAAAACTTTGTCGTAACATAAAAACACTGTCTTAATTCGACCTGTATATATTTTTTCCATTTTTCCGCTTTGATAGCCAGTTTTGTCACATAGAGTTTATATGTTAATCTTTAGCCTTTATGTTATGTATAGAGGAAGCTGATTGCCGTGATAAAGTTCCTTGCCATTTGCCTCTGATCACGCAACAGAGTTAAGAGTGTCGTGACATTTTCTTTTACATTCTTTTTCAAAGAATGTTGAGAGACAAAGAGAACTCTTTGTCGCGATTGATTTTTATTTTCGCCTTGAGTCCAACTTGACTTTGTTGTTAAGCATATAGTCACTGGCCTTACATAGCTTCCTCTGGTTCAAGAATCACAAACAAAAAAATTATGCAAGATAGAGAATTGTCATGAATTGCACTCTTTTTTTCTTTTATGTTGGAATTATCTCTATTTTTCAATTAAAACCTGCAAAACACAAAGTTGGTGAATATTCCATAATTTGGCATAAAAATAGATCCTAACTGCTTAAAACATGCTAGGAAAATGATTAAAATTACAGTTTAAGACTCATCAAATTCCTCCAAACTTAAAGTTTTTCTTGTCCCCAAGCAAATAATTTTTTTTTTGTTTGTCCTCAAACAATTTAGCTTTTATTTTTAAGGATATTTTTCTGTTTAAAACTCAATTGGGTAGGAAACATAAGTTGTAAAATTATTTCTAAACATGTTTCTAATCTAGAATTAGGAAGATTTTCAATTAAGTTCATTGATCAAACAAATAATTCATATGGTGTAAACAATTTAATCATTAAACCCTAATTTGTGAGTCTGTGCTGGTCATCCGTTTTTTTCCTTGGAAGATTAGTTAATCTACTGGGATAATACTCAATTAGCATACTTCTCTTTCATTTTTTTAAAGTCCCATATGCTTGTTTGTCATATTAATCTCCACTAATGTAGGCATATCACCACCTTCAAGATTTAATATGTCTTTTAGGCTTGTAATGTGTGGCTTGGGTACTTAGATAGATAATTAAACACTTTAAGCTCAATTTGACCCAGATTTCACTGACAACTTACACTCTTGCCTTCATCATGCATCCTTGATTTCTCTTGATTTTAAGTTTCTAACCTCCCCATCAGGTTTTGTGCATCTTTCTGCATACTCTCTACTTTGGTATTTTATTTCTCTTTTCATTTACTTCAATCAGAGTATGAATTCTCTTCCTTATCTTAGAAGCTTTTTCACTTTTCATCTGTTATCAAGGTTTTGAATGGTGAAATGTTTTGTCTTAAGCTTTCTACCTCCCTTAACGAACTTCAAGCCAAGAACTCCCATACTAGTCGGGCATTGGGTAAGTACTAGGTTTCAACATCCCTAAGAACTTAATTGTTCAAGGGAGGAAGGCTACAAGACCAAACTCATTCTTCCTTGATGTTTTTCTTTTCATAGCTTCTTTCTTAATTCTCTCCATCTCTTCTTATCTCAATGATTTTTTCTTTCTCAACCCTTTTTATCCTTCTCCATAGCTCTAAATCATATTCCCAAAAACTTGTCCTTTCTCAATATTAACACGTATTTCGTCGGTAACTGGCAAATAAAGGTTCTTTTTATCAGAGGATTATGTTTAAAGAAGGAATCGGGCTTCTCATTTGGTCAATAGATGATGGATGCTATAGGCTAAAATAGCGGAACTGAAGTGTATGCTCATGCATACTATAAGGGCAGCTTTGAAAGGCTCCTAAACTTCCAAGGATGGCCTAAATCATTTCGTTAAAGGGTACGCTCTAGAATTTCGCCTTGACTAATAATCCAACAAGTTCTAGGACAGTGGAGAGATTATTGTGATGGATCACAGAAGATGTTCATAATCTTGGCACAATTTGTTTCAGAGCTATTGTTGACCATGTGCAAAGCTTATTAGGAATTTTATAACCAAACTGTTTACAAAAATAGAATTATAGGTCTTATTTGTTCCATCAATTTATTAAAACCTTCCTTATTCTTGAAGTTCCACACATTTATTATCCTTTTACAACTTTCCCTTTCTCTTAATTCATCTCATCCTACCCCAATGCATCTATCAGATTGTTTGTTTGGTTTTGTGGATATGTTGTGTTATTTAATAGTTAGAATGTTCATTTAGATCAACAATCCAGTTCAGAAAAATGTAACACAACAACAACTCAATTCCATCAACAATTCAGCTTCACCAAACAATTCACAACTTATTTAGCAATTCCAACCAGGAATTTGGTTTCTCATTTATTCAACTTAGCTATTTACCACAAGTCAAAAATTTCAAATTATTAAACTCAAAGGAAATAAAATTTAAACAAAACAAACAAGAAATGAAAAATAAAAGTGAACACCAAGCTTTGCAAAGAATTTACTATTTTATTGAATTTTTCAAGGATGGGATATTAGGTATAGAGAGGGAAAAGAGATGGAAGAGGAGGGTGAGCTATTTTCTTCTTCTTTCATGCCTATGGGAGGAAGGTAGATCTGCATTTATCCACTGAATCTCGACCTACTTTCTTCTCTACTTCATTAGTTCATACCTACTTCACGGTCATAATTGGGTTGATCAATTCATTTTGTCTCTGCCCAATAGAATTAAGGGTTCCCTCAAATTCTCCTTGAGTAGAGTACATTTTAATCATTTTGTTGTTGATCATGACTAAGCTTTCAATCTAGCATTTTTCCCTATAGTTTAGGGTGCCCTCCATTTCTTTATCCCTTTTCTCTATCAAAGTTCTCATTTATTTCTTATGTTCATTGTACAGATACCCAAATGCATCTGCCTTCAGTAGCAAGTTCTTCTCCATGGCATCTTCCCTTTCTTTTATAATTTTTAATAGCTTACTATCTCTCCTGAGCTGATTTGAGAGAAAGGCATCTTCTCTTGCCTTCGCCTTCACTGCCTCTCGCTCTCTTGGGCCCCATCTATTCTTCCACCTCATCTCTTTCTTTAGAGCTTCTTTAAATTCCGTCCCTCTTTTCAACTTAGCATCCTATATACTATCCTTGAGCTGCGCCTGGAATTTCGCTTGGTCATTCTTCGCATTTCTCGCCTCTCATGGCTTTTAGCATTTAGCTAATCGCAAAGATTGTTACTCAGGAGGTTCGAGCTTCAACATGCTCTGTGGACTCTGCCTCACCCTGGGAGAAGGTCACCACTGGCCCATGCTTCTCACCTCCGTTCGAGCTGAGCTTCATTCTAGGGTCAGGGCTACTGGGGATGGCGATGGTTCTTCTTAATTCTTTTCGCATCTTCTACATCTCTTTCCGCCTCTCGTTTCTATGCCCTCAGGATTCCTCGTGAGGGGTATGGTGATGTCCTAGGATACTTTTCCTCTTCTTCTTAGTATCCTTGTACACCACCCAAGATACAGAGCCTTGAGATCGGCGCTGGGTGTGAAATCAGCTCCTTGTAGCCTCCTCTGTAATAACTCAGAATTGAGTTTTCAATAATTTTACCAACATTGAATTTGTAGCCCTTTAGGATAGCATACTGTTCACACCTAAAGACATATACAAATTTATGACACTATTACCAAAGGACTATTGTCTAATCCAAGGCAATAGCGCCAAAAACTTGTTTAATCTTTTATTTTCTCCTTCACTGGGTGGGTGGAGTGATGGACTGAACATCAACAATGGGAATTTATAGCATGATACCAGATTCACATTCAATCCTCAGCACAATGCCATGAAATTCTGTTTGTTATATTTCACACAATTATACCGATTTAAAAGCGGTTTCTTAAGAATAGATAAATTTCGTCGTGTTTTGATCCATGATTCCGCAAGTGTACGTGACGAACAAGTAATAAAGTGGATTTAAGTCCGAGCATCCCACGTAGATCTCAAGAATTTCAATCAACTACTCCCGACTACTCAAGCTCTATACTATTTGACTATGATTTGTACTAATATATCCCCAAAGAATTTTAAAATAATGAAAGAATAAAGATATGTAAACTAAGAACAAAATGAAATAATGCTGAAAGTAAAAGAAATAAAAAATTTAAAGAACTGGACTGATTTGTTAGCTTTTAAAGGGATCATTGAAAATACAGCTATTGTGAAACATCAATTCCTGCAGATAACTCTGTAAATTTGCTTCATGAACCTCGATGAATCCGGCCCACAAGAGCGCGAAAATAAGCATGTGGATCTTCCTTAACGACACATTTCATCATCTAAATCTTCTCTCTGCTTTCTTTCGCACGCAGGATTAGATAACTACTCTTAACTGAGTTGCCTTGTTCGGTATTTTTCTTTCAATACTTCATAATTAAACATGGACTTAAACCTAGCTCCTAAGACACAAAGGCATGGGTTTACACTATACCGGTTTCTCATCCTCAAAATTGGAATGGGCCTCATTCTTTCCTGATTGTGATCCTTGCTAACACGTGGGATTGAACTTAATCGCTCAATCGGTGTGAACTCTCCGCCATTTTAACCGATAAGTCATTCAACTCATTCTAAGCCAAGTGAGAAGAAGATTTATCGATTAAAATTCAAAGCTCATTAGATCCCCAATATTAGGTTCGTATACCCTTGAGAAATACTGATTACTCAGAATGCCTTCTTGTGTCACTCGTAGGGCCTCCCGAAATCGTAGCATGAAACAATCCCATTACAGCATAGACACCGATATTGGGACTGACACAAAATAAACAAACCAAAGAAGAAATTCAACCGAAATTCGCAGTCTCGATAAATTTCTACTGTGAGATTGGTTTCCAATAACAGTAAATTCAACGGAAGCTGGGTTTCTAAATTACTTCATTACACTAACAGTAGCTCCTTGATCAAAAGAACTTTATAACTGAACCGACGCTCGACCTGTAAATTTGCTCGACTTCAAATCCACCGTGCAAGAATTGAAGAAAATAATATTCGCATTCGCCTGAACTTAATAACTAACATCCGTATCCGTAAATTAAATGAACTAAAAATCGCTTCTAATATAATCTAAAATAATCTGTGAATCAAAGAAAAGAAATGTAAAATTAAACTACACGAGCCTTAGGCTACCCGTGACTTCTCGCTCGAGACGCCAAGAGTCGTTTCCTCTATAGCACCGCTATTTATAGGTTCGAAGTTGGGTCCAACTTCGATGCACTTCCTTAGGGTCAAAACAATCGCCGGTTTGTTTGTTCATGTCGCGACCCATTTGTGTGTGTCGCGACTCACTCGATGTCGCTGACCTCTTTCACGTCGCTACTTCACCGTTATGCTTATGAGCCAGCTGATGTCGCTGATTTCAATCATAATGCTGGTACTTCAATTTTCTCGCATTGTGATCTTTGAGGTCAGCGACTTCAATCATACGCCACGACTCGCTTCGCTCGTTCAGAGCGTGCTTATCCGTCGCCACTTGCCTTTAACACCCTCGATTCGATGTTGCGACCGTCGCATGACGCCGCCGACCTTCTTTCCTTGTCACTGATGTCGCGACCACTGAATGACGCCGTGACTTCGCTTGTTCACTCTTCGCCGTGCCAAATTTGTTGATTTGCCATGACATGAATTGGTCGGAAACCGCACTTCCTATCGCTCACTTAAATTCCGCCATTTCACTTTACCGCAGACCGATTTCTCTTATGATTTTTACTAAAATTTGATTTTCTCAATAAGATTTCCTCGCAAATTGAATTTGAGTCAATTATCGCTTCGTTGCATACACCATCATTATTCTCATTATAAACTTAGAAAAATGGATTAAAAATCTAATGAGTTAATTCATCACACACCAAGATCAGTTTCTTTTCTCTCGATTGTACATAAGTAAAGAAGGTAGAATGACTTGAACATAAGAAATAGAACTCTTTTGGCTGCTCAATAATACCTCAGCAATGGACTCATGTGGGTTTTTTTTGGTGGCATTCCACTTTCCCTTGCAATAAGTTAGCAAGTTTACAATCTTCTAGAAATCAAGTGCTTCCACTAGTTTCTTAAACTTTGAACCATTCTTCCTCTCCTGAAGATTATATGTCTGGTCTATCTGCTCTCTTCTGAAGGTTATCCATTTCCCTCTAACATACACTACCTTATCCTTCATTCCCACCATATTTTCATAGAACTCCTTTACCACGTCCACGAATCCAGAGCCTTCGCTAAGTGCACTGTGTGCCATCCTCGTCTCGATACCTCACGGGAGAATCCACTTGTTGGCTTCCTCTTCCTAATGAAGTCTTTTGTTCTCAGAATTTATCCTCCAAAGCATAAGCCATATCGTTAATCTGGGCCACTAACTTTTTTCTCCACTCCGCTTCGCTTGCTCTTCATCTCCTCCTTCCTCTTTCTAGAATCTTCCACTACGTTTTTAGGTTCTCTGCTTACTTCAACCCTTTCTTTCTTCACTTCGCTTTGCTTGCCGCTTGAATCGCTTCTTCCTCTCTCTCAAAGATATTCTTCCATGATTTTGTTGGAGGTTTGGAACCGTGCTCGTTGGCTCGACATTCTGAGAGAGACTTAGTGGATCTGTGGCTCGAAGGGAGTGGAGAGAGATTTAGGATCTAGGTTTCCCAAAGTGGGGAGGAGAGATTTGGTGTGGGAAGGATTGGGTTGAAGGTTTATGAGGTAGGTGGACTCTTCATTTCTTCAAACATTTACTATAGGCCATGAGTTGTTGTGGTCATTCATTGCTATGCATGTACTCGACCCAAAGTCGCGGCCTCTTTAATATCAGGTCGCGACATAGAGAATTAATGTCGCGATAGAGATTTTTCAATTAATTTTTTATTAAGGCAATTCTTTGTCGCGAAAGAGCAAAAATTGGTCGCCACAGGAATTTGTCTATGCTCCATTGATTTACGTCGCGACATAGAGAAATCTTGTCGCGATATGATTTCTAAGGTTTATGTTTGCTGTTCGTCGCAACATAAAGAAATTATGTCGCGACAAACTCTTTTATTGTAAATCAAATGTTAGCACCAACTTTGTCGCGACAGAAAGAAAGTGTGTCGCGACAAAGTTTCGTGCGACATGTGCTGAGGTTTGATTTTTCTTTGTCGCGACAAAAAGAACCAATGTCTCAACAAAAGTTCAAATTTTTTTCGCGACATAACTTTGTTTATCGCGACATAATTCTGTCCTTAATTTTTTTTTGCATATTTTCATACTTTCAACCATTCAACCCATATGACATTATGCAATAAAGTCTTTCCACTTAGTTCATACTTGTGAAAACACATTTTACAACAGCATTAAATCTCGCCTGGCGCTAACAACAATTCTCATTCTTTACTCAATATCATTCATCAAGGTATTTAACAATGCATACAAGCAATTTGAACAATAAAATTTTCACATTTCCAAACTTCAACTATGCACTATTATTAAGGACAAAGTGAGGGAAATGGAAATACTCTCCCATTGCAGCATTTTTCAGATATTTCGGGCTTGAGAAAGTGTGCTTCTAATAACATCCATTTCTAGTTCATCTTCTCCTTGTCCTTGAAAATTCGTAAAACTACAAAAATAAAAATTTCTAACCAAATTAAACTAGAACATCAAGCAATAAAATTAACAAAATTAAACTAACTATAAAATGAAATTCAAATTTTAAGCTGCTCATGAGTCGCTTCAATTTAATGTCTTTAGCTGTGACATTGCCGCAGAATGTCTTCTATTTAAGCAAAACTCTTCCCTCTTCAAAAATTATGGATTCCAAACTCCTTTATGCTTCTTCTAAGATAATGTCACTTTTGACCATTTACTTAAACTCACTTCCAGATTCGGCTTTTAGTGTTATCGTCCAAAGGGTGTACTTGCAAAGCACACCGTAAGGACCACTTCATCTTGATTCTCACTTCCCCTCGGAAATAGCTTGAGCTCGAATTGTATAAGAGAATTTATTCTCTCGCCTTAAATTCCTTCTCGTAATCTTTGATCATGCCAATTTCTTTGTCTTTCTTTCTTTGTAAATTTTGGCATTGTCATAAGCTTCATTTAACTATTCCTGGGCCTATTCATTTGGAGTAATCTCTTTCTCATAAATGAAAATCACAATTCAATTTCTTGATGGCCCACATGACTTTTTATTCTAGTTCTAAAGGGAGATGATAAGGTTTTCCAAATACAATTAGGTATGGGGACGGAGTTTTGTAAGTAGTTCTATAGAGACATTCAAATGGGACATCCCACAGTGCATAATCTAACTTTATAGACCAATCATTTATGCTTGTATTCACAGCTTTCCGCACTTAACTCATATTGAAATTTCAGCTGCTCCATTTGATTGAGGGTGATAAGACAATCCCATCATATGTTTGATTCCATATATACTCTTGAGTTTTGCAAAAATTTTATTTGCAAAATGGCTTCCCTCATCACTTATGATTGTTCTGAGTGCTCAAAATCTGCTCATAATATTTTTTTTGTATAAACCCAACCACTGTTATGACATCATTTTTGGGACAAGCTATTGCTTCCACCCATTTGGATACATAGTCCACAGTTAGGAGAATGTATATATTCCCAAATGATGATGGGAAAGATCCCATGAAGTCTATCCCCATACATGTACCAAGACCACTCGCACCAAGTAGGGGCATTTCATTTCTTCTGCTTATGTTGCCCATTCTCTGACAAGTATCACAATGTTTTACCCATTCAAAACAGTCTTTGAATAGAGTAGGTCAATAAAAACCTAATTGGAGAATTTTATGGGTCGCGATTCCCGCAGTGTCCTCCATATGGTGATCCATGACCTTTTTTCCATAATAATTTTTATTGTGTCATTGAACACATCTCCGATTATCATATCTGTCTTTTAAAAAGTAGTGGGTAATCCCAAATATAAAATCTGCAATCGCCTCAATTTTTCTTCTTCACGGTAGCCGAACTCAAGTGGCACAACCCACAAGCTAAGTAATTAACAATATTAAGATACCGTGTTTGCTTAACCGATTAACAAAATATTAGCCGCCATCAAGAAAATTTTCTCGCTATTTCGCTTCTTTCTTTTTAGCGCTTCTTTTTCCACCCAGCCAGTGATCGCTATCACATCGCCACTACCCCTTTATCTTTGATCTTTCGTATCAACTTGCACAAAGAATACCTTAACCGACGCTTGGTTTGGCATCCTTCTTTGCCATTAAATATTTAATTGTAGCATGATCGGTGTATTATAACATGGGACCTCAATATATAAGGCCTGAATTTTTCACAGGTAAACATCATTGCCATCATCTTTTTCTGCGGATATGCAGTTCTCAGGTTTAAAGGTCGGTCGATTACGTTATATGACCTCGAATATCTTTTTCGCTCTTTTTCCAATACGCTCCCATTGACAATCATCGCGATCACACACATAATTTCAAATCATTGTTCCAAATGTGTCAACATGATGGGAGCCGCCACTAAACTCGGATTTACTTTCTTCATATGTCGACCGCATGATTCATCAAAAATTAAATGTATCTTTTCCAAGAGTCTACATAATGGTCTGATATTTTTGAGAAGTCTTATGAATCTTTTTGTAAAACCAAGATGTCTAAGGAAGCTTATCCCTTGACTGCTATGTAGGTAAGAGAGTTTTATGATAGCAACTTCGCGACCTACTCAATCCATTTGCACCAGTGTCCCAAGACAATACCTTCTGTTACCATGAAATGACATTTTTCCAAATTTAAAGCTAGATTTTTGTCTTGACACCTCTGAAATACTGTTTCTAAATTTTCCAAACAATTCTCAAAACTGGATCCATATACTTAGAAGTCATCCATAAAGATTTCTATAGCCTCTTCCACTAAATCAGAAAACATAGACCTTATACATCTTTGAAAAGTGGCAGGATCATTACATAATCCAAAAGGCATCCTTCTAAAACTAAAGGTGTCATAAGGACATGTAAATGTAGTTTTCTCTTGATCCTCTAGGGCTCTAGCAATCTGATTATAACTATAATTTTATCAAGAAAACAGAAATGGGAGTGCTCTGCTAACCTGTCCAACATTTGGTTAATGAAAGGTAGAGGAGAATGGTCCTTTCTGGTAGCAGTGTTTAGTTTTCCGTAGTCTATACAGATTCTCATTTATGTCATAGTTATTATAGGAATCAATTCATTCTTCTCATTTCTGATCACAGTGAATCCTCCATTCTTTGGAACCACATGAACTGGGCTTACCCAAGGGCTGTCTGAGATTGCATATATGAAGCCTGCATTTAGCCATTTCAGTACTTCTTTTCTAACTACTTCTTTCATCACTAGATTCATCCTTCTCTGATGTTCTATAAAGGTTTTAGCATTTTCCTCCAACAGGATCTTGTGCATATAGATAAAGCACCACCTTTTCAAATCTTTATTACTGCTATTAAGCCTTGTATTTTCTAAGAATTTCCAACAGTTTTTGCTCTTCTAGCTTAGTCAATCCAGCTGAAATGATGACTAGATTGGCTTGTTCTGGTTGCAAGAAAGCATACTTCAAATGTTCAGGCAATTCCTTTAGAATCAATCCTTCTGAGCTTGTATTTTCTTGAACAACTTCCTCTTTATAACTGTTAGATTTTTCTTTATTATTTTCTTCAACACTGAGCACTGCCTTTTTAAAATTAAAATTGGAGTTCAGAAATTCAACTTCAAGATGCTACAACATTGAGCACTGCCTCTTTAAAATTAAAATTGGAGTTCAGAAATTCAACTTCGAGATGCTAAAGATACTGGAAATTCATTCAATTCTCATTCATTGAACTCTGAAAATTACAATCATTCATCGCTTAGGAACCAAAATGAAATTTTTGCTTACACTCTCATAATCGCGATTAATAAATTCAGCTATTTCAAGATGATTGAGATTGAAGTGCACCGCTCATCTCCCAACCCGAGTCACCTCCTTCCTCACATTGATCAGCCGCCTCTCGGCATTAAGAAAGGTCTTCCTAATGCAGGGACTGTTTGGTTCTCTTCTATATCAATAACTTAAAGTCCACCGAAAATGAATTTTCCCACTCTGATAAGCACATCTTCAATAATGCCTTCAAGATTAGCTAATGTTTTGCTTGTTATCTCAGAAGTGTCATGGCTGCGGGGAGCAAGCTCCAAACTTAGTCTTTTAACCACGCACATGGCATCGTTGATGTTTGCCCAAAATCGCATAGTTGTCTTCCCATATCATCGTTTAATTCTTGCAGGTATAGAAGTTGCTTGATCTCTACATTTTCCGGTAAAGACTTTTGAATCATCATATTCAGGTTGTCAGCTGTGCTCATTATCCCTTCTTCAACAATCTTTCTCTTTTGGCTCAATATATCTTTCATGAATTTTGCATAATGAGAAATTTGAGTCAATGTCTCTAAGAAAGGGATATTGATCTCCATCTTCTTGAACATGTTCAAGAAGTTAGAGAATTACTCATCAAGCTTTGCCTTCTATAGCCTCTGAGGGAATGGAACTTGAGGATTGTAAGCTTTAACCTTTTCCCTTTTCCATGGATTTCCTTTTTCCACTTGTTGCATTTTCGCAATTTTATCTTCTTCAACAGTTTCTGAACCGTGCTGCTTAAATTCTTCTCCAATCTTTGCATGTTTATTTTCCTCAGTATCCTTCTTTTCAACTCTCCTTTCTTCTAGTTCTCTACTACTTCTTAGATTACAACCATGCAGTCCTTTGGATTCTTCCTTGTGTCACTAGGGAATGCATATTTGGGCTGATTCTGCATGGCTGTGGCCACCGCCCACCCGAAATTCCGCATTCTTCAAAGAGGTGTTGAAATGGGCTTTGGAACACAGCCAGGTTTACTCTAACAGCCGACAAATTAACAAAATTTTGCTCATGTATGTTCAACAACCTATTATTTTCTCCCATGAAGCAAGCATCTAGTCCTCAAAGGAATTTGATCTCCTTTGCCACGATTTCTAACTGGTCCCACTAGCCATTGTTGTTGTCACTGCTTGTCGGGAACCTCGAGGGAGGCCGATATTGCCATGGCCACGTCCAAGTTACACCTTGTCGTAGTTTCTTCCCCATATGAGAAGTTCTCATGGTTCCGAAGTCAGTGTAGTGAGTGGGCAAGCTGAGGTCGGGCTTGAAAGTGTAGCCCGATCGCATCGGCGGTACTCGTGGCTCTCAACTCGTAGGGCCCTCATGGCTCACGCCTCCTCAAGACTCTTCTTCTCTCTCCTTCATCAACTGCCTCCAATAAGTGCGCATGCATTCTTCTCTCATTGTTTCCCATCTTGTTCATTCATGCATCCAACTTTGCTTCAATGGCAGTCATTCGATTAAGCTCGATTACACCACTCCCTTCATCGCATCGCTTCAAGTTCGTATAGCCAGAGCTGCATTTTACAAGGTCTTCAATCGTCGCCTCTCGCACTTCTTCTTTCAAAGCCCCACAAAGAGTCGCATCAATTATACCCTGAGGCATAATTCATGGAATGGTAGAATATGACTATCCGAGTGGTCGATCTTAGCTCTACGATAGGACATCTTTTGAGTAGTCTCTTAAATCTCTCCCATGCGTTGTAAAGACTTTCATCCTCCCTCTGCTTGAAGACTATAATCTCTCATCTTCTTTTAGACGTTAGGGGGAGGGAAGAATTTGCCCATATAAGCTTTTACCAACTCTTCCCAATTTGTCATTGATCCAAACGGCAGTGACTCAAACCAAGAGTCTTCCACATCTCGAGAAGGAAAGAGCCGCAACCCCGATCACTTCGTTTCTACACCCCCCATTTAACTTGATTCAGCATTAGCTATCCTCATGAATCTTCCCATATGCTCATTAAATTCTAAGGATGACCAAATAAACTGGGTGTCTGCATCATAGATCAAGGCTTCGGCTTCACCAAAATTATTTGCTTTACGGCAGTCGCCTTACAAATATAATACCCATTCGAATAGAAGGCCTCCAAAAGTCTTTCATAGTCATTTGCTTTTGAGGTCTTTCTATTTCTTCTTCTTCTCATGGAATAGCTTGTAGTCTTTCTCTTTGATTTGCCATACTTCTAGATTCTGCACTGTAATCTTCCTCAGATTTCTTAGTGTTCTTTATATTTATGAATCTAAGGGAAGTAGATATGCTTATGGTTTTCTATGCATTTATTGTTTTCCTGAAATAGAAACACACTGAGATCAAATGAAATATGTGGGAAACAGTGATCTCCATTTAAGCTCAAAAGAAATTTTCAATAGCATAATCAGCTACTGCCTTAAAACTGTTTTTGTGATTTTATGAAATTTATGACAAAATAAAGAAAAAGAAAGAAAAATGTCTAAATTAGTAACTGTTTGTTCATGATTGATCTTAAATTCATCAATCATCTATCCCAAGTAACGATCGCCTAAAAACTTTGAAAGAGAATCTGATTTGTATGTGACCAAATTGTTAAAACAAAATTATGATTCTGTCACTAAAGGACTATTACTTAGTCCCTAACAACGACGCCAAAAACTTGTTGAGACCGATTTGTGATATAGATAGACCAGTGGACAAAAAAGATTATATTTATATATAAATTTATGGAACTACTACCAAGGACTATTATTTAACCCGGCACCCATAACTTCAAAACTTGTCAATTCAAAATGTGATGAAAATGGGTTGTCCTTTGTAAACTGGATTCATTAAAGATTTTGCTGGTCATCATCACTACAAGCATGCATCTTACAAGTAATAAAAAGTGGATTTTCATTGTCCAGAGCATTCTAATTATGAATGAGGATGAAAGATAAAACTGGCCACCCTAACTACTCAACATCCTTACTATTCGAACTCCAATATTAAAAATGATCGGATAAACTAATAAACTAATACTACAATTTACCAGTGGAAGTGATAAATATTAATAAGAATGGAGTTGAGAGTTCACTGAGTGAGAAAACACTAGGACATAGACCGATGAATAATTATCAATTTTTGCATCATTTTGAATCTTAGCTAAGCCATAAGTTGGAAAGCTGAATTTGTCAAAGATGCATTGTGGTATAGTTTGGATTTCTCCCTCAACCATACCTTTCACTAATTAGAGATTCATGTTCATTTCTGACACATGAATCTAATCTTGTAAGATATAATCCTCTTTCTAAGATTTGAGTATTTTTCATTTTGCACCACACCCGCATCTTATGATTAGAGAATTCGCCTCTACAGAGTATGATATTGCAAGTCTTCTCCAATTTGGATGGCACCTTATCCTTCAATACTGATGAAATTCTCAATCTCCTTGATTAGATCCTTGCAAACATGGGATCATAATCCTTTCATCAGAGAGAGGAGAAACCTGTGAGTGATTAAACTAATACTTCATCAAACTATCCTCAAACCATGAGTAAGTTAGTGATTTATCTCGAGTGGACAGTTCATTGGGCTTTCAGTTATTAGTCTATCATACCCACAAGGAATTGCTCTATACCCTTAGGATTCTCCATCTCTATGTCATGCAGAGGGCTTTTTGGAAATCAGAGTAAGATACAATACTTTGCTTAGGTACACGGTACTAGTACTAGGAACAATTAAGTTAAAAAATAATACCAATCAAATAAATTCACAAATTCTAACTAAGGCGTTCTTCCAATTTGTGAAGAAAAATGACTATCATCATTGACCCATTCCTAGAGGGAGCTCAACCTTTCAAAACTGGTTCACTCATATTAGTGACTAATTGATCAAGTAAATTCACTGAAAGTATAAATGAACTGAAATCCAAAAATTTTCCAAACTCCATTTTATTCAAAACAGTAATGAAAGAGAAAATTTAACAAGAAATCTACCAGTTGCACTAGCGCTCATTACTTAGACCCCTGGAAAATCTAAGAAACCAACTAAAAACTACACTCAAACTAAATCTACTAAAACAGAAAAAAAAATAAAATACAAAGAGTCTTCAACTACCCAGAAATACTGGAATTATGGAAGCTGCGCACAGTGCTCTAGATTTGTCTATTTATAGACTTTCCAATGTTGGGCCGCACTTCAAGACAGTGTTGTGGATCCCCAAATTTATGGGGCCCAAATTGGTCGCTCTATCTCGACAGTAGACATAGAAAGTATTGTCGCGACAGTAGACATAGAAAGTATTGTCGCGACAGAGTCTTTGGTCTTTATTCCTGCTTCGCTTCGCAACTTGCGTCACGCGACCTATTCTCCGAGCTTTTTCTGATTCACACGACAGACTTTGATAATGTCACGATAGAATTTTGATCCTAGCCTTGTCTTATCAATAGAATGTTGACAGATCTAATTCCTGATACCCTCCAGATTCCCTAGAAACCATTAGTGAAGTCCCAGAATCGTAATCCCTAGGGATCATCCAATTGGAACCCCACTTTTATTAAGAAATGCTAATATGCACAATATAATACCCCAATATATATATAAAGTTCACTGAACCAAATTAAATAATTATATGGTGTAAACAATTTAACTATTGTGGAAACCCCGATTTGTAAAAGGTCTTTTCCTCTTTTCCTTAGCATATCACCACCTTCCGGGATAATACTCAGTTGGCATACTCTCTTTCATTTTTAAAGTCCCATATGCTTGTTTATCATATTAATCTCCACTAATGTAGGCATAACACCACCTTCAGATCAAATAGGTCTTTAGGCTTATAATGTGTGCTCAAGTAATTGGGTGATATTTACAGACACTTAGTCTGGCTACCCAGACTTCACTGACAACTTACACTCTTGCCTTCATCATGCATCCTTGATTTCTCTTGATTTCAAGTTGCTAACTTCCCCATCAGGTTTTGTGCATCTTTCTGCATATTCTTCATTGTGGTATCTTTTTCTTTTTTCATTGTCCACACATAGAAGATAACTTTTCTTTCTTATTTTAGAACCTTTTTCACTTTTCATCTCTCACCAAGTTTTATGGAATGGTTCAATGTTGGTCTTTTTAAGCTGTCTACCACCCTTAACGAACTTTGGGCAAGTAACTCCCATACCAGATGGTATTAGGGTATTAGGTGTTGAACACCCCTAAGAACTTAATTGTTCAAGGGAGGAAGGCTACAAGACCAAACTCATTCCTCTTTGATGTTTTTCTTTCGCGCCTTCTCATAATTTTCTTCATCTCTTCTTATCTTCAGGCAATTTTCCTTTCAACCCTTTTATCCTTCTCTGCTGAACTTTAAAAATAATATTCTCAAACTTGTCCCTTTCTGTCATTGATGTATTTTGTCCTATAATCTAGGGAAATAAGGGTTCTTTACTGTAGGATTATGTTTAAGGAAGGAATTGGGCTTCTCAATTGCTAGTTGATGATGAGATTGGCTATAGGCTCAAATAAGGAACTAGTGTATATTCTTATGCATATCATAGGGGTAGGCTTTGAAAGGCTCAAACTTCCAAAGATGGCCTAAATCATTTCTTGTTAGTGGTATTGCCGATTTCACCTTGACTGATAATCCAACAAGTTCTAGGACATTGGAGAGATTACTGTGATGGATCCCAGAAGATTTCCCTAATCTTGGCAAATTTTGTTTCAGAGTCATTGTTGACCATGTGCAAAGTGTATCAAGATTTTTTTTATAACCAAACTATTTACACAAACAAAATTATAGGTCTTATCTGTTCCATCAATTTATTAAAGCATTCCTTATACTTGATGTTCAACACATTTATTTATAACCTTACAACTTTCCAATTCCATTCATTTCATCCTACCCCAATGCATCTATCAAATTGTTTTTTAGGTTTCCAGATTTGTTGTTGTGTTGTTTAAGAAGTCAAGAAGTTCATTTTAATCAAGCATTCAGCTCAAAACAATCCAACACAACTACAATTTCATTTTTTCATCAATTCTATTCAACCAAACATGTTGCAACAACTTAACAATTAGATCCAGGTAACTGGTTTGTCATTTATTCAACTAAGCTATTTACCACATGTCAAAATTTTCTAACTATTAAACATGAAAGAAAATTTAGACAAAACAAACAAACAAACAAATGATTAAAAGATCAAATAAAAGTGAACACCAAGCTTACAAAGAATTTTCTATTTTATTCAATATGTCAAGGATTGGATATTGGGTATAGAAAGGGAGAAGAGATGGAAGAAATGGCCATGTTCATTTTTTACTCCTTAAAGCCTTTTCCTTGGCAGCTTCCATTCTTAAGTATTCTTCAACCTCCTCTAATAGGTTAATTCTTTCTTTTTTTTTTACACTAGGGGCTTTATTTTTAGCTGGTTCTTTATAGGGTTCATAAGGTCCTTCTTCATCTAGATTCGGGTTAGAGAATGGTATTGGTGAGTTTGTTACACCCTGAGGGACTACTATGTAAGGCATACAATCTGAAATTCTGATTTGTGGGAGTAGCACTTTTCTTCGTTTCAGACCTGCCTTCATAGCCCATTTAAAATTCAGATTAAGTCACAATTCTCGTTGTCTTTTAGCTAATGATTCAAGGAGTGTTGTTGTTGTTGACTTGTCATAGGTCATTGTGGGCTAAAACCCTGTTTGTAATGTGCTAGACTATTCAACCAATTATTGTCCCTTGATTCTAGGCATGCTTTCAAGGCATTGTCTCTATCCTCCAACATTTTTATCAACCCTGCTTCATGTTTCCCTGTTTCAGCCCAGAAAACCACTTCTCCCTATTAGTGATATGCTCTAGCACAATGGCATATACATTTTCATTATATGTTTATATACATGAGGCATTTATCATTTTATCTTGTTATTTAAATTGTGGTTTAACTTGATAAAATCAAATCAATAGTCGGGTTCGCTATGTCATCAAGTATGACTTGATAGTAAAACTTAAGGCATAAGAACACTATTCTTAAATAGTTCATAGCTTCCATCATTATTGTGAATAATAAATAAGTAAGACTATTATGTTTTCTAAGAAAAGACCACGCTTTGCTGGTCAGAACATAGATGTTATCAGGAACATAAATACATGTTAAGTTCATGTTATTAGATAGACCCGCTTTGAGAAATACTACATGAATTATGTCATCAAGAATTCCTACTGCAATAGTGGTATTTAGTGTCCTTTCCAATCTGAACAAAGGATTCCTACATGAGGAACTTCGTATTCTTGACGTAGAACAACGACGCCTTTAATAGGATGGTAATACAAAGGCAGGGTTGCATGCAGGCCAAATCATGCTATGGTTTTGAGTGATAGTGAAGGAATTTGTCCCGCCGATCACTGAGTGAGATGTCTATCGCCTCGATAAGTGAGACTGAAATGCATGGTCGCGCTCGAACGTAGACGATAGAAGTTGACACATCATTGCTTAAATACCACTGAATCAAGAAACGAGTTAAGTTGTATAAAAGATGACTTCATCCACGCTTTACGCTTAAGACCGAGACATCGTGCGACAGCGACTAATATCATACTATGGTAAGGTTTCGAGTCATCAAAATTCACTTGATTCGTAGTTATAATAAATTAGAGACCAAATTATGTTGGGGCTTAGAATATTATTTGGGCCCGCTACCAAAAATATTGAGTGAACTCATAGGGTCACACAAGAATGAGCTATACCGGGATGTTAGAAAGGCTTCCCTTTTAGCTCCATGATTAAGCTTCCAGCCCAATCCCAAGCCCATTAATAGTTAATGGAATTTGATTTAAATTCATTTTAATAAAAGGGTTTGGGAGGCTTGATATAAATATGGGGTTTATCATCTAAAAGAAGGTGGTTCTTTTGAAGTGGGAGTTTTTGAGAGAGAATTCTTTTTAAAGTTTTGGAAGACACTAAGGTGTCTTTGGTTTTGTGGGACAAAGACCTATCATAAGGTGCTAGCACATCCATCCCATCCATTAGCCGTTCGTGTGGATACTTTAGAGGGCCTGCCACAATTACATTGTCTTGGCCCACGCACTGACTGTTTTGGGAAGGAAGCTCGCTTGTGTTTCAGCGTGTGTGTGATCAAGAAAATCTACACTAGTCGAAAAGGATTCAGTCTATAAGAGTTAAGATCTAGATTTCCTTGATTCATTGTTTAGTTTCATCAAACCGCTTGGATCCTGATGCATTTCAATGTTAAATTTTTTTATTTCCACTGCGTTTTCTTATCGCTGGATTCCAACAAAAACTTGTTAAGACCAAATATATATATATATATATATATATATATATATATATATATATATATATATATATATATATATATGTGTGTGTGTGTGTGTGTGATCATATCAGTGCGTGCCAAACTTCTGGTACAGCCACCCAATAACTATTTAGTCCCAGACAACGGCGCCAAAAACTTGTTAAGACCAAAAGATATATATATTTTTATATGCGATCAGATCAGTGCATGCTAAACTTCTGGTATTGCCACCCAAGAACTATTCCATCCCCAGCAATAGCACCAAAAACTTGTTGACTAAATTTCAGACACATCCACCAAAGGAATATTTTCTAATCCCCGACAATGGCGCCAAAAACTTGTTAATGACCAAACGCTTGTATAGATGAAAAGATTGATTTGCTCTTTTTGTAAAATGGATTCATTAAAATTTGAGTCGGGTCTTGACTACCACAAGTGCATAGATCGCATAAGTAACAAAAAGTGGCTATTTAAAGTCCGTATATCGCTCCCACGCAGGACTGATGATACAAAATCAAAGACCAACTACCCCATCTACCGCAAGATCATTACTATTTGAACTCATTGTTATGGACAGATGACTAAAAAGAATTTTAATCCTCAGATTGATTTCTTTAATATACATGAAAATAAATTTTAATAAAAATCGGGTTTGAGAATCTGACGAGTGAGACAAACCGGATATAGATGTGAATGAGTAATAATCAATCTCCCGTGATCATATCGCTTTCATAGCTCACCCATAAATCGGAAAACCGAAGTTTGTCAAAGATGCAAAGTAGTATTAGTTTGATTCCTTTAACTATATTTTCATCGATTAAAGGTTCATGTCTACTAAGCATGAGTCTAATCAGCTACTTGTAAAATATACCCCTCTTTCTAAGATTTAAGTATTTTTCCTTTTCAATACTTCATCCCTAGATCTTAGGACTGGAGTAAATTCATTTGGTCTCTATATAGGATATTATGCCTCCAATTTGATCGACACCTCTATCCTTCATTTCGATGAAAATTTCTATTTTTATGAGATCTTATAACATGGGATCAAAACCAATTCAAAAGAGGAAAATGAGAGACCTCCGAGTGATTAAACCGATCCTAATTCAACTATCCTTAAATTATTATGGTGTTGGTGGGATCTATATGAGTAACTCCATCAAAGTTCATTAGTTCCTGCATTAGTCTACCATACCCACAAAGAATGCGCTTCTATACTCTCAGATTCTTCATCTCTATGTCACGCAAGGCCTCCCGAAATCAAAGGAGGCAAGACTTTTGCTCGGGGTAATGACTGCACTAGCAATCGGGAACAAATAAATTCAAAAATAATACCAATCAAATAAATTCAAGAATTCTAACTACGACGCTCTTCCAACTTTTGTAGAAAAATGACTATCATCATTAACCCATTTCCAGAGAGCTCAACTTTTCAAAACTAGTTCCCTCATATCAATGACTAACTGATCAGGAAAATTCACTGAAATTGTAAATGAACTTAAATAAATGAACTCCAGAAACTTTCCATCATCCATTTAAATCAGACAGTAATGAGAAAGAAGATTTGATCCATAAAATTTCAGCTCGAAGCTGCACTTCAGTTCATTACTCAAATCCGAAAATTTAAAAGAAAACTAACTAAAATCTACACTGAAACTCTACTTAAACTAAATCTACTAAAATGGAAAATAAAATAAAAATAAAAAAAAAAAAAATAAAAAAACATAAGAGTCTTCAACTACCCGTGATGTCCTAGTTGCGGAAGGTCACAAGACAAAGGCCCTAGATGCCTATTTATAGATCTCTTCCAATGTTAGGCTACCTCCAATAATTCGCGTTTGTCAAATTTTGTCCCAAATTGGTCGCTCTATCGGGACATAGAAAGTTCTATCGCGACAGAGTTTTCAATCTTTGTTGCTGGCTTCTGTCGATGCATGCAGTCTTCTGTTGCAACCTGATTTCTAAGCTCTTTCTTATATTCTATCATGATAGACTTTGATAATGTCGCGACAGAGTTGTTATTCAGCAGTCTTGTTTTTGTCGTGACATAGATGTCTTATGTCGCAACACTAAACCTATTTGCAACCAGCCACCCATGTCCTTCTACTTCTGGAATTTGTCACGACATAATTTTCCTTATCGCAGCAAACATTTTCCTCTTCAAATTACAACTCGTTTTGCGACAAAGTCGATTTGTCGCAACAGATTTCTTTGAGGTCTTAGCAATTTCTGGTCACGACAGTAGAAACTCCCCTCGTCACGATTTGCCTTCTAATTCTGCGGTCACTTGCTAAGTCAAAGGTTACATAGAAATCTTGTTGCTATGACTCACTTGACTCTGCGACCCTGGCCTCTCCTTCAATTTCGCTGCGATCTAATTTTATTCTTTCGTGATAGAATTCTATCATTCCATGGCTTTTATTGTTGTGACATAAAATTTCTTTGTCACGACAGAGATTCTATCTTCAATTATTTACTATGTCGCAACATGAATTCCTTTGTCACCATTCCTTCTCGTGTCAAGCCTCAACTCCTCACGCAAATGTAGAATCTCACTCCTTCATATTTTGTTCGGCCGTGAACATAAATAATATTTTGTCGCGGTAATTTTGTTGCTCTTTGTTGTGAATTCTAAATGTAATGTCGTGACATGATTTTCTTGTTGCGATAGGAATTCTTCCTTGAGCTAACTTTATGTTGAAAACTTTGTCTTGACAGAGTTAAGGATTGTCGCGACATTCTTCTTTTCATTCTTCTTTAGCAATGTTGCAACATAGAACTCTTTGTCGTAACAAAGATTCTATTTCTACCTGAAGTTTAGCCTGGACTTTGTTGCAACATATAGTTGTGTTGGTCAGTCGATGCTCTTTTCATTCTATTTCTGAAATCGCAGGTCGTGACATACATAAACTACGCTGCGACAGAGATCATCGTGATTTTCCATTTTTTTTTTTTCTTCTTTTCTCGGTTGTTTTCTTTAAATTAACACCTGCAAAACACAAAGTTGGTGAATATTCCATAATTTAGCATAAAAATAGATCTGAAACTGTTAAAAACATGCCAGAAAAATTGATTAAAAATATATGAGTTTAATACTCATCAGAGGTCACCTCCGATGCCACTAAGATAAAGCTAGCCGCATTCCAACTAGAGGGTGAACCCCAAGTGTGGTGGGATTGGGTCAAGCCCAGAATCTGGGAGGCAATGACATAAAGATCACAGCCTTCTCGTGGATAACATTTCCAAAGATTTGCTCTCGACATGCAAAAAGCTCGAGAGTCTTATTGAACAAGGAACGATGAAAGTACTCAAATATGCGGCTAAGTTCACTAAATTAGCTTGTTTCATTGATGATTATGTGGCCCCAGATATGGCCAAAGTAAGAAAGTTTGAGGATGGTTTGAAATTGTCCATTCGAGGTAAAATTGTGGACTCCTCTTACCAGATATGGACTTGATGGTCAAGATGACTATGGCCATTGAGAGGGAGGTGGATGACGCACTGAGCATCCGGGATGCGGGTGCTAGTGATAAGAGGAAGGAGAGTCAACTCTCTTCTTCTAGATCGGGAAAGAAGTAGAGGACTTCTACCCTATAAGGGTTTCAGGGACAGGGACAGGGACAAGGCCACAACTATTAGAGCTAAGGCAAGGATTTAGTCATCCCAAGATGGGAGACACTTCAGGGCTCCTAGCCAGTCAGGGTGGAGAGCATGTTTCCAGTGCCACTAGCCTGGACACTTGAGATGGGATTGCCCTCAAAGGCAGGGATCCTAAGGTTATGGGACACCTCAATCCCAATCATCAATGGGACATGCATAGACTCAATTTGTTCCTCCCTACGCCATTAGCGGGACTTTAGGGACCTAAGGGCGTGTCTACACCATCACACCTCAGACTGAGCTTGTTGATCAGTCTGTTATTCAGGGTACTTTTTCTACTCTTTCTCTTATGAGTAAGATTATTGTTTAATTATGGTGCATCTCATTCATTCATTACTGCATCATGTGTGAAATATTTGGGATCAGGGGTTGAAACCTTGGAAGAGTTGTTACATGTGAGTTCTCCCTTAGAAAATAGGGTGAGCGTTGATTAGACATGTCATGATTGTGAGCTAGAGATCTCAAGGATTCTACCCACTGTAGACTTTAGGGTCATGGACATGTCGAAGTTTGATGTCATACTTGGATGGATCAAGCGACGCACACCTAGTCATCGCTGATCGTGGATCGTAGTGAGTGGTTACCGCTCATCAATCGATGTGGCCATGTTATGTTTCAAAGAGATAAGCATGATGCTTATTCCTCGAGCCATACGACTCTAGATGGTACGAAAGCATTTAATGTGTTGGCTGGCAAGCCTCCTACCCTATATGAGGAAAGATGTGTGAGCAACTCTACCTCGGGTGGTTTGCTATAGCATGAGGATGTTTTTCCCGGGCGAACTCAACACGTGATACCCATATAGTGGACGTAGATTTCATTGTTGAGTTGTACCTTGGTACATTGCCCATTTCTATGACTCCACATAGAATGGCGCCTGCTGAGTTATAGGAACTCAAGTTCTAATTTTAGGAATTGTTGGACATAGGTTTTATTAAACCAAGCACTTCACCTTGGGGCGCTCTGATACTTTTTTCCAAGAAGAGGGACAAGACTCTTCGACTGTGTATAGACTATCAGTAGTTGTAATGAGTAGTTTACTATCAAGAATAGGTACCATTTGCAGAACATGATTTGTTTGACTGGGCCGATAGCTGGTCTGCTTCCAAAATAGATCTTCGAACCGTTACCATATGCTGAGAGTCGTGATATATCCCAAGATGGAGTTTAGAACGTGGATACTGCATTTCTGAAAGTTCACAATGCCATTGGATTACTGAATGCTTCGACAACATTCATGGATATTATGCATAGGGTGTTCAAGCCCTACCTAGATCGGTTCATTGAGGTTTTCGTGGATGAGATCTTAATCTACTCCAAGTCTGAGGAGGATCATGAGAGTCACTCAGACGCTGCTTCCACTCGAGAGTAACATCGGGCCAGAGGACAAACTGGAAGAAGTGTGAATTTTTCTTACTGAGGTAGACTCAGGCACGTGGTATCCGGTTTGAGGGTGTCCACTTGTCCTTGAGAAGGTTAAGGTAGTTAAGAGTTGGGAAACCGGGTCGAAGGTCTCTCGAGATATCAGTTTCGATTGCAGGTATTACATGAGGCTCATCAGATTCTCTGATCATAGACCATGACTAGATTTAACCCTCGAAAAAGGTCAAGTTTGAGTGAAATGACCTGTGTGAGAAGGCATTCTAGGAATTGAAGAGGAGGCTTACTTCATCTCCTATTCTAATAGTTCCGGAATTGGGACAGAGGTACATAGTGTATTATGATGCCTCTAAGGACGAACTGGGATGTGTTTTGATGCAGTCCAAGAGTGTAGTGGCTTACGATTCTCGACAATTAAGGAACCACGAGCAGAGTTACCCTGCACATGACATGGAGTTGGCGGCCATTGTTTTTTCCTTGAAGGCTTGGTGCCACTATCTATACGTTGAGTAGTTCGAGGTGTTTCCGAACCACAAGAGTCTAAAATACATTTTTTACACAGCAGGACCTCAACATGAGGCAACGCAAGTGGATGGAATACTTAGAGGACTTTGCATTACCACCTTGATAAGGCAATTGTGGTGGATGATGCACTCAACCGGAAGTCACGAGGAGTGTTGGCTAATATAGCTTCCCGGGAGTGGTAGATGATCGAGACAGTGGGATAGTGCGTACTGTAGTATAGTGATCAGGCTCTAGGAACCTTAGGGAGTTTAATGGCTATGCCTTCCCTACAGAGCCGAGTGATTGAGTCCCAGGGATGTGGACACAAAATATTATTCATCGTGACCCAGAGGATGGGTACAGTGGATGAAGGGTGGCCATCTCTGTGGTGTCTTTGGTATAAGGGAAGAGTTATTCCTGGGCTAGCAGACATGGTAGAGAGATCCTAGAGTCCAATCTGTCCGTTTACAGTATCCAGTGAAAATAAACATACTGCATCTTCGCTATCGACATCTGAGTAGACAATAAACATGTTAGAGAGTTTGTTCGTCAATGTCTCATGTGTCAATAGGTAAAGGTTGAGCAGCAGAGGCTAGTAGGACTACTCCAGCCCTTAGAGGTAGCTGGGTGGAAGTGGGAGCATGTCACGATGAATTTTGTGACCCACTTTCCACGAACATTGCAAGGGCATGACATGATGTGGATGAGAAGTGGACCGCCTACTGTGTGGCACACTTGGTAAAGTGTGGGACGACCTTCACTTTGGAGGAATCTCCGCAAGTCAGATGTATGAGAGATTGTCTGACGCATTGAGGCCGATGAGTCTAAAACTCATATATTTCCTTTTAAGCCCCTTTCAATAATATTTAGGGTTAAAGTCAAATTTTACGAAAATTATGGAATTGTTACCCGCATTGTTTTGGCATGCAATTCCAGCAATAACATAGAAAGAACCAAAAATGTAAAAAAAGGGAAGTAGTGCAAGAATGTCGCGAATAATTCAAAAGAACAATGTCGCGACATCATATGGAGAATGTCATGCCAGTTACTATAATATCATGACATTGTTGTGACATCAGTTGAAATAAATAGATCATAATTCTCTAATGTCAAGACATCACCACGACATAGGCTGCAACATAACTCAAGACTACAACACCACAACTCCAATGTCATGACATCATCGCAGCAATGTCGCAACATTAGCCACGACATTGACAGAGGGCATCAGAACATTAAGATTCAATGTCGCGACATTACAACAATGTCGCAACATCAGCTTAAACACTAAGAACATCACAATGCAATGTCGTGACATCGGATCAGCAATGTTGCAACATTAACTCAAGGTAGTCAAGGTGGAAGTTAAATGACTAATGTTGCGACATCAGGTTAGCAATGTCGCGACATCAGCTAAAATGATCATAACTGCATATGCAATGTCATGACATTCTCACGACATCAGGATAAAGAATCAATGTTGAAGACAACATGTGAAGAATGTCGTCACATCAACAAATGACTTACAAGCAATGTCGCGACATCAGACCGGAGCATCCAAGTTGAAACACTGAAGAGCCAATGTTGCGACATTAACTCAATGTCGTGACATCAACTGAAGTTAGTAGAGCTTAAAAGAGCAATGTCACGACATCAACTCAATGTCGTAACACCAAAAAATCAATGTCGCGACATCAGAGTTGATCTACAATACTGCATTTCAATGTCCCGACATCATCACGACATCGATCGATCCACAGCCACGATCCGACGACTATTGATAACCCGGATGTCGCTGACATCGTCACTACATCAACAATTTAAGGCACTTCTAGGCTTTTCAAGTGAGTGATTCTCACCGCTTTTATTTCAAGACTTGCCTATAAATAGAAACTTCTAGGAGTATTTCTCGTGAGCTTTCCAAACCACACTTTTCATCAAGTTTTAGAGCTTTTTGGAAGAGATGAAGTCTCATTGTATATATTTTTCTTTTTTTTCTTTGTTAGTTTGTTTCTGGATTTAGTTTTCTTATTAGAGTAGTGATCTGAACTAGGATTTGGAGTTGGATGAATGTAATTCAAGCTTCTATTTATGTCTGAACTTCAATGAAATCTAGGAATTTTTCTAGAATTCATTTTCTTTTTTCAGTTTTGATTACAATTTCATTAAATTTGTTTGATCAACTAGTCATTGGCATTTGTGATCTAAATTTGAAAGGCTAAGCTCCATCTGGGGAAAAATCTGTTGTTGGGATTATTAATTGTAATATTTTAATGTTGTTTTAGGTATGAAAATTGGAGTGATTTAACTGGTATTAATCCTACATTGAGTTGTTCTGAATATTAGTGTTTGGTACCCAGAAAGAGCTGTATCATTACCCTGATTTCCAAGAATCCCTCTGAGTGACACAGAGATGGACTACCTCATAGCAAAGAGTAGTCACTTGGGGGTAAATTATACTAATATTATTTAAATTAATGCACTCTTTGGATAACTCTGGTACATCACTGGTGAAGATCTAACCTCTAACTTCAAGGTTCCCTCTTGGGTGACAGTAAGAGTGTGTTCTCAAGGAATAAGATCCACCTACTGATCTAACAGTTTAATTCTATGAGGTTTCACCTCAATTGAGAGGAATAATCTCAACCTTGTGTTAGCTGAGATTTTAATCAAGGGGAGAATGAATTATTGTCTAATTGATGGTTGAGGTACTAATTATTTTGTAGAGGGCTTGCATTATCCTGCCTATAGGGGCAAGCAGTTTTCAGTCCTAAGAGATGGCTGTGAAGTATTGAGAAGGAAAAATAGTCAGATCTTAAAGAGAATCAATTCTTACAAGTAGCTCTTCACACCCATTATCTAGAGATAGAAATGTAGTAAGCTAGAGAGTGAAATGTGTGGTGTTATGAGAAATCCATTGTTACACTAAATTGCTCTTAGACAATTCCAATGTTCATGTCCCATGCTTTATATTTTATTCTTGGAAACTTGCAAAATGATGGTCATAACACTGTTTTCTTTCCCAATGTTATTTCAGTTTAGTGAACTCTTTGATCATGTATTTTAGAATTTTTTATTCCTTTGATTCATTTTACCTTAGAAAGTTAACTCTATCCTGGAACATGGAGGTTCAAATAGTGATTATCCTGAGTAGTGAGGGTAGTTAATCTTTAAATTCTTCTAATCAATCCTTGTAGATATCCGGACTTAAAATCAACTTTTATTACTTGTATGACCAAAATTTGCGTTGATTTAGACCAAAACTAATTTTAATTGAAAATTGTTACTTATGACAAACAGAGAAGAGATCATTTTAATTGAATAATCTCCTCGTGGAGTGTTATATCCATCATTTTCGGGTCTATGTTAAAAATCTAATATGTAAACAAGTTTATGCGCATCATTGGTCGGGATTGAAAATGAAGTAAAGTTTAAAGAGATCAATATTCTTGCCAAAAAGAAAATTTAGTTTGACATTTTTCTTTCACCTTTATCAAAAAAATTTCAAAGTAGTTCTTAACTGCATTTATTTAACTTAACTACATCTTTTAATCTCACTGATCTATGGTTAATAATTATAAGAGATTTACGTGATCTCTATTAATCTCACTTGATCTTAGTATTTCACCTCGTGAAGTTATCACATGCACGTGAGACCGGCGTAAATGTCGCGCACCGGACAATGCAGTTAAAGGACACCGAGGAACCCTCAAGAAAGTGAGAGTTGGGTTGAGGGGTGAGATACGGGCAGACGGTTAAGGAACCTGGACAAGATGTACCAAGAGAAAACAAAGAGAAAGGCCCCAAAGACAGCGACCTGGAGGATTTTTAGAGGCTGCTGGGGTCATCATAAAATGAGTACTCTTCTATGAGGCAAAACTAAATCATTCAAGCAAATAACTTTGAGTTGAAGCCTGCTCTAATCACCGTGGTGTAATAGCATCAATTTACAGGGCATCCCAATGAGGATCCTAATGAGCACCTAGGAAGATTTCTAAGGATGACAAACACTGTGAAACTGAATAGGGTAAATCCTGATATTATCAAGCTGTAGTTATTCCCCTTCTCCTTAAGAGATGTAACAACCAATTGGTTTGAGTCAATGCCATATGGATTAGCCGCTGACAAGCTGAGAGTGAGCTGGGGTCAAGCATTTTCAGAGAGAGTTCTACCAAATTCTAAATCAAAGAGAAGAAGAAATTATAGCCTTCAAGCAAAGAGAAGAAGAAAGCTCTATAATGCGGGAGAGGCTGCCACAAAATAATGTCAAGAGATGTCAAATGGCCGGATTGATCAAATTACTCTAATTGACATTATCATGTAATGAATTACTCAAAGGGAAACTATAGATGCAAAATTTATGTGAAGCATTCAAGAGAAAAATGCTAAAGAGTGTTGAACCACTTATTGAAGTATCACAAAGCAACTATGTAGCTCCAATGAGACTTCGGGAGCAAAGATCGATCGGAATGGGATGATGTTATGTGGAGTCGAACAGAAGACAACAATAGAAAGTGTGTTGATGTTGATGAGTAAGATGAGCACTCAAGAAAGGAGAGATGCCATTTAGAAAAAATACAAGGAAACAAGCATATATAGTTTTGAAACACACCGATAAGAGACTTGCTCATGAGGTCCTATTAGCGGATGGTGGGATGAGAGCGAAACTCATCTATGTTTTGAGTCCATTTAACATGTTATTTTTGAGTATTTTATATCTAAATTCATGTAAAACTCGTAACATTTCCTCTAAACTTGGTTTTGTAGGATTCTTGATGGAAAGAAAGTGATCTAGTAAGAAAATATGCAAAATGTTTCCAAAAAGATAGTTAAACGGATGTCTCACATAGCGTATATTGGGAAGATGAATTTTTCTATATCATTTGAAGCATCAAATGGTTCAACTCCACCATGGTTTCATTCTACATTCAAAGATCTTTCCAACGACACCTCACATGCCCAAATTCGAGTTGAAACGAAGAACTTATGGCCCCTGGCTAAATTGAGAATAAAACCACTGGCCACAGCAAAGCAATGTCGCGAAGACGTTGTCCAATGTCACGACATTGATTGTTAGAAAATGTAAAGGCTTGAAAAATTGCCGCTTTGACTATTTTCAAGCCCGTTTCACCCTAGGACTATAAATACTTAGTTTTTAGATTTCTATGGCGATAAATGAGGTGGGATAACACCTCTCATGGGGTTTTTCTCTCTAAAACCTACCCATTTTTTAGTTTTTCTTTTTTTAAGCTAAGGCTTATTTTTTAGAGCAGATTTTTTTAGCGTAACTTTTTTTTTTTTTTTTTAGCTTAGAGCAACTGGAGATGGAACAGGAGCTAGAGCTTTTCAGTTTTCAGGGTTTCTTTAGCTAAAAGCAATCTAAAAACTCTCCCAATTTAAGGCCTAGGCTCTGATACCATGTTAAACGACCAACTCTCCTAAAAGCTCAATCTTGTATGATTCAGGTTTAATATGACTATCATGCCTTTAATATATTTATTCCACCACTATCTAACCTCTATCATAGTAATATACTTGGGATTGGACTTGGAACTAGACATTTGAAACTATCAAGAGATCTTTTAAACATAAAACCATGTTTATTGTCAAGCTTTAAGGGTGTAATCATGTTCAAGTTCATGTTTCAGGGTGTAACCATGTTCAAGTTCATGTTTCTTAACTTGAGTTTTAGAACTAAGAATGCAGTGAACTATTCTCATAAAAATATGATTCCAAAAATGTACGAACATGCAATGACAAGTTGGGAAGAGTATGTGTAATGTTCTTTTGATACTAGAAGAATATATGAATCATGCTATATTTTTCCTTTATATGAATATTTTTTGCTGCTACAACCATTTTCATTTTATGCTTTCTATTAGGCATGACAAGAGAGTGGGGTTTGAGGTGGTTATTTTGTTTGACATGAGTGGGGTTTGTGGTGATTATTTTGTTAGACATGGTTAGAGAGCTTGGTTTGTAATGGATATTCGGTTAGGATGTTCTGTTATAGCTAGGTAGAGAAGGGAATCTAAGGGGAATGCTTGATCAATTTGGAGAGTTCCATGCCTCTCGAATACTTGGTTATTCTATTTTAGAAAATCAATATCAGTGTTCCTATAATATGCCTAGAGCATATCAAATTGTTATCAAAGCACAAACATTCTTAGGAAATGGCAAATTAAATATTGGCTCAACGCATGGATGCCAGTGGAGGAAATGGCTGTAGCCGCAAGGTAATTTTAGTGTGAAATGTAGCAAGTATAAACTCAATTCTGCTTTAATTTTATGTGAGACATAGGAGCAAAGGAACCTCAAGGGATGGCATGAGAAGCACATGAGGATAATATTTTGTAAGGGGCGGATTTAATACGGGCTAGTAGTGGGGTTAAGGGCAGAGGAAAAAGTAAGGGAATATTTTTCCATTAGGAGAGTAGGGAGCCTTTCGAATTACTCCTCACCTTGTTGTTTGGGTTACTGGTTATTATGAGAAATAAAGTCATTTCCTTCAATCTTCCGTGTTTCACATCATCTGGTATCAGAGTGATCAATCTTGGGCATATAGCAACGAAGAAGGTATAAGGGTAAATGAATGTAGTGGAGGAACAAATGGTCGGAGTTCACGAAGAAATAGTTGTCGTGAAAGGAGACCTGTAGTGTTTGGAGCCACTAGAAATTAAGGTGGACTCGATGTTGGAAAAATTGACATTTTTAGAGATAATGGAGAAAATGATGGTGAAGTGGGAGGATTCAGGGAGGACTACCCCATTTGAGCAAAAAGGAGATAAGAGTGCCATTTCAAGAGTTCCTAGTTGTGGGATAGTAACGACACCTTTAGAGGAAAGCTATACGACTAACAAATCAATACCAATACAAGAGATGACACCATGTTTGAAACAAAAAGGACCCATTCAATAACTGAAACCAAAAATGGAGAAGTCTACACGTGAGGGCAGATCGAGAGCGAGTGAAAGGGTTTAAGCCCTAACCCGCCACCTGGAGATGCTGGTCTCCGAGGGATGGAATCCAGAGGGATTAATTTTTCAGGTGGAATGATTTTTTGTAGCTCATAGGATGATGGAAAATGAAAAAATGGCAACAGCCACCATTAGCTTAGTTGGAATAACTCTCGCCTGGTATTAGGAGGAGGAAAGTCGATGTCCCATACAGAATTGGGGGGAGTTTAAGGTTCCACTCTTAGATCGTTTTTGCCAAGAGGCGACGCTCTACGAATGTTGTGAGATTTTATACGTGCAAGTACACTCATCGTGAACAAGTAATATAATTATAAGAAAGGTTTAAACTTCTAGTTTTCTTTAGTTTTAGTTTTGTTTTGTGGATATCATGGATTATAACTGAAGATTGCTGAGGAATACAACTCTATAGAGTGGGAATTTCAGTTTAGAATATGGGATTGAAGATATTTGCTGATTAAACCTCTATTTTGTATTTCTATCTCTCTCATCTTTCATTTGCTGTAGTTTTTTGCATAATCTTAGCATGAATCTATGGATTTTGTTTGCTAAAATGTCAAACTAAACATCTATAGGGTTGATTATCAGATGTGATGTTGATTTTTGTCTAATCTTTGATTGATTGGTTGATCTATGCTTATTTTGTTGCGTTTAGTGTTAAATCCTTGGAATACTATGGTTTTAATTGATTAACTCTTCAAGTAGAATTGGGATCTTCGATCCTTTTTACTGTGGGTATTCCTGCAATGGGAATTACCTCTTAAACTGCTCCAATTCTTAAGGTGTGGATTAATCAAATGGAATGCTAAATAATCTAGTTAAAGAGATTTAGGGAATTAGGAATGCCTAGTACTAAGTTGATTTCACTAGGAAGGGACATTAAATACATAAGTAAGGGTTGCAAGAACGTAACAGTGACCATTTGAGCTTAGTCCAGGTTGCTCTATTGTAAGAACAAAAATGTGACCAATAGAGCACCTTATGAAAAATATCTTTCAAAAGTATCGTCCTATCGACCTAGAAGGACGTAACTGTGAATAGGTCAATAGTAGGAAAAAACACAAGGGGGAAAACAAGAGTGGGATCTTTGTACTAATTCCTAGAACCAACTCAAGTTATAAATCAACCAATCCAGACTTTATAAAGACGAATCGTTAAACATCACAGATAGTAATCAACCCTATTTCCTCTATAAGTTATTTTCTCGTGTTTTAAGCAATTGCATCTAGTTTTCATTAAAACATTCTTTGTTTTTGTTAAGTTTTATTTTTAATTAGTTTGGTAATTTCAAACCCACGAAGATTGTGCTATTAAGTACCGATCCTAATCTAGCCTTAAACTCTATTTGGATGAACGAAGATTTGGTTGAAAAACAAAATTAAAAGATCAAGCATGCAAATATTGATATCAACTAATAAGAAAGACTCAAGAAAACAAGAAAATCTAAAACAATCTAAAAACCATAGGGCATAGATTTCACCAAGATTACAATCAATTGAAGGAATTAGATTTAAATGAGTGTTTTTTGTTTACTTGTTGTTGGCGGTTATCACTTTTGGTGTAATTTATCTCTCTCGAGTTTTCAATACATCTTTTAGTTTAGGTTAAAGTCATCTCTGCATTAACTGCTCAGCTTAAGAGTCATTAAGTTCAAGAATCCTAATTTTCATGTTAAACTCTAGGATATGTCTATCTCTAGGCATTAAACAATGATTCAAACAATTCACTTTCGAAATCTGACTTCTTAGCCTAGATTTGAAAGCTACAATCAAATAAAAAGTGCCCAACAATCTATCAGTATGAATCATCCAACAAAATAAACAATTGTACCTAAAACTACTAATCCAGGGTTCCAACAATTAAATCTAACCGAGACAACATCGTAGCCTTAGAAATTAAACTAGAACATCCTAAAAGAATAAGAAGAGGAAAACAAAATAGAAAACATAGGACACATAGGAAATGGGAGAAGAAAAAATAGGGCTTGGATAAAGAATCCTCCTTCTCCTTCGAATCTCTTATAGAAAAGGCTTCAAGAGTCATCTCCCATCACCCCCAAGTCGTCTCCCAAACCTCCAACCTTTTTCTCCTTCTTTTCCCCTTCCTTTAATAGCAAAAAATCGAGTCATTAAGGGTAAAAGGGTCTAATTGGGCAAATATGCAGGTTGAACCTGCACCTTTTGCAGTGCCTGGCATTCTAGAAAGTGTATGCCGAGGCGTTGCAAGGGTAAGGTCGAGGTGGCGCCAAAAGTCATTCAAGTGGAATGCCGAGGCATTCAAGTGGAACACTAAGGCGTTCTTCAGGCCCACCGCCCTCGGTGCTTTACAACTCCTTCATCCCGACACTCTTAAATCGCAATCTCGCGCCATAGAAAGATCTTAAAGTCTAGAATGCCTCCATCACAGGAAAGGAGCTATGAGAAATCGTTATCATGGTGAGAAACTCCAAAATACAAAACCTCCATAATCAAGAATCTAAGGTCCATATGAATATGAGAGGCGTTGTGGAAGGCATTACCCTGCTTAAACAAAAGAAATGGATGCAGATTAGTTGTCTGCGATGTGAGGTAATCCTACACTAATGGTAAACAAACTGGAGGGTTCGAGGCTCGAGAAAAGAAGAAAAACAAATCATTGTTATGCTACGTAGAAAGTCACAACTCTAAAACCGAAGAACGATTTGCTAAGTTTGCTTTCACCGGTTACCGAACTACCAACCCTCACAATGTTCACTAAAAAGCAACGCCTGATGGCATCATTTCCTGGCAGAAAACCCAACTTGAACATTACAAAACAACTGGGATGAAAACTAATTCAAGTGCCCGCCAACACTTCCAATACAAGACTATAATTGCAGCCGAACTTACCCCCGAATTTTTTCTCTCTAACCTTCCCTTACGTTGAGGACAAGGTCTCTTAAATGTACCTCAAAGCGTCTCTTCCCAACAAGTGCTTTCTTTCCCAAGTTTTGAATCTTTGATTTCAACTCCGCCTCCACTGCATTTAGTCGATCCCTTCCCAAAGATATGCCTACCAGTCTCCATGTTCCTCTGGCTCGCCTTGTCTTTGTCCTTGAAGAGTCGGTTTGTTGCCACCTTCTCCAAAAGGTGTAAGGCACACCCAAGGTCTTCAAACATCTACTAGCTGCCTTAGACATCCCAAAGCGTCATCCCACCGCTACAAGGTCTTCATGCCCTACCCGACAAGCCATACACTACCAGATTCTAATTCGAGCAATCGAACAAGCCATGGATCGCCATTCATTGCCATGCGCTGCTATACATCGCCATGCCCCCGCCATGATCTGCCAACAAGATCTGGCGGCATCGCGCCCATGGTCACCTGACGTCGGCTGGCGGATGGGCCTTAAGTGCCCCATGCCGCACTGATCTCACAACGCACTATCTACGTGCCTCAAGGCCTTCACCGCTTGCCTCTAATCCCATACTGATCTCACGCTTGATCCCACATGCACGGCATTTGGGCATCACCCCTCGTGCCAGCTTTTTAGAGAGAGGAGACAACACGATGTGTCTCTCTCGAGGCATCCTGTGTGCTAAGGCTCCGCCTCAGCCAAGGCTAGTCTCATTCCTAATACTCCAGCGGAGAGACCCTCCCCCCTTCCCCCCCCTCCCCCCCCCCCCCCCCCCCCCCCCCCCCTCCCCCACATAAAGAGTCCTATTTCATCTTTTCCATTCGCAGGTGGCCGAGGAGAGTCATCAAGGTATGCCGAGAGGTATAATGCCCAATCACTTCTGACTGGCTTTGATTCCATTGCCGCACCAGACTGAATTAACTAGTCCTGCCTCAATATTTCCACAATCCTCAGCATGAACCAAAGAGGCCTTCTGCCGTCAATCCCCAACAGAGTCCCATGGGTCCACAGCTCAGAGGAACTTGTAAAGTGGAAGTTTTTGCAAGTGGCGTTTTACTTATCAATGAAGTCCTTATGTTGAAGCAACGAAGAATCAGCGCCTTCAATAAAAATAAAAATAAAACATACTTCTCGAGTTAACCTAATAGATATTATCAAAAAGTATTCCCACTTGTCACGTGGGTGACCCTAGTTCAATCCCCAGTAATGGTGCCAAATACTTGTTGGGCTCAAAACGTTCTAAATTATATTTACGCCACAGCGCAAGTGTACATCGTCGTATCATACAGATGATGAAAGTAAGAGATTCATTTACACTACCGAAATTAGAATAATCCTAACTTTATTTTGATAACACAAATGAAAAGAAATGGAAAAACTACAATTAAAGAAATCCTAAACTAAGGTCTCATAACATGCAAAGTAGGGGTAATTACAAGAAATCCTAGAGTTTTCATTTCATCTAACAAATTCCTATAAGTAGATTCAAATTTCCAATCCAACACAAAATCATGGTTGATATCAAAGACTTTCTCTGCATATGCCAATAAGATTTCACACAATGGTCCGTCATAATAACAGAACGTCTCAAAACCATTTACACCATAAGTTAATAATATAACCATACTATGATTATACAGAACTTGATGCCCCATATTAAAGAAGAAGATATTCATTCACATCAATTTAACATCATCTGATCAACAATTTATACCCAAATAGAATATTTATCAGAAGCCGCGGATAATAATATCAAATATATAAATTCAACACCAAAAGATTTGCAATGAATACGTTTGTCACTGAATTAATGATCGTTATCAACCCAAAACGATTATCATGATAAATAATATAAACATAGAATTGATGAAAACGTAATATGTTGTAGAGAAAACCGTTTTCTCTCTAAGATATCTTCCTTCTCTTCCTTCTTCTTCAAGCAATCCAACAACTCCCAAAATAAGAACCCTGTGTGTCCCTGTAAATTTCAAGCCTTCCTTTGAAAACATCAGCGCTGGTCATGTAATTTAAGCCTCGACATCCACGCTGCAACGTGGCAAGTCTTTGTTGCGACATGGAGAAAATGAGGATCTACTAGAGAAGAACTAACCAACTCAAGTTGAAGCATGAAGCACTAACGCTATAGCGTGAGTGTGCTCATGCTGCGGTGTGAGTCACTCGCACCCAAGTCAAAAACCATTTCTTCCTCTTTTTGCATCCTTCACTTCTTAGTGTCATACCTTGCTCATTTGGACTTTGAATTAGGCGATCTTAGGCTCTACGAAAAGGTCTCGAAGTCTAGAATGCGCTCATACTAATGAGGGAGCCATGGGAGGTCATCATGCAAACGAAAATATTACATATTTTCTGCAGTTGCATGATGAATTTGCTGTTTTTTCTTCAATTTCTCTCATTTTCGCTCCGATCTACCCAATGATTGATTGACCTATACACAAAATATAACATTGACAACATTAAGGCACTTATTTATATCATAAAACTATTAAAACTAAGCAAAACATGGAGATAAAATGAGTATACAAGATACTTTTCACACCCGAAAACTTAAATCCTTGCTTGTCCTCAAGCAAAGAAAAGACACATATATATACAAAACACTAGGATAGATATGAGTAGAGAATGGTGATAGCAACAAGCTGAGAGGAACACTCATGACAAAGCTCCATGAAACAAGGACGCCTACGGATCCCACACATTTAAAATCTTAAAGACAAGGCATCTAAGGGCAGCATGGTGATCAAGGCAAGCTACTCTGTTCTCAATGAACCCTTCAAGAAACTCGTTGAAATGGTATGTTAGATCTCAAATGTAGCCGAGGTTCCAAGACACTTTTACAAAACTCAACTCACTCAATTTGAAGATATTAAATAAAAATAGGTCAGAGAACACACCTTGCCTAATAATAAACTGAAAGCATGATGCAATGCTAAGGCGTTTAAAAAATGTCCATGTAGCTGGATCCATTAGCTTACTCCCACCGCTGGTTATGGGTATCGGGCCCTGTTCCTCGAAGTTCACCCCAAACACTTAACTAGAAAACCAAAGCAACTACTTATGAGACTCAACCATCCTCTATCCCATGTGCACAAAAACAAAGTCAACAACCCTCATCTGGGCTGGTTTAAAAATAGACGTTGAAAGGTCCTCGAGACTGCAGTTCAGATTTACTGGAATAACTCAACACCATTTTTTTTATTCTTTTTCATATTTTTGCTTTTCGTTTTCTTTTTCTTCTTCTTTTTTCTTTTCTTTTTGCACCATGTGGCTCATCTGGTTCCTCTTTATTAAGGTGTTCCAACACTATGGAACTTAAGTTCTCTAAAGGTAATCTCAATTCAAGGAGAAGAGACCGGAACCTAGGTGTAAAAATGAGATCTAGCTTGTGTGTGCACGAGTTTCATTAAGAAGTGTTTCCTTGAAAAACGCAGGACTCTAAATACCAAGTGATGAGTCTTAAGCTCATTTATTTTTAATCCATTTTTCTAGCATGTTTTTAGCAGTTTCAGATCTATTTTTATGCCAAATTATGGAATATTCATCAACTTGTGCTTTATGTTTAATTGAAAAGGATAATTCCATATTAAAGATCAAAAAGTGCAATTGCGCGAATTGCCGCAACATACTTTGTTTGCCGTGACGTAATGTCAAGCATACCGAATCCAGTCGCAGCCCGCCAGCCTATATGTAACAACAAAGCGCAAATAACTCAACGCAGAAATAAAGTATGTCATGACAAAGAGTTCTCTGTCGCGACATTGCTGAAAAAGAATGTGAAGAAGACTGTCATGACACTCTTAATTGCCGCATGAAGATTAAGGCAAATGGTGTAGGAACTTTACGCGACAATCTCCTCTCCGCAACATAAAAAGGTCAAGATAATACAGAACTCGCCAACAAAAATACAAATTCTATCGCGTATTATTAAAATGGAAAGAATATAACACAAGTCAGCTATACAAGGTTTGAAAGCATAAAGCTCGCAAAAGATAACCAAATAAGAGAGGCAAGTTCCGTTGGTAACAGAAAATCTTGTTTAAATATAACATTCAAGAGTTCAAGGCAAACAAAGAGCAACAGCATTCTGTTTGAAGATTATTTCATCGTGACAAACAAAACATGAGGGAGGTGAATTCCCTTCAGCCGCGACAGTTAGTTGAAGAGTACCAAGAGCCATGAGACAAGAAATTCATGTTGCAAATACAGGAAGAGTCTGGCACGCACTTCCGTCGTGGACAAAAGCTCTACGTCATAACAAAAGCTACAAAAATTGATAGAATTTCCTGGTCATGACAAAAGAAAATCTGATCGCTGAGCAGAAATTAATGAGGTTCCGAGATTAACTAGTCAAGTTTGTCGCAATTCAAAGATTTCTATGTCGCAACAGAGCTCCCAACCACAGTGGCGGCTTATATGAGAAGGAAAAGTCCGTCGCCAACAAAATGCACCACCGCGATAAAAATTGTTATGAATCAGCAAACTCACGCGACAAAGTGGTGATGTTGAAGAGAAAATGCTTGTCGCTGCATAGCTTCTAAAGGCAAAGTGGCAAAGAGCGACCATAACAAATTTTGTGCCATGGCTACGCGACATTTGTAACGCACTCCATACCAAACAAAAGCTTTGGCAATACGCTTAATCAAGTTTGATAAAGTTTGACCAAGCTTTGACCAATCATTAGTATAAATAAGTTGACTTCTTCAAGGATGAAATACCGGGTCGACTTCAAGACATCATTTCTGCAGGGCCTCGCCGATACGAGTTCAGACAAGTTAACGCCAAATCCGACGCTGACAAGAAGTTATGTGCCCGTGTTTAAACAACAACATTTTATCGCCAAGCCACCGGATTTTTACCCGGAACAACCCTAGGCTCTATGTTTGGTTTTGGGTGCCAAGTGAGGATCCAAACCCAAACCCGAGAGAAAACCGTAAAACCCGAACGCCGAATCCCGGCCTCGCTGATCATTTGGGCCGACGGTTTCACCGTGGGTTTCATTCCCACCACCATCAATGCGTGACACGCGCCAAGGCCAGGGAGGAGGAGATGACTAGGACGACACGCCGTAAATTTTCCGCCAAACGGCCACGGACGCTACTTCCGATCAAGCCTTCCAAGGCTACATCACGCAAACTTGGGTACTGGATTTTTGTGTTTTTCTGCCATTTCAGCCGACCGATCCCTCCTTCACCATTTTTGGGAATCTTCAACTCATTTCCAAATCCTTTTCTCCTTTATCTCCATCACGCTTTGAAAGATACGACAAAACAAATTTAATTTAACATTGATCGAAGTTCTTTCGTCACCACAAAGAACCTTTGACCAAAAGGGTATTGATGAGTTCCTAGTCTCTTGGGCTTTCCATTGATATAAAGCTTTGCAAATTTTCGGACAGTCGTTTTAAGGCTTTTTCCATTTTGGGTCATTTGTATCATCAAATGTTTGATCAATGGGACACCAATTGGTCAAATTAGTAAAATCAAGTCAGATTAGTGAAATTGGATGTTTTTATGAATTATTTGACTCGCTCAATTTCGAGAAATTAGCTCTCGCTAAAAAGCCCCGATTTTATATCTGGCCTATAGGCAAACACACTCAGATAACTGTCCGTCGAAACAAATTTAGCGGGTTCATAATTTGAAAAATTAAACTGAGCCTTAAAGAACCCCAATGTCAGTTAAGTCTCAATCATTGAGTTTCGGCAGTGGCTTATTTGAGTATTACGTGCACTCACGCCGAGCCAAGAGATCCGATTCTCATGGATGCAACACAAGATCTGAAAGGCTCAGAACTGCAGATGGTTTAGATGTTTTAAATGACTTAGGTATTATTAAGATATATAATTGTATTTCAATTATTATATATATATATATATATGTATATATATCATTTGATCTAATTTAATGGTTACTTATAAATATAATTATCTCGTTTTTATATAAACAATATTGCTTCATGTGAATTTTGTCAATTATTTTTAAATATGGAAATTTTAACAGTTCATGGATAATTTAGGGTACTAAATATTTAAAATATGGATTTGAGGTTTAAAACCACTTTGAAAATTTCATTAAGAAATGGATTTTTGAGAATTTTATACTTTAAGCATGTTAAATATGGTTAAATTTTTTATGCTTAAAATTGGTTATGGTGAATATTTTCATCGTGGTATTTCTCACTTTTGAATGAATTGATGAATTGAAATTCATCAATATATTTGATTAAGTCGTTGAAATTAAATTGATAAATTCCTCTAATTTATAATACAAGACGTTTGGAAAAGTATATGAACAAGGATACTGTGGTTAATGCTATATTATAATACAAGATCGTTGAAAAGTATATGCGAGATAACGTGTTGGTTGTTAATTTATAATACAAGCACTACTTGAAAAGTATATGAGTAAGAAGGTTGTACACAGTCACATTATAAGATCGTTGGAAAAGCGCGAGTAAGAATACCGTGTGTCAGTTGTTATAGGTTGATGTACCATATAAGATTCGAGGATTGATTCAAAAGATCCATATTATAATGGGAATGGGTTTGCCATTTATGTCGCAGGTCGATTCATCCAACGACATATATCATTTCCACGACCGTGAGGCTCTGGCATGGTCCGACGACGTATTAGTCAGCCTTGTCGCGGAGGTTGGTTTCATCCTAATCCAAGTGAGATATTATTTCCATGACTTGAGGTCGGTTCAATTCGACGGCTTATTGGCTGCCCTTGCGTTTGGATGTTGGTCAACTTAAATCCGCTATACATTATTTCATGACCCCGAGGTCGGTTCACCCGGCGCTTATCAAGCTTACTTGTCGCGAGGTTGGTTTCGATCCAACCAGGTTATACATGCTTCCACGATCGCGGAGGTGGTCGGGTTCACCGACGTTTATTGGAGCCACCACGGTAAATGCGGAGGTCGATTCATCCAATCCATATACATTGGCTTCACGGACCGCGGAGGCGGTAGGTTTACCCGGAGCTTTATTAGTTGCCACGTGATGGCCGGGTTTACCCGGAGGTTTATTATTTGCCACGTGATGGCTGGGTCTACCTGGAGGTTTATTAGTTTCCACGTGATGGCCGGGTGTAACCACAGGTTTTTTGGTTGCCACAGTGTCGTGAGGTTGGATTCATTCAACGGTTATACATTATTTCCACGATCGTGAGGTAGGTTCACCCAAAGGTTTATTAGGTGCCACGTGATGGCCAAAGCTTCAATTCCTGAGGTTTGCTATTAGGTGCCACGTGATGACCGAATTTACCCGGAGGTTTATTAGGTGCCACGTGATGGCCAAAGTACTCGAGGTTTATTAGGCTGCTACATGGCTCTGCTTAATCTTCTCAGGTTTATTAGTTGCCACGTGATGGCCGAGTCTACCTGGAGGTTTATTAGTTGCCACGTGATGGCCTGGTCTACTCCGGAGGAACATAGCTGCCACTGCGATAACTGTGTAATCCACAGTGTTTATTGGGTTGCCACTTGTCGTGGAGGTTGGTTTCATCCAACTGCTATAGTATTATTTCAACTGCTATAGTACGACATAATGATGTGGGTAGGTATATGGTACGGTTTATGAAGGCATATGGTACTAGATATGATGGGTATATCATACCGTATATGACGGCATATGGTTCGCCAAGTGACGAAAGATATGGTACGTATATGATGGCATGGTACTGGTATATGATGCAGGCATATGGTACCGCTTATGATATATGGTACGGTATATGATGGGTATATGAACTGTGATATAGCGGGTATAAGGGTTTGGTTTATGATGAGTATATGGTTCGGTTTATAATGAGTATATGGTACGGTATATGATGGGTATATGGTATGGTATGTGATGGGTATATGGTATGGTATGTGATGGGTATATGGTACGATATGTGATGGGTATATGGTACGGTATATGATGAGTATATGGTACGGTATATGATGAGTATATGGTACTCGCTTATGATGAGTATAGCGGTAGTAGTTTGCGATGAGTATATGGTACGCTTTATGACTAGTATATGGTACCTGCTTATGATGAGTATATGTATGGCTTATGATGAGTATATGGTACTTCCGGTTTATGATGAGTATATGGTACGGAAGCACATTTATATATAGTACCTAAGTTATAAAAAGATATATGGTACTATATAATGTTTGGTTCTGGTAAGTAATAACCATTTGTCAACGGTGGGAATGTCCTATCGTTTATGAAGTGTATATGGTATGGTACATTGTTGGTTTCTGTGTAAGTAATAATCATTTAAGTAATTATGGTTATTGTGTTTTCATGATTATTTGTACAACATGAGGTTTATACACTTTATGCTCAATTTTTATATCAGAATAAATTCAAAGTTATAATCCTGCAATTTTGAGCATGGATCTGAGACATTGCAAAAAGGCGCATGTTAGAAAGTGTGTTATTGTTCGCCGCAAGAAGAGATTCTCTTTGCTACCGGCTAAGACCCTTCAAGAAGAATAACCCAAAGACTAAAGATTTGGTGGGTCTCATTTATACAATGTAAATGGCAACCTTCGCACGAGTAGCGAGGTCCCCTTTCCAAAACAAACCCCGTAACCCTAATTTTTACGGGCCACATATCTTAATGCCTCGAGGTATAAAAGGGAAGATTTACGAGGCAAAAGGGGGAGTATTTTCAGATTGAGGAAGAAGAAGGAGAGACAAGAGATGAAACAAGAGCTTACTCTGATTCAGAAAGATCTCTCATGATCTAGAGTTTTCTCTGTAGTTCTTCTCCCTTCAACCTACTTCATGATTCGAATTTTCTCTATCTATAACAATGAATAATATGATGAACTTATCTTTTTCTCTTCTAGGGTTTTACTAACCCTAACCACAATTTGATGGATTGATTTTCGCTTTGTGTATTTGAATATTAATAAGGAGTTCATATGTTTGCTTTAATTCTGTAGGGTTAATTACATGTTATCAGTTCCTGCCAACCGTGACATGCTAAAGCCGGGAGTTTGAGATCGAGAGAAGATAACTTAGATTGATATAGCAACACTCTTGGGTAGTCGAAGAATAGAGATATTCCATACTTTACAAGCGCAAGTGTTCCGGGTTTGTACATTTAGTCAGTCTGCTTCGAGCTGAGGGTTAAGGCAGAGATTAATACATCCACCTGGCGAGATAGGAAAATATATGGACCAGAGAATATCCTGTAGTGGAAAGATAAACCCGCCTAACATAACTCATATGAATACTAATAAGTCCCACTGGATTACACATCTATCAAGTGTGGTAGAGACTTAAACCCCAGTTTCATCACGATATAATTCAATACATTCAATTTTAAGTTTTTATTAATTCAAGTAATTTAGTAGCAATTCGCTTTAGGATTAGATCTAAATATTGTCGAAGTCATTAAATTAGTAGTCAACATGCTTCTCTTTGAGGGAACGACACTTGACTAACTACTACACTACGTTAGCTCGACACGTATACTTGCGCACACGGGTTTGCACTTCCCACCTAATTTTACACACTCCACTTTCGTCATTAAGTTTTTGGCGCCACGCTTTCTCGGGAGAAGTTTAGTGTTGATATTGACAAATCATGCCATAGATAGTAATTTGACCAATTTTACTTTCTTTAGTTCTTCTCACTTTTGATAATTTCTTTTAATACTTTTATTCCTAGTTTACGGTTCTTCTTTACCGTATCCGTGCCGTGATTTGCTCGCTCTTATCCTCGTGATTTAGTGAAGTATCAGAGTGCATGCAAAGAGGCGCGCATGGAATTGCTTCCATTCATCCCCGAACTGTAATCGTACACTGGCATCGATTACGTAGGGAGATCCATGTAACTCAACTTGAAATCATGCAGCATTAAGTAGATGCAGGACATATTCATGATTTGTGGATTAACCATGTGTGAAATCGTAATGGATAACTATAGAACCGACCACCACACCCTTCTCAGATAGCCCGATAATCCGTGATACATATATTTGAGGAGTTTTCCTTTTTTGTCACCCATGGGGCTGTTCGCCAACCTATACGCCGACTCACCATACAAGCAGCAAACAACTTTGAGTTGAAAGGAGTGACATTGAAAATTCTCCACAATATACAATTCCATAGGCTACCTAGTGAGAATCCGAATGCATATTTGACTAGCTTTATTGAAGTCTGTGACACAGTCAAGTATAATGGGGTAACCGAAGAATCTCTCAAACTGCTGCTATTCCCATTTTCGCTTAGCGATCAGGCTAAACACTGGTTGACCAACCAACCTCTAGACTCCATCACCTCAGGGAATGACTTGGTGCATAAATTTCTAACCAAATTTTTCCCACCCTCAAAAATAGCTCAATTGGTGCAAGAAATTAATACATTTAGACAATTTGAGGGGGAGAACCTAGCTGAAGCTTAGGAGAGATTTCATGAGTTACTGAGGAGGCGCCCACATCATAGATTAACTAAGTGGAAGCAAGTGCATACGTTCTACAATGGTCTAAGCGACTCAGCTAGGACAATCATTGATGCTTCCAGTTAGGAGGTGCCTCTGTAATGAAGAAACCACGCATAAAGCCTATGATCTTCGAGGATACAACTACAACATTAATCAAGAGTCCCTTAGATAGATCAAAGACACCTAAGAAACCCTTAGTAGAGCACATTTAAAGTTTCAATAACCCGGTAAACCATGTGCCAGATAAGACCAGATTAAGCCATGTGGCTGAATGGTATAGTAAATGCTATTCAGAATAATTGGAAATTTGTAATCTTATGTGGACAAAGATAAGACTATGGAGGGCCAATCGTGGAAAATGACAAGAGTAGGCCCAATATGTGAATTCAGTAGTGAATCAACTCACAACAAGGGCAAAGATGGTAATGCATATCGAACATACTAGGAATCAAAGTCAGCAAGTCGCATTGGAGAGGCAATAAGAATAGTTAGAACAATAAGAACTATGGATGGAGGAGTAGTCAAAATAACATGCCACTACCTCGAGTGACCACCCCTTGAGAAGAAAGTAGACTTGGAGCAAGCACTTGCACGGATCTCCTGCTTCTTGCCTTTATGAATGAGACCAAGGTGGTTGGGAACCGGACCACCCCAGGTGGAACAATCGAAGGCGGCCGGCCCGAAACTTAGAGGTGTAAATGGGCCCGAATGGCGGTTTGTTGTGGAGGCGGCGGGAGCATTCTGAGTAATTTTAGAGTGAACCTGAGGCAAGAAGGTAATGAACATGTAAAGGTTGTCACAGTAAGGAGTGGTAAAGAACTAGTAGTACTAGTGCAGCCACCAGTGATAGGGGAGGTTGAGACAGAAGATGTAATCCAATCTAGCCAGACTGACAAGGTAGTAGGGGAACAACCCCATTAGAAAAAGTTGGGAGAACAAGAAATAGAGTATGAGGGTCAATCACATAGGATTGAACCCACTATCCCAATTCTGTACCCTTAATGCCTGAAGAAGAGTAAGTGGACTAAGCAATTCTAAGTTTTTCTGGAGGTGATGAAGCGCATATAAACATTTCGGTTGCCGATGCATTAGTGGTGCGGTTGTGTGAAATTCTGTTGAAGGAAATCTTGTCTGAGAGAAGTGCAATCGGACTTTAAGGCCGATGAAGCCTGTTGAGGAGTGTAGTGCCATCACATACGAAAACTACCACGAAAAGCTGAATATGACAAATTTTATATTGTGCAAAATTGGAAATTCCATCTTTGAGAAGGCCTTGTGTAATAAAGGGCAAGTATTAACCTCAATACCCTTATCTCTATATTCGAACTGATTGGGATTAGGTGGCTTCATGGCTCTGATCCTCCCGGTTAATGAATAGGTCATTGAAACACCACAGGGGGGGAGGTGATAGAGACGTTAAATTCAAGTGGACAAGTTCATATTTCAGTGATTTCATTTTTACGGATATGGAAGAAGATAAAAATACCTATCATCTGGATTTAGGCCATTTCTAGTGGCCCAGTAAGCAGCGATTGATGTCTGAGAAAGGGGAGACTTGAAATTGAGGAGTACAAGATGATGAGGTCACCTTCAATGTATTCAAAGTCATGAACACCAGTAAAAGTGATGTATGCTTTTTTAGTAGGCTGTTGAGGCTATAGTGTCTAGTGAAGTGGTCCCAACGACCCTTTGGAGAGGTAGCGATGCAAAGTGAAGGAGCAGTGAAGAAATTTCTTGCGTATGTGAGCGGATGAACTCCTTCGAACCTAATGTGGAAGGAAATACTATGAACCTTTAGGTAGAAGAAACATGGCCTTGATGCAAACAATCACCCAGTGAAACAGCCATTACCTTGTCATTTAGGCAATGCTTATCAGGGCACACTGCCTTACCGAGTAATTATTTAAGTCTCGGCGACATCGAAGAAGATAAGATATTGAGAGTGCTTAGAGATCACAAGGGATGCAATTGATTAGTCTCGTGGAGTTCAAAGGATGCACGCCTCTATGATTTGTGCATCGAATTCTATTAGAAGATGGTGCTAAGTCGTCGGTGGAAACCTGAGAGGAGACTAAATCCCGACTATGAAAGAGGTTGTCCATAGGAGCTCAGTGTGACTAGATGCGGGAGTTATATATCCGATCTCCCACGATTGCTTGGAGCAAGTCGATGCAATTGGTACCCGGAGGAACAAGCGGTGATCAAATGAGACGATGTACCTTGTTACCTTCTAGAGCAGGTCACATGATGAAGTTTGTATCGAAACTACAGGAAAGAGTAAAAATTTACTCGAAAGACCCTTACAGGTTGTAGGCAGAAAATTTCAATTTTCAGCAAAGGGTAAAAAATCGTAATTTCGGTCAAAAATCCAAAATTTATTCTCTAGATTTTGGATGACAAAATGGATTTCACAGTTGGAATAGTCTCGCAGTCTAAATTTACGTCGAATTTCGTCAAGATTCAGAGATAGTGGGATTTGCGTTTTTCGAGGCATCGTATGGTGCCGTAAAAATGACATGTGGTGTGAAAGTCACACATAGCATATACTCATGAGCACATGTTGCATGAGTAGAGAAATGATGGAAATGGATGGCTGAGATAGTGCCAAATGTTGAAAATCCAAAGCTTGGGGACATAGAAGTCATTTTTGGAAACTTAAATGATAATAGGACAAAATTTTCAAATAGTGTCATCCTCCTCCTTTTGAAAGGCCAAAGAAAAACGTGAGATGTAGAATCTTAGATTTGATTTTTTCTAGAGAGAGAGAGAGAGCCACTTCTCTCTAGATTTTTGGGTGATCCGACCGTCAGAATTATTTGGAGCAAGAAGGAAAGTTGTTCTACGCGGAGAGGCCTACGCGTGGGCTCCGGTTTTAGGGAGTTTCAAAAAACTCCGTGACGTAGGGGATTCATCCTACTTGGTTTTACACTTTGTTTAAGTGTTTTATGATGTTTCGGTTGGGTTGAGGCCTTGAACGGCCGTTTGATCGATCCCAAAACTTGGGACCGAATTTTTAGAATTTTTGGAGCCATTTGGACAGTCCACGGACTATGTGTGGACGGTGTGGGCTGTTGGGTTGTGATTTATACATTAAATCATGTATTGTGATGTGTATGAGGCGAGGAAATGACCGTGATTGGGTTAAAGTGAACCGATGATTGGATGTAGGCCATGAACAATAAACCGAGGGTTTTACTGTTCATGTGAATAGTGACAAAATTGTGTTGTGTGAAAATGTGTTTGGTTGAGTGATTCAAGATGAATTGTTCGTGTTTGTTGATTAGCCGCGTGAGAGCTAATTTTGGTGTAATGGATTGTGAAATTGCATAACTGTTTGTGTGATTTAAATTATGTAAATATATATAATGATATCATTGCATGTGTTATATAGAATTGTATTGGAATTGACATCCATGCATTCCATATGCGTTGGAACACCCTAGAACAATAGGAGTGAGTGCATGAGGTGGTTTATTGAAAGTGGTTTCAAAGGGTTGACTAATAATAATAGTTATCAGAGATTATTGTCCGTTATACAATATCGGAGGGTAGTCCCGTATAAAAATTATCGATCGTCGAATTCATTGATTGATATACATCGGAGGGTTGTCCACTAAATAGATCATCGGAGTCGGTCGACTACTTATATCGGAGGGTTGTCCACATTTAAAAACAAACACCTTTGTTTTGAAAGTAGTGTTTCTCATACATGGCTTAGGCAAGTGTGAGGGAGTCGGTGAGGACTCGGGACATGGGTTGGTCATTTAGACATTCAAGTAGGATCCGTGTTGCTTGAATGTGTTTACATAGAACATTGCATATGCACTTAGGTGGAAGAAGTAGCCCATTTAGGGTGATTCCACTCTTGGGTGATAGCTCCTTACTGTGGGGATGTGTTTTTCGGTGCGTGGGCGTGGGACGGCTGATCCCAGGGGGCCGATCTTGAGATAAAACGTGGTTGTGGCTTTGGTGTTTTAGAATACATGTATTAGAGATGTTGTAAACTTTTAATATGTGTTTGTATGGAAGTAAAATTTAACTCTTGAAACTATGGTATATAGTTAGTGTATTTTGATGAACATTGGTATATGGTGAGTGTGGCCAGTGGTACACTCATAAATGGGTTATATTGGATTGTTTGGGACAGGTTTGTATTTGGGTAGAGCTCCCCGTACAAAGGAGACTCTTCGCGATTTTCGTGAATAGTGTCGAATTCTGTGACGATGCAGTATTAAGCGGGTTGTGGGGTAGTCAAGCGGACCCCGAGTTTGGGCGTCCACGAAGCGATGTCAGACATAGGTACCGCAGTACCTAGGGCTTGAGAAGTTGGAGCTTAGGGCATGGTCTTTGAGGGTGTAAGAACATCACCAGGTGTGGTTCGATGTTAAGTTTAAGGTATGAGATTACTGAAATCATGGAACAACACTAGGACAACACATATGTGTTTGATATGTGTTGATGAATTGTTGTGTGAAATATGCATAACATGGTACATGTGTTCCCATGTGGAGTGGGTGCTATGTAAATGGCATTGTGTGTTGGAAATTTTGGGATTTTACAGTTTGTAAGCTGGAAAAATAAAAATAAAAATAAAATAAATAAAATAAATAAAATAAATTTTATAAATTTATTTGGTTTAAGTGAAAATAATTTTCCTAGGTTTTACAGGAGGGTGTAAAATTGAAGAAAAGTGAATAAAATAAAATTTTATAAATTTATTTAGTGTTTTGGAAAAATGGAAAAAGATATATTTTTGTATTTTCAGTGAAGTGAAAATGAAAAAAGGGAAGAAAAACGAAAAGAATTTGGTGCGAGGGACGAACTTGAGGCTCTTTATTTTGAGTGTATTAATGATAGAGCTTTACATCTTGACTTAGGCCTCTTAGGCCCTAATAGTTTGTCTGTCAGGTAAAAATTGTGTATTGCAATACAGGTGCTGTAGTTGGATGAGTTGTATTGCAATACACTAAGAGTGGTGTTTGTTTTTGACTTAATGTTGGTAAATAGCTTTGACATTAAGGCTATTTGGATTTAAATTTTCACGACTTGTACTGAAATTTTTAAAGATTATGAATAGAAAAAATTAGAAAATATTTGGCTTTTTCTATTGAAAAATCATTCCCAAAATAAGAAAAACTCAATCATTGCCCTGACAAGAAGAAAGAGTTAGCAATATCTACTTATTAGGGATGACAAGGAGGGTTTGGGGCGGGAAGTCCATCCCGATCTGGTAGTTTATTTTTCAATTCAGACTTGTCACATTTAAAAATTAACTTGGGGTAAAAGTGGAGATGGGAAGAATTCTCAAACTATGGTTACATTTTATTTTGTTTTTATTTTTATTTTAATTTTTTTTATAGTTTTTTATTATATATTAAAATTAATATTTTTCATAAAAATAAAATATTATGAATTTATAAATATATTTATTAAAAAACATTATAATAATTATTATTTATATTAAAGTATAAAAATAAAATAATAAAAAATTATTTTTAAAATATAATCGAAGCGGAGCTTATTATTATTATTTTGGATACATGGTTCATATTGTTTAATTCGGGTTCGTTTATGCCCCGAAATAATTTATTTCATTTCAGTTCACTTTATTTTAAATGAACTTAGTTCAAGCCATTTCCTGAATTTCGAGATTTTTGTAAAAATTTCGTCCCTGGAGTCACTAACAAGTAACAACTTATCACCCAGAAAATCGAAAAAATTTCCGTTTGTTTGAGTGACGAAACTTTCTAGGTCACTAGATTTATGAGCGAATTCTGTGTAAATCCGTTGATGTCAGAATCCCAGAATTTTAAGCTTTCCCCGAACCCTTATGGCAATTTATCATTTTCTTTAACATTTTGCAAATTTTGAACATTTCTAATTTTCTTGGAGTTTCTGAAGAAGTAACAATACACGAACGATCTCGGATTTGAGAAAAATAAACGAGCAGTTAAAACCAGTTAAATTAAATTAAACCTAACCATTAGAGCAGGCGGAATGGAGCAAAAATAATCAGTCATTCTTAAAATCCCTCTTCCGCTCTTTTTAATGTTAAAACAAACAACTTTATATATAATGCTATTAAGTACTATTCGATATTCACAGCTCGAAAAAAAAGTTCTATTCGACATTAAGTAAAAAACAAACACTACCTAAGTGTATTGTGATTGAGAGAAGAATTTGGCAAAATTTGGTAAAAATTATAATTACAGAGACCACAGTTTGTATTGTGACATAGAAGGGAAGCTAATTTCTTTGAGCCTTTGTGTCCTTGATACACTTATTAATATTGTATTTGAGGGTGTATTTGGCTGGGCGTTGTATCCACCATTTTAGGTGTATTGTGATGAAGAACGAGCTGGTATGTTGCGTCTGTGGCCGACCCGGAACATGATAAGCGGCGTGGCGACCGATCTTGACTGCGACATGGCGCCTGCGCTGCAACGACTTTCGCTGATACGGCCCGACCAGTGCGTGACCTGACCGACGCCAGGGCTCGCGACGAGGCCGGGGTCTCGGCCGATCTTGTTTAGCCCGCGACATCATCCCTGTATGAAGGCTGGCGCGGCTTGCACGGTGTGAGTACGAGTTGTAGGCATGCATGGTGTACTGGCCGGTTTGACTAGTACTATTCCTGAGTCACTTTTTGGACACTGTTCATGAACACTGTTCATCACAAAAAATTTTCAACATTTTTTTTAATTAAATAAAATAAAATCAAATAAAATGAGACAAAATTTGGAAAAATAAAATTTTCGAAAATAAATTTTTTTTTTGGATAAAATTGATTTGATATGTGAATTAATTGTCTCGCATTGCATTTAAATGCGGGGACATAGAATATGAACTATATATTCTGAGTATGAATAGTGTCTCAGGGTTGTGTTTATGCCTAGAATCTTGCATTGTATTTAAGCGCCATTTAATTGTAGATGGTTAGTCGGACGGGACGTAGAGGGCGTCCACGAGAGGCCTTGGTTAAGGCACCATAGGCATTTGACTAGCCACGGTTTGATTAATTGAACTGTAGAGTGTAGGTAATGCGTGACAGTAGCTATAGCCTGTTTGGTATAAGCGGGGGTGGTCAGTCTAGTAACATCCAGGAGGTTTAGGCGCATCATCCTTCTACATTCACCGGGGGAGATCAGGTGGTGGAAGGCAGTTGGATTCGTCTCTGATTAGAAGGTGTTAGAGGTCATGAAGATTACATACGGCAGCGACCGGAGATCGGAGTTAGGCTGCGTTCTAGCTAGAGGGTAGGCCCAGTATGGTGAAATGGCGAGACCTCTAGAGACCTAGAGGCTATGACATGGGCAGAGTTTTAGGAGTTGTTCTTGGGTAAGTACTTTCCAGATACTGCGAGGCATGCGAAGGCTTAGGAGTTCATAGAGTTGAAGTAGGGGGCGATGACTGTGATGGATTACGTGGCTAGATTCATGGAGTTAGCCCAATTTGCTGATGATTACGTGGCCCGCAGACATGACGAGGTTGGAAGATTTGAGAATGGGTGAAGTTGTCAATCGGGCAAGGATTGTAGGACTTACGCCTACGAGGATGGATTCCATGGTTGGATGACCACGACCATAGAGAGAGGCCGAGAGAGGATGCTCGAACCTTTTCGGGTGCAAGTGTTAGTAGCAAGAGAAGGAAATTCGATCTTCTTCGGTTCAGGAAAGAGCGGAGAAGCCACAGTTCGAGGGTTTTGGTTGCGGCCATGAGCTGGGACCGGATGAGGGTTTCGGTTGGCGGGCGGATGGTGTCTTTACCATTACTGGCCAAACCCGGAGACATGAGGAGGATTGCCCCGAGACAAGGATCGGGTTTTGGATAGCACAGTCCCGATCCCGGTGGTAGGACGGGAGGATATAGTACATTCCTCCCGCAGCCACCAGTGGTGAAGGCAGTCTGATTTAGAGAGCTACGGAGACCTCCCATTTCACGGCAGGCCGAGAGGCGGGTATGGAGTGAGCGGAGACAGGCCCTGGCGGGGACATCAAGGGTTCGGGGCGTGTCACATCATCACCTTTGGTGAGTCGTGGATCAGCCGAGTTATCACGAGAATGCGTTTTGCTATCTCGCATATGGGCAAGAGTGTTATTTGATTCTGGTGCTTCGCATTCATTCATTGCTGCCTCAATTGTGATAGAGTTGGGCTTAGAGGTTGAGACCATAGAGGAGCCTTTGTATGTGAGTTCTCCCCTAGGGATTAGGGCGAGAATAGGGATGATATGTCGAGGTTGCGAGCTGGAGATCTCAGGGACTCTACTCCACAGTGGACTTGAGGATCATCGGATGTCGAGTTCGATGTCATCATGGGGATGGATTGGCTGACAACACACAGGAGTTGATGTCGATTATGGCGTTGGAAGTTCTTGCCTACCGTGGGACGATTACTGTGTGGTATTCGGGGAGACAAGCATGATATTTTGAGGACGGTGTGCGAGTCAGTGTCGAGGACGAGTTAATGGGTTGGCTGCGAGCCTTACCCTAGGACGGAGAGACCGGACTTAGATTTACCTCAGTGGTTCTGCGAATGTGGATGTTTTCCGGATGAGCTACAGTTGCCTCAGCGGGTAGTAGACTTGGTATTAGTTACACCACAGTTGCCCTTTATATCTATAATTATAGGATGACCACCAGTGAGTTGTAGGAACTCGAGTCCAGCTACGAGAACTCTTGGACAAAGGGTTCGTAGATCGACACTTCACCATGGCGCTCAGGTTGCATTGCGAAGAAGAGACGAGACCACTTTGAGCGTGCATTGACTACAGACGGTTGAGCAGGGTTACAATCGAGAATCGATACCCATTACCTGAAGTTGATTTGTTTGATCAGTTGAGGCGTGAGTCTACTCCCCGGATAGACCTTAGCCTTTGGTTACCATCGGTTGAGGTTAGGGAGATGAACATCCTAAGACAACGTTTAGGGCGTGTTATGGGCACTGAGTTTACGGTGATGCGCTGGATTGGCGAATGCGCGGCGCATTCATGGATCTCATGCATAGGGTATTCCAACCCTATTTAGATCAGTTTGTCATAGTCTTCGTGGATGACATTTTGATATACTACCAGTCAGAGTGGGAGCATGAGTATCATTTGGGGATCGTATTAAAGTTGTTGAGAGACTATCGGTATGCGCTTGAGGATTAGTAAGTCTGAGTTTTTAGCTTCTTGAGGTGAGATTTTGGGACACGTGAGATTGTCAACATCGGGAGTGTCGGTCGACCAGGAGAAGGTTGAGGCCGTGATGGGTTGGGGAGATCAGGTCAAATCTTGAGATGTAGTTTTCTTAGGATTGTTTGGGTATTACAGGGAGATTCATTGGATTTCTCACGGATAGCGTACCCCATAGCCGAGGTTGACCGGAAGGAGGTGAGTTTGATTAGGTGAGAGGCATTCAGGAGTTGAAGAGAACTACGCCGGCTCCTATCTTGATAGTCTGGACGAGGACAAAGGGTACCACGGTGTATTGTGTCTCGATGGCCGGGTGGGATGTGTTTGATGCGTCAAGGAGGGAGTAGTAGCTTGTGGTTCGAAATCGGTTAAGAAGAATCGTGGTAGAATTACCCCACACAGACATGGAGTTTAAGGCGTAGTCTTCGCCTTGAAGGTGGCGCAACTACTTATATGGCGAGGAGTTCGAGGTGTACTCGGACCATAAGAATCTACCAGAAGTATATATTTTCACGTGGCGGGACCTGTATGAAGCTGACCTTGAGATGGATGGAGTCCACTAAGTATTATGATTTCACTTTGCATTACCATCCTGGTAAGGCAAATGTAGTGGCTGATGCGCTCAGTCGGAAGTCACGGGGAGTATTGACTAGTATGGCTTCCTAGGAGTGGCGCTCTTTGGGGCGTGGGACGGTTTGGATTACCGGGTATAGCGAGCGAGGCACGGGGAGTACGTTAGGGAGTTTAGTGGCTGCCGTCTGACGAGTGATTGGAGTCACAGTGACGGGGCCCGGAGATGGAGTGTCCATAAGGGGCCAGGAGTCTGATCAAGTCTGGTGGCAAATTTGCGGACCGTCCACTCGGATGGTAGTCTTCGGTATAGAGGACCGGTGATGGTTCTCATTTGGTAGACTTGAGAGGAGATTCTCGAGTTTTCAACGCTCTCGATTTCCCGTGCATCGGTGGCACGAGATGTACCCGAGATCTTAAGTAGCCCGATCTCTTGGAAGCGGGGATGAAGAACATATAGGGACTTTGTGCGTGATGTCTCACGTGTCGTAGTAAAGGCGAACGCCCGAAGAATAACAATTGCCCGGCTATTAAATTGTTGAGTGGAAGTGGGAGCACGTCACGATGGACTTTGTGACTCATTTTCCACGGACGCAGCAGAGGCATGACGCGGTATGGGTGATAGTGGACCGGCTCACGAAGTCAACACATTTTCTAGCCGTGCGGATGACCTTCACCTTGGAGAGATTTTGTCGGTTGTATATTCGAGAGATAGTCCGGTTACATGGAGTACCGGTATCCATAATGTCGGATAGGACAGGGTTCTGTGTACACTTTGGAAGAGTTTTTCTAAAGGCTATGGGCACGCGGTGACCATGAAATCTGACTCCACCCCCCTGAGACGGATAGTCGATTTGAGAGGACTATCTAAGTGTTAGAGGACATCTTGCGAGCCATCCTAGATCATAAGAATTATTTGGGAAGAGCACTTTCCCTTAGTGGGATCATACTACAACAACGATTCTGACTAGTATATAGATAGCGCACCATATGAAGGCGTGTATGGGAGGCCATGCGGTCAGGCGTATGTTGGACGGTGGAGAGTTCCATCAACGGTCTGATGCGATTAGGGCACCTGCGAGAAGGTGAGCTTGTCTGACATAATCTTCTCGCGACTCCGAGCCGGCGGAAGAGCTATGCGGTTATGCGGCGTCCACCTTAGAGTTCAAGGTTGGGATCACGTTTTCTTGAAGGTGATGCCTAAGAGAGGAGTGGTCAGGTTCGGCAAGCGTGGGAAGCTATCGCCGAGATTCATTGGGCCTTTTGAGATACTCGAGAGGATAGGCACTGTTGCTTACCGGTTAGCTTTACCTTGACATGTCAGTCTCTCACGGTATTTCGCGTATCGTGCTGCGAAAGTATACTCTTAGTCGAGCTCGTGTTGGTGGATTGGGGATGGTTGAGGATTGACGATGGGACAGCCGAGGAGGACGGTGTGCATTTTGGATAGTGATGGGGTTTGCGACACAAGACCGTGAGGCTAGTGGGAGTGCTATGGCGGCACTATGGAGTGGAGAGTCCGCGTGGGAGGCGAGGACACGATCTGAGGCCACCTATCCTTCTTGTTTAGGGATGAAGTCAGTGGTTTAGTCGTTTAATATTTAAACTACCACGAAATTACATGCGCTGGTATAATGCCGCGCCGTATGCATGTTGTGTTTTGATTATCCGAGTTGGGCGAAATTCGGCACAGAGGAATGTAGGGGCAAGAGAGTGCCAAATACACCAAATATTAAAGAGGCAAAATCGTAATTTCGGTTAAAAATACGAAATTTATTCTCTAGATCTCAGATGACGAAACGGATTTCACCGTTGGAATCATCTTGTGAAATCTAGCTACCACGTCGAATTTCGTCGAATTTCAAGACAACCGGAATTTACACGTTTTTTGAGGCATCGAGTAACGGGTGCTGTAAAACGACATGTGAGGTGACGAAAGTCACCTATAACATGTATTCATGTGACACATGTTGCATGGTAGAAATGATGAAATGGAAGGTCGGTGGTGCCAAAAATATCAATCAAAGCTTGAGGACATAGTGCCATTTTGGAAACTTAAATGATAATAAGACAAAATTTTCAAATAGTGTCATCCTCCTCCTTTTGAAAGGCCAAAGAAAAATGTGAGATGTAGAAACTGAGATTTGATTTTTTCTAGAGAGAGAGAGAGAGCCACTTCTCTCTAGATTTCTAGGCGATCCGATCGTCGGAATTCTTCGAAGCAAGAAGGAAAGTTGTTCTACGTGGAGAGGCCTACACGTGGGCTCTGATTTTAGGAAGTTTCGACAAACTCCGTGAGGTAGGGGATTCATCCTACTTGGTTTTACACTTTGTTTAAGTGTTTTATGATGTTTCGGGTGAGTTGTGACCTTGAACGGCCATTTGATCGGTCCCAAAACTTGGGACCAAATTGTTAGAATTTTTGGAGCCATTTGGACAGTCCACGGATTGTGTGTGGACGGTGTGGGCTATTGGGTTGTGATTTATGCATTAAATCATGTATTGTGATGTGTATGAGGCCGAAAATGGCCATGAAATTTGGGTTCCCAAAGTGAACCGATGATTGGATGATAGGCCGTGAACAGTAATCCGAGGGTTTTACTGTTCATGTGAATAGTGACACGAATTAATTTTGTGTGAAAATGTGTTTGGTTGAGTGATTCAAGATGAATTGCTTGTGTTTGTTGATTAGCCCACATGAGCTAATTTTTGGTGTAATAGTTGTGAAATTACCAACATGTTTGTGTGATTTAAATTATGTAAATATATACATGATGATATTTATATGTGTTATATAAATTGTATTGGAATTGGCATCATGCATTCCATATGTCTTTGAAGAACTTACAGAGCGATAAGAGTGAGTGCATGAGGTGGTTTATTAGAGAGTGGTTTGGAGGGTTGACTAATAATAATAATTATCGGAATTATTAATCCATTATAATATCGGGTAGTCCATATAAAATTATCAATCGTCGGAATTACATTGATTGATATACATGGAGGGTTGTCCTTAAATAGATTATCGGTCGGTCCATTACTTATATCGGAGGTTGTCCACATTTAAAACAAACACTTTTGTTTTGAAAGTAGTGTTCTCATACATGGCTTAGGCAAGTGTGAGGTGATGAGGACTCGGGATGGGTTGATGAATTTAGACATTCAAGTAGGATCTATATTTGCTTGAATGTGTGTTTACATAGGAACATTGCATATGCACTTAGGTGGAGTAGCCCATTTAGGGTGATTCCCTCTTGATGATAAGCTCACCGGTCGAGGATATTATTTTCAGTACGAGGAGCGTGCGAGAGACGGCTGATCCTAGAGACCGTCTTGAAGAAAATGGGTTATGGCTTTGGTGTTTTAGAATACATGTATTAGGAATGTTGTAAACTTTTAATATGTGTTGTATAAATAAACTTTAACTCTTGAAACTATAGTATATAGTTGAGTATACTGATGAACATTGGTATATGAATTTGATGGCCATTGGTACTCATATTATTGGGTTATATTGGGATTGTTTGGGACATGTGTTTGTATTTGGGTAGAGCTCCTCGTACAAGGAGACTACCTTGGGTCTACATGAATAGTGTCGGTGGGACATTCACGAAGGTGTTGCGCGGGTTGTTGGGTAGTCAGCGAATTTGAGATTTAGGCGTCACTACTGACTGCGGATGGATGTTGTATGGACCGCGAGACGAATATCTTGCTTCTTAGATGGGTATTCGATTATCATCGAATCATGATAGCCTAAAACCGGAGAAGACAAATTCACGTGCTGTATAGTACGTTTGCATTTCTGTGAATGCCATTTGGGTTGTCATGTACCGGGCACATTCGGCGTTAATATGATGGCCATATTCTCAAACATGGTTGAAAATACAATTGAGGTGTTCTTTGATGACACCGGTGGGGAGTTCCTTTGATGATTGTCTAGAAACTTAGAGCGGTGCTTGTTAGGGTGTGAAGAAACGATCTTGTCTTTGAATGAGGAAAAGTACCACTTTATGGTGCAAGGGCATCGTGCTTGACACGGATTTTGAGAGGAATGAGAGGTTAATGGCTAAAATTGAGGCAATAGAGAAATTACCTCCGCATCATCGATGAAGGGCATAAAGTTTTCTAGGACCTGTGAGGTTATCAGTGACTCATTAAAGATTTCTCTCATATTCTGAAAACCGTTATCAGTGCACTTTAGCTGGAGACACCATTTGTTTTTGTAACAATATCTCTGAAGCTTGGTTTTGAAAGATAAACTGGTATCAACTCCCATAGTTATAGCACCAGATATGCTCATCATTTTGTAGCCAGCTATGATAAGTGCCAAAGGATGGGCAGCATTTCCAAACGGGATGAACCCCTCATGAACCAAATTTTGGAAGTTGAGTTATTCAACTTATGGGGAATGGACTTCATGGGACCTTTCCCTTCTTCATTCAGTCATGTATCCTCTGGGCATGGACTCACGTCTCAAAATGGGTGAGCCAGTACCGACACGCGCAATGATGCCGGTGTGGTAGTCAAATTCAACCGTAGCCACATATTCACCGATTCGGCCTCCACGGCATTGATCCACGAGATGGTGGTACTCATTTATGCAATAAGCTGGTTGATAAAGTCTTGCAAAAATATGGTGTGAGACATCAAACTTCACTCACGTATCACTCGCAGGCGAATGAATAGGCCGAGGTGTCAAATCGTGAAATTATGTTGTTTTTATGCAGAAATATGTACTATTTATCAAATTTCTATTTTACAAAAATTATTGGCAGAAATGAAAATTCCAGCAAAGATCAGAAGTGAAAACAATTCAAAGGCTAGGTGAAGTCGCGATAGAGAATTAAAGTTGCGACCAGAAGTCATATTATCTTTGAATGTAAGCCCAGTCGCACCAGGAAGGATTCTTGAGACGGAGAGAAGGGCTTCAAGGAAGGGATTTTACAAAAATGGCGCGACACCATTATGGGATGTGACAACGAAGGAGAACAAGTCTGGTTACAATAGATTTTTAAGGTCACGACAAATGTGGTGAAGTAACACATAAGTTTGGAGATCAAACAAAGGATTAGTCCACGATTAAAGTGATAGACGAGCAAAGGCTGTTATGACGAGAGAGAACTCACGAGACAAGACGGGAGGACTTCAAAGAAGATAATGTCGCGACACGTTTTGAATTAACAACGAAAAGAAGGTGTGTTAGTGCATATGAAGAAATAATGTCGCGACCCAGTAGTCTTGAATGGACTTACGAATGTCTACACAAACAATTTAGGTTGCGTAAAAATGTAAGCGGAGACTCCAATCAAGGTTGTGACCTGGAATTCATGTCGCGATAATAAAATTGAGCTGTACAGTTGACAATGTTGTGACTAAGAAGTGAGGTTGCGATTGGATGGGTAGAATTGATGTCGCGACATGACATACTTTTGAAGTCGCGACATAGATTTCAGCAAGGAAAGAAAGCGATTGGAGTCGCGACCTAAATCTTATGTCTGACGAAGATAATGAAAAGCGAACAATTTTTAAAATTAGCGACATAAGAAAAGAAGTCATGACCAAAGGTCTCACTCTGACAACAGAAATGAGGTCGCGACATGTTTTTGAGGTCGCGACATAGAATACAATAGAAAACAATACAACCAGGTCGTGACATGGAACTGAAGTCGTGACATAGAATTTATTGAAGGGCCCGGCATAGTGTAGCAAAGATCAACATAACCGACAACGAGGTGATGTTGTGACATCAAATCGGTCAGCGACATATATTCCAAAGCGACGACTATCGGTCGCGACCAAAAATAGAAAATTGAAGGAGGCTGACGAGACCAGAAATAGAGTTGTGGTGGATAGGAAGAAGGGATGGTCGCAACATACTTTTGAGGCAGTGACAAGAGTTGTAGTGATTAGAGAAAATACTTGGTCGCGACCTAAATTCCACGCCACGACAAGAAAACAAGCATACCAGCATTTTTGAGTCACGACCTGCTTGAAAGCTGCTCACACCTAAAGACATATACAAATTTATGACAGTATTACCAAAGGACTATTGTCTAATCCAAAATGACAATTGCCTTGTTTAATCTTTTATTTTCTCCTTTCCTTATGTAAGTGTAATTGATGGATGAAAACATCAACACAAATTTATAGCATTATTACCATGGACTGATCTAATCCTCGACAACTAATGCCGTGAAATTTGTTGTTATATTTCTTCACAATTATCTTGATTTAAAGCGGTTTCCTTAAGAATAGATAAATTTCTTCTGGTTTTGATCCATGATTCTGCAAGTATAATGGTCGAACAAGTAATAAAGTGGATTTAAGTCAGAGATATCGTCCTGATCTCGAAAATTTTCAATCAACTACCTTACAGATACTCGACTCTACTAATTTTGGACCTATATGATTTGCAATTGATATATCCCTAGCAACCTTTAAAATAATGAAAGAATAAAAGATATATGAAACTAGAAACAAAATGAAATAATGCTTAAAGTAAAAATAAAAAAAAAATTTAAAGCTAGGCGGTTGTTAGCTTTTAAAAGAGATCATTGAAATCTGGCTATTGTGAAACATCAATTCTGTGAGATAACTCTATAAATTTGCTTCATGAACCTCAGTTTAGAATCCGTCCAAGGAAGATGGTAATGCCATGGATCTCTCATACTGACACATTTCATCATCTAATCCTTCTCTGTTTCTTCGAAGGCAGAAGGATTAGATAACTACTTTTAACTCTGAGAGTTGCCTTGTTGGTATTTTCTTTTCAATACTTCTGCCAAAACATGGACTATAAACCTTGGCTCCACAAGACAGGCTATCGCATGGGTTTACACTATCTTTGGTTTCTCATCCTCCATTGAGCAGTTCATTCTTTCCTTGATTATTAGATCACTTGCTAACACGAGTTGAACTTCTTACATTGATCAAGAACTCTCTGCTCATTTTAATGATAAGTCATTCCAACTCTCTGTTCTCGGTTTCAGTGAAGAAGATTTATCGATTAAAATTCTGCTCATTAGATCCCCGATATTAGGTTCGCTGCCCTTGAGAATTGTTCGTGCTCTCGGGATAATATAAATGTGTCACTCGAAGGGCCTCCTATAAATCGAGCATGAAACAATCCTATTAAGTATAGGACAACGCATTTAGATCAGATACAAATAAACAAACCGTAATAATTCCAAGCGAAGTTCGGTAGTCTCGTCAAATTTATGCGGAAAGATTGAGTTCCCAGCTCAGCAGTAAGTCACGTGAAAATTTGGGTTTCTATTGCTTCATTACACACTAGCAGTAGCTCCACTGATCAAAAGAATACGCAAATCCAAAAGCCCAGACGTTTGAATTCCAAAATTGTTTGGACTTCAAACGACCAGGCGTGGTTGAAAGAAAATAATCATTACGCATTAAGCTTCAACTGTAACTAACATCGGATCGAAATTCCAAAATGAAATGAAAATCTACTCTCTAATCTAAAATAGCAGCCAAAACAAAGATAAAAGAAAAAAGCGAGAGAAAATTAAAATACATGAGCCTTAGGCTACCCGGACTTCTCGTTACGTGCGCTGAAATTGCTTCCTTACATGGCAATTTATGTTATAGGGTTACGAGTTGGGCCCTAACCGATACACTTCCTTGTGGGTTTCAAAATAAGCTAGCCCCTTTGTTTGTTTCATGTCATGACTTCATTTGTGTGACCTTAACTGATGTGAGCCTCTCACGTGTGACTTCAGCTGATACCCTTATGGTTGTTTTGATGTCGACTTCAATCATGCGTCATGACCTCACCTTTCTGCATTGCAGATCCTCTTTGGTCAGCGACCAATCATCGTCGCGACTTCTTTATTCACCTTAACAAATTTGTTTTGATGTCGACTTTAATCGTACATCATGCTTCACCTTTACGTGTGATCTCTTTTGGTGTGACCCGATCCTTCATTCGCGACTTCGTTTTCTGTTAAATGCGTAACAAAGCTTTTTATCGGTCGTGACTTGCCTTTAACACCTTGGATCGATGTAAAGCCGCTTCGATGGCGTCGCGACCTTCTTTCCTTGTCAGCGATGTCGATATTGGATAACGTAGCGACTTAAGCACTACGTATGTGGCTTTTTTGAGTGCGTGACAATCATGCGTCAGCGACTGTTATGCTTATGAACGCTTTTGATGTCAGCGGAAGCTATATTGTTGACTTGTCTCCGGTATCTTGGATACGATGTCGTGACTAAGCGAAATGATGTCGCGACCTCGGGTTCTTTACGGTGATGTCGCGACCGCTTTGAATGATGTCACAACCATGATACCTTGCGTGATGTAGCGACCGCGAGATGTCTCGCCTTCATGATACATGCGAGTTGATGTCGCGACCGAAGGGCGTCGCGAACTTACATTTAGTGTTGATGTCGCTATCTCGCTACTACAACCGTCGCGACCTCATGTTCAGTCTCTTTGAAAATCTTTTGTGCGACCTGATGGTGTCCGACCTCCCATGTCATCACGCTAAGCTTTCAATTTTGTCGTGACCTCGAGAAGTGGTGGCTTCATGACATCATGCCAGCTTCTTCATTGAGGTACTTAGTTTGTCACGATTTGGAGTTTACGTTGCGACCTTGTTATTCTTCAGTGCAACCAGTGCGGCGACATGAAATCCTCTTTAAAGTGGTGCGACTTCTTTTTTACTTGAAAGTGTTCTTGTGGCTTTGTAGACAGCTCCTTGTCGCGACCTCGCGCATGGTGGCATCACGACATCATTGCTCTCAGCGCTTTGGTGTCGCGACATCGCAATGATGTGTGACATGAACTCTTCATTTGGCGTTCTTTTAATCTCGGCGAGTCATTTTTTGTCTCTGACTTCCTTCTTGAGTCACGACCCCGGCTTGTTCACTCTTCAGTTTCTTCTTCAAAGCCAAATTTGTTGATGTCGTGACTTGGAATTGCTGGAAACTGCACTTCTTGTCGCGACTTAAATTCCAGTTTTGACTTCACTTCTGCTGCAGGCTGATTTCTTATGATTTTTGCTAAATTTTGATTTTACCTTTGTATTTTCCTATGAAATTAAATTTGAGTCAATTACATCGATTTGCAGAACAATTCATCATTATTCATTATAAACTCAGAAATGGACAAAATCTAATGAGTTTTGGACTCATCAAATTCCCAAACTTGAATTTTGCTTGATACTAAGCAAAAGAAAAGAAGAAATTGTTTGTCTCGAACAAATAAGCTTAGAAAATTGCAGGACATTTTTTCTGATTCATTCACGATCTTTCTCCATTCCACCCTTCGATTTGGAATTAGAATATCCACTATTATTTCAAATTTAGGTTTGATGCAAATTAAGGCATAGTGTACTTCTATTACAAAATTTCTTGAAGTAAACTAATGTATTTAAGCAGTTTATTTAACAAGTCTTGTTAAATACTGTGTGCGGTCATCAATCCTTTTCATCTTTTATGTTGAATTAAGTTAATCTTGAGTTTTCTTACTGTTCATCAAAGTCCCATATGCTTGTTTTTCATATTGATCTCCACTAATGTAGGTAAATTCAACCTTCAGAATCAATGAGGTCTTTCAGGCTTGTAATGTTGGGCTTAGGTAATTGGGTAGGTAATGGAAAAATTTAGGTTGTAAATTACCCAGTTTCCATCTTGTCTCTACATTGTTGCCTCCAACTTTCTTCCTTTTTCTTCTTTGTTCCTTCCTGATTCTCCTCAATCTTAGCCTGCTTCCTCCTTTGGAATTCTTTTTATGGAATTTCAACTTCCATATATCTTTATTCAATGATTCTTTGTTCTTTAACTCTTTTGCTTTTATTTTTCTAAGATTTGGAATAGTGCAATGTTTTGTTGATGAGTGCCTAAAACACTCAGATTACACACATGTCAGTCTTTCATTTTAATGATTTATTTATATTTAATTTCGTAGTTTTTGTGAATTTGGATACGATTTGGTGATTGTGTGTAGTACGGGGTGCAGGTGGTGCAAGAATGCAGCTTTGGAAGTAATTTTGGAGCGACAGAGCGATTGCCATAAGGATGGTTGGCCGTCGCTCGTCCCAATGTCAGCGACGATCCCCACGTTGTGAGCGATCTGGCGTCATGACGTTGGTGGCTGTAAGAAAGTCAACTGATAGGCAGCGTCGCGGCAGCCTCGGCGTCATGGCGTCTGTTTGCATTTTGTGACGTCGGTCTGGATGGAGTTTTCTCATCATTAAAAGCAAAAAGGGGTGCAGATTTTGAGGTATCAGGAATCGTACGAACCAGGGCACGGAAATCAGAGCAGCAGTGACATCGATCTTGAAGAAGAGCCCATGATTTATATTTTTCTTTGTTTTGGATAATAGAACTGCTGTTTATTATATCACCTATTGGTATTTTCCTATTCATGATGTTCTAGATCTACACTTAGGGTATTGTTGAACCCTGTCACGTTTGAATGGATTAAAGTTGATTAATTTATATTGTTAAGCTGGCACATGATTCATTATCATCACTTTATATTTGTAGATCAAATTACATAGTGATGTTTGGCCTTATGATAGCATGATCGTACTGAGATCAGGGTCGAGATGAGGATACCTAGGGATATGGTAGAGCAGCCTTTGGTTGATTAGTAGTGAGATATTCCCGATCCCGAAGGTGGTGTGTTTAGGTTAGAATATTTAAGCATTTGAGATGTCGAGTTGGGGTAGAGATACACTCATTTACCTTACAAATAAGGCGAAATACACCCTAGAGAGAAGATATACCATAAGTAGATCCCTTTTACATTAATAATTCATAAATGGTGAATAATATCATCTTTAAGAAATAATCCATCGAAAGTGTGAGAACATAACCACAATCTCCATTAAATAATGACTTTCGTTCGAATCGATGGTTTAGTTTACATTAAGACACTAGTATCCTTCTTTATACATTCGTATATCGGATAACTCCCAATCAATTCTCACGTAGTCTAACACATCTATCCCAGTGGATGCTGTTACCATCGTGCCATGGGTACTATATTACTTGGGGTGGCCAGCGTGCACTTAGCACATAGGCGTGCGTTTTTACAAATCACGTTTTCGACTGTCGAATTTTTGGCGGATTGCAGAGATAGGTTTAGATTGATATAGAATAAAGCAATTAGATATTACTCTGGAATTTATGTTTTATTTGTTTGCGAGTCTTGGTGGTGATCTTATTGTTTGATGAGTGGTTTAGATTTAGGTGATACATGCGCGACGGTCGGGTTGATCGACATCATTTGATCACGAGCGAAAAGAACTTTACAGAACACACGAGAATAAGCGGAGCGACTCGAAGACTAGCAAACACATGGAGAACTAATGAAGAAGCGGGATCTTAGCATTGAAAACATGAGCGAGAAGAAAGGCGAAATGGGAATAACGGAAGGAATCGAAACGCCCGGACCGTTTATCTTATTGGATGATCAGTTCATGTTGCTGGGGTTTACCTTTACCACTCTATTGTTGTTAGGGCGACCATCGAAGACAGTTGACGAAAACTGGGTGAAGTCGATCCTTTACGGATGCTTAGGTTATATTATTCCATGGGTTGCCTAATGAGAATCGAATATGCATCCAGTGAAACATGAAGTCTGCTAAATCTGATCAAATCTGTTGATTGAAGCACTCAATTAACATTCCTCTCGCTAGGTGATAGAGCCAAGCATTGGTAACAAGTCAACCACTTTGATTCCATTCACTTCATGGAACGATTTGAGTCAAAAATTCCGACCAGTTCTTTACCATAAATTGCACAGCGTCGAATCAATCTTTGAGACTGGGGAAGACGTGAAGGTATGGACCGTTCACGAACTGTTAAAGTGCCCGCATCTGAACTAACGGATGAATTACCGATCCTCTTTTATAATCGATGCGAGGAGTACAACTCGACGACAGTTGTTGCCGGTGCGGAGGGCACTATTGAAAACCGCGGACCGAAATGGCGAGTCCCGGAAGATAAGACCCGACGCAAATCGATGGCACGGGGAAAAGACCACCGCGGTGAAAGCCATGAGTTAGCGCGGATAATGATTCAACGATTTGATTCAATCATGTTTCAATTGACTAAGCAGTTAACAACGTGAAGTTTGCGAATGCCATACTGAACCGACCCATGGATTATGTGAACCTGACCGCAGAATATGGTCGAAACCAGCTAAATGACAGATACATTTATGTGTGAGGTTGTCGAGTCGATCACGACCTTGAGGACTTGTTACAAATCGCATCTAGAACCAAATGTTGAGCCAGTGGCATAACAATTCAGGCTGAGCAGTCAAACAATCAGGGTATGGATGGAGAACAATTAGAACAATATTCCATCAAGCGAGTTAGTGAACCACCTCTGAGAAAAGTGGACCCAGAACAAGCCCTTGCCTGGTCTCTCTTTGCTATGAATGAGACAGGTGAATATCGGCAATAGGCCACCAATTGAACAATCAAGCAGCGCAGTTGAGAAACTTGGAGTACGGATAGGTCGAATGGCGGTCTGTTAATGAGAAAACGACGAGGTTGGCTCCAGAGCAATTGAAGGTGAAGCCTACAGGGAGAAGGAAGAATGCGCAAGGCCATCACTCTAAGTGGAAAAGAGTTGGAAATCCGGGCCGCAGCTAGAAGTAGAGGCTGAAATTAGGAGCAAGGCCAAGCATCTGAGAGCCCGGAGGATGCGAAGATGAAGCGACCAGGATCTTTGGGCGGTCGAGGATGGATAATAAAGTCGGGAAGAAATCGAGCTTGAGACAAAAGCAATTAGATGCATGTACCAATCTGTATCCTCGAGAGGTTTAGAAAGGTAAGTTAGAAAGCGGGTTTGCAAGTTTCTGACATCTTGAAAATTACATATTAATATACCTTTTTGGAAACCTTTGGAAGATATACTGATTCAGTAAATTCTATGAAAAGATCTTGGCTAGTAAGAAGGATTGGATGAATATGGGACCATCGCTTTAACTGAGGAATGTAGTGCCATCTTGTAAAAGAGGCTTCCCCAAGCAGATCAGATAGCTTTGCTATCTTGGATTCTCACATAAAGGAGCCAGGGTATCTGGAAAAATACGTGTGACTTGGGAGCCAACATCGACTTGATGCTAAACTTCCGATGTTTAAAGGATAAAGCTGGGGGAACCAAAACCGACCACAATCAGCTTGCAACTTGCAGACAGGTCCTACCAACATCCTCGGGGTATAATTGAAAATGTCCTAGTAAAAGTTGGTAAATTAAATCTTCCGAGCGAGACTTTGTCGTGCGGACATGGAAGAAGTAGATTGAGTTCCCATCATACTTGGTAGACCCTTCTGGCCCGCGGGGAAAGCTCAAATTAATGTGCAAGAAGGTGTGAGCTTCAATTAACGAAGTCAAGGAGACGAGGTCCCTTTCCATGTATTCCCGGCCAAGTGAAGCATCGGATAACGAACGAATGAAGATATCTGGGAACTTCACTACATAGAGATTGTGCAAGGAGAGGCGAAAAATTTCAGGGATAAGCCTATTACTGCACAGAAAGACAGAGAGGGCAAGGCATGAGACGGAAGAATATTTCATCCACCTTTGAGTATTGGTGTGAGCTTATAGGGAATCTGTAAGCATTTCGATTCTTCTAAACATATACTTTTACATTGATTAGAGCCCTTGAGCTAACGACATTAAACATAGCGCTTCTTGGGAGGCAACCCAAGTTTTTCTTGCACTTTTCCTTTCTATAGTTTACGTATTTGCTTTACTTTACTTTGATTTGATGTTAATTAAATGTCGGTATGCCTTTTTGGTTGTTTACTTTGGGACTGTGACATGAAATCTTTGGAGAGGATCTTGTTTATGCGAGTACAAAAGTCCAGTCACATTTACAGAAGTGTCTCTTATCTTAGACCATGGTTGCTTCCTGAATATTTTAGGCCTTCTCTGCGCGTCATGACGTTGAGACATCCCAGCGGCGTCGTGACCCTGCTGCGGGCGATCGCGACGTGAGATATCAATGTCGCGACGTCGATTTTGAATCTGGAACGTCGCGACGTTGATATCCAACGTCGCGACGTTGATTTTTAACATTCTGGGCGTCGTGGTGGAAATGTCTCTGCGGGCATGCGTGACGTTGCTGAGCGTCGCGGCGTTGCGCCTGTTTAAGGCAAACACCTCCCATTTTGATGTTCTTACCTTGCACTCATCACTCCACTGAACCCTGCTTTATCCACAACCCTTGAGTCCTTCCTCACGGTGAGGAGATCGGTGTTTTGCCTTCCGAGCACCTTCTCAGGCGTCAGTCACCATTACACCACGCGCATTCTCCCACCATTCCCTCCTGGCCGGCATTCTCACATTAGTCTCGTCATACACCTTAGGTCCAGGTCCCATTTGGGTTCACATAGGGTCACATTTAGGTTTATTTAGGTTTGAGGTCACATTTAGGGTCGCCAGGTGCCTTAGTTAGTCTTCGTTTTTCTTGGTGCACTCAAGTGTTTGTCAGGTGTCTAGCCTAGTTGGGGTGTAACTTTGGTCTGTTCATTGCCTTACCATCCTAGGAGTTTGAGTTTCTCATCCATACGGAAAGGCGAAGTTGCCTGAGCGGGATCGGCCGGTGGGGACTCGACCCCCGGGCTGAGTGTGTCATGGTTGTCGTAGGAGTGCCGCCCGATCAGTTCGACATCATGGCAAGAGCCGTCTGTTTATCAAGGAAGAAAGGTTTCATCACCACTGATGACTTCTTACTTCAAAGCGATTGCGGCAAAGGATGTGAGCACTTTGCCAACCACCTCATCAATTTGCGATGAGTGTGGTGCGAGAACTGCGTAATCTCGCCTCCACGTGGTCGAAGGTTCAGTGAGGGTGTTTTGGTCGACGCCGGTCTTGGTCGATCAATAGCTATTATAGTATGGATCATGTCCCTCGGAGCGGATTTGAAATGCTTTGCGAGCGCGACCCGAGGTCATTCGGTGTTGACTAATGGCATGGGAGTGAGTGGAAGCTCAATAGTAGGGTATGCCATCCCACTTGAGCCAAAAATTTGGCCTTTATCCCCAAGGTCTGGCATCACTTCATCACGTCGAACGTGTGTGAAGTGACCGCCAAGCGTTCCCTGCTAAACTATGCCATCATTTAGGATATCCCTTTTGATGTTGGGCAAGTTATAGAGGACGCTATCCTCCATAACTGGGATGCTAAGATGAATTTGGGGCACCCTTTCCTCATTTATGGCTTATGCAAGCGGGTGCCCTAGATGACAATGGCGTGATTACTTATCAGGTATATCGGTAGAGGATCAGTCATGGTGTGCCACGACTGAGAGATCACGACTCCGGCCGCTAGGCCCTCAGACGGACGAGCTTCATGGTATCAGGCTCGTTTTTTTGGACTCTGGGCAATCCCCAGGGGCATTGAATAGTCCGTCTCATCAGCATCCACCACCACATGACCACCCACGGAGGCGGCTCCCTCGAGCCTTCATCGACCACCTCGAGGACGGTGCTCTCTCACTTACTGAGCGCTTTGATGCATTTTAGGACGAGACCAGAATGCCCAGAGTCCTCATCACCACGAGGATATGGGCGCTTCACGATATGCGTACGGTGTTTGTGATCGGGCCACTATTCTTCAGCGATGCTTGATCCTTTGAGCCCGGCTTGCTTTGAGATTCTGCATTCCACCAATCACCACTTCACCACATACCGCGATGACGGTCGATCACGGAGGGTTATCTTCACCTCTTTGTTATTTTATTGCGGTGAGGACATTGTGTATTTTTGTTTCGGGGTATGTGGTGATCGAGTGATCGAGTTTTCTTAGATTAGTTTTATGTTTTGTTTGCATTTATGCATGTTAGTACATTTCTGTTTAGTTTGGTTTACACTTGCTTGTCTTAGGATGTTTAGTTTTATGTTTAGTCATGTTTGCGTTTTAGGTAGATCATATGCATGTGTAGTGGTGTTGTGTTAGGTAGTTGTGTGTGTAGTTGTGTGTGTGATGCCATGTTTGTGAGTAAAAGATCACTTTTGGGCCGAATCCACTATTTTCATGGAAGAACAGATGCATAGGAGGTTTGATGCTCGGTAACTAGGTTGAATAGGTGGGGAGGCTTAGTAAACCACTTAGGTGATCAAAGAACTATTTCTCGATGAACCTATCACCTTACTTGCCGTGATCTGCAGGGTATGCGTAGGTCTGAGGCCCAGCTACTAGGTTCAACGAACAAGTCTCTAAACACCAAAGAGATGGGACACCGTGAATAAAGAGATTGCCTTGAACTGAATAAATAAAAAAAAAAAAAGAAAAAGAAGAAAGAAAGAATGAAAGAGTTATGACTATTTAGGCATAGAATAGTGGGAACTTCAATGGAATCGGGCACGATCAGAGGGCCTTTCAAGCCCAATGCCACTGACGGCGGCCGGGAGTCATTGACTCCTTTGCTGGATTCGAGGGCAGAAGATGGAAGTCTCTACGACTTAGGCTTATAGGTTTAGTTAAGTGTTTGGGGTGATGTTCGGAAGCCTTCTGGTGCCCTTAACCAAGCGTGAGAGTCACCAAGTGATCCCGCTACATGAACACTTGGCATAAACTTACGGGCATAGTTTTGTTCGTGTGTCTGAGTAGGTATGTTAAAAATGACAACGGTGTGTTCCTATCATTTCGTAGTTAGTTTTTCCCAATTAGGTGAGTTGAACTTAAGTTTGGGGGTGTCGGAATCTCGGTATACACTAGAGATCATTTATTTAACACACATAGGTTCCTTGGGAAAGGTTATTGAATATCTTGGAGGTTGAAGTACTACTCACTTTTAGCTATTTCAACCTTACTTTCGAAAGTCGAACAACTATGTGCATCTTGCAATTTGAACAAGCGCGTGATGTTAGTCGATCAGTTTGATGTACTTATCGTATGTGCATCACCATTTTTTTTTTTTGTGATAGACTATAATATGTAGGGTATGTGTCTAGTTTAGAAGTCCACATTGCTTGCTTAGGGACAAGCAAGAAACTAGGACTGGGGAGTGTGATGAGTGCAAAACACTTTCGGTTATACAGCGTTGGTCTTTCATTTCGCGTTTATTTATATTTAATTTACGTAGTTTTGTGGCTGGATTACACGATTTGGTGATTGGTGTGTATGCAGGTGCAATTGGTACATAAAGGGCAGCTTTTGGAAGCAATTTTGGGTGACAAGAGCGGTGTAAGGATGGGCAGCGTCGGCGTCGAGCGTCGCGGCGTTGGGTCGTGATATAAAAGTCCAGCGATAAGGCGCGTCGCGGCCTCAGCGTCATGACGCCTCTAACGTCGCTGACGTCTTAGCGTTCGGCGTCGATGCGCAGTTCAGCTTTCTCATCATTAAAAACTGAGGATGGGTGCGACCGTGGGAATCGTGCGGGCGGGGCACGAGGAAATCGAGCAGCGGTGACATCGATCACCGAAGAAGAGCCCGTGATTTGTATTTTCTTTGTTTTGGATAATGGGCCGATGTTTATTATATCACCTATTGGTATTTTCCTATTCATGATGTTCTAGATCTACACTCAGGGTATTGTTGAACCCTGTCACGTTTGAATGGATTAAAGTTGATTAATTTATATTATTCATTGATTTATGATTCATTATCATCTTCTTTACATCTGTAGATCAAATTACATGGTGATGTTTGGCCAGCATTAGCATGATCATACTAGAGATCCGAGATTCGAGAGATGAGATACCTAGGGATATGGTAAATGACCTTTGGTTGATTCGGTAAATAGAGATATTCCCGATCCCGAAGGTGGTGTTTAAGGTTAGAATATTTAAGCATTTCGGAGTATCGAGTTGGGGTAGAGATACACTCAACTCGTTTGTTCACAAAATGTCACACGTTCAAAAGAATGGTATGCATACGACAGGGTATATATTTATACGCAGTAACTTTCTCTATGACTCTGCGCTTCTTGTTCTTGGCCTTCTTTCCTGTTCACTCAATACCTCATAGTTAAAAACTACACACTAAGCATTTTCATGCTTAGTGGTTCTATACTGTTCTCTATTCTCAAATTCAATTTAATATAGACATGCTTTATATTAAACCACCATACTTTTGCTTCATTCATGATCAATGCAAAACAATACTCATGTATTCATTTTCACATACTATCAATTTACGGTTCATTGATCAGTTGTAAATATGCCTTTTCATATACAACAAATCATTCAACAATTCAATTCATGAGATTAAAATACACTCTTAAGATGTGTTTAGTTTACAAAATCGAATTTTGTTTTTCACTTGTCAAAGTTTGCTATATCACTTTGACTATACCATTTACATTCACAATGGATTCAGCTTGGTGAATCAGTCCTTCATTGATAAGTTGATGATGTGATTACACATAACAATTTTGGTTCACCATCATGACGGATACCAATTGGATTGCATCCGTAGTGGTCATTTAAAAATGCCATCTGCTTAGTCATGACGAATCTGGAATTAGTGTATCCTGTATGGAACATTAAATAATTTTGGTTTTCCTTCATGATTGATGTCTCTTGGTGCATCCCGCCATGTTGGTCGTTTGGTATATCGATTCAATTCAAGATGTCAAGAATTGATCAATTCGTTTATAATTCAATTAATCACTCACATGCAATTAATTGTCAACATTTCAAATATCAAATTTTCAAATCCATATGCACTTTCGTAATGACATTTCAGAGATATGCATATTCCATACAATCATTTTAGATTTATTTAGTAAATGATATTAAACACTTGAGGTAAGGATAGAGGTTCAGTGAACAAACCAAAATATCGCTTTCTTATAGCCCTTCATTCGATCTCAGTCCTAGGTTAAGTGATCCTCACCAACCCCTAGTCAATCACAATTATCACATTTAGTGAGTAAACAATTATCACAGTACGGTAAGCTTTTAACTCATTTATATCCTTATATGAATCCCCATTAATCATTTATTAGGGTCCTTAAGAAAGCTATCAGGATTATGCAGAATACAGGTGTTCCAAAAAAATCAAAAATTGCTCATTTGTGAGCGACAGCTACGTTCTTGTCATAGGAGTGACATTTTTGGCACCTCGATGCCCTACCGCCAGTAAGAGGTATCCCACGCATGGCGTGAGTCTACGTCGCGGAATGGGTTCCCTAAGCTACGGCGTTGGAGCCCGTACACCTTGGAATTTTCAGATTTCCTCATTTTCTTGATTTCCTCAAAAATCACCAAAATCCCCCAAAACCAAACAGAATCCTCCCAATAACATCCCCTATAATATCATCATAAACCAACCATAGCAGAACACATGGATGGTTTAGGGTTTTTCCTATAAACATCATCAGAAATTAAGGGTTTTGGTTCTTGCACCTTAAAGTCACTACTTGAAGCCTAGCCTTTTCCTTCTTCCTTCTCATAAGTTGAACAAATGGAAGATTTACATAGCAATCCCTCTTCTCCTCCAAAACCTAGCTTTTCTCTCCTCTCCCAGCTCTCTCAACGTTTTGCTCAAATGAGCCCTTGAAGCCACTTTTGGTGCTAGTTCATTTTCTCTAAGGCCATGTTTGGCTCTTTTTACTCATGAAACCTTGCCATTTTCGTTTTAGTCTCCTATTATTCCACTTTGTATTCATTTCTATATAATTTCCATGTAGACATTTTATTACCTTAGCATTTAAGCTTATTATTTTTTGACACGTTAGGTCTTCATTTCTAATTCAATTGCCCATGCACACTTGGAGTTTATATCCGGGTTCAATTAATTTCTCATTTTTAGCATATATTGTTTAATCATATGCTCACATATTCATTCACATTTCCTGATTTGTCGATTTCCGGGAAAAACCCAAGTTTAGCTCAATTAATGCAGGATATATAATAAAAATTCATTACAAAAATTCTAAAGGTATTTTGGATGTTCTATTGATAATCGAGTTTTCAATTTATGGTTGAGCTATGAAGCTTGATATGATGCAGAAGTGGGTGTTACTCATTTATCTATATCGATTTTGTCTCGCTCGGTGAATTATAAACCCATTTTATTAAATTTATTTTCATGTAATATTAAAGAAATCAATTTAGGATTAAAATTCTTTTAGTCATCTCATCATCGTAATAGTGAATTTAAATAGTAATGATCTTGGAGTAGATGGGGTAGTTAGTCTTTTGATTTATCATGGTCCTTGTGGGAGCGATATTTGGACTTTAAATATCGCTTTATTACTTGACGATCTTTGCATTTCTGCATTGATCAAGACGACTCAATTTTAATGATCCATTTTACAAAGAAGCAAATCAATCTCTTTTCATCTATCTGACGTTTGGTCATTAACAAGTTTTTGGCATGGATTCTTGAAGATTAGATAATATTCCTTTGGTGATTTGTGTTTGAAATTTGGTCAACAAGTTTTGAGTGCTGTTTGTTGAAGGATTAATGAATAGTTCTTGTTAAGCGATGCAGAAGTTTGGCGAAACGCGTCCCGATTGCATATATATATATATATATATATATATCGCACAGTCTTAACAACCTCCATAGCCTCCAATATCTTTCCTACCTATCGAAACCAATGATCAGCCACCATCGGGTCCCCTCATCTCTTAAAGGTTGGAGGATGGTGCACCTTAAATCTTTAGAGGTTACTTGACCCTCCCTGGCCCACGGTTGCACTAGCCTTTGTAATAGTGGCAGCCACAACACTCACTTGTGAAATAGTAGTAGTTCTGATCTGTAGCCTCCATGAGGCTTGTTGGTCAAGCCAGAGTAGTGGTTGATTGTTGCCAGATCACGGCCTCATCCTTTTCCTCGACTTACTATCTACATATGTCAAATAGAAAATTGAGATTCCTTTTATTGTCCCAACGTAGTGCATGTACTAACGACTAATAATTTATCGACAACACAGACTCATCAGTTTCTTCTTTTTCACGAACGCCTAAGGTTATGTTTTCTAACCCTAGTGTTCCTCATTTTCTATATACATTTTACCATGTGTACTATTCACACATCACACATCACATAATCATGCAGCATATTAAACAGAGACATGAAATGCCTGAATGCAATGGTCTACAAACCATGCCATAAAACCTGAGTGTCGCATACTCCCTCATTTTCCAATGAAAACCGGTCAAGATCCGTCTAATGTGTAGGATCGAATCAGCGACATTCCCTCATTCCAAATTTGGCAGTCTGACCCCTTAGAGTGAACATACAACCACCACGACCACCCAGGGTTGGAAAATAAACCAAAGTAGGAAGAATCCCTACCTCTTGGAGTGTAGTGGACGGGATTTCCCAAATTTCCTTTGTTGAATGTTGGTAAAGTACCTCATTTAAGTTCACGTATCCACCGATCATAAATGGACTTTTCTTCTTGATCCAGAGCGAGTCTGGCAGTGGAATACGAAGATCTAAGGAAGAAGCTTGTCAACTTTCCTTTTTCTCATTTTCTTTCTTTTTCCTTTCCATTTCTCTTTATCCTTTCTCTCTTTCTTTTCTCTTTTCCCTTTATCTCTTTCTTTTCTCTCTTTCTTTTACGATATTTCTTCTCCTTTCTACTCCCTATCTCACTCGCTCATTACACCTCCCATTTACACCTTAACTCTGTTACCAATCTTTGCATGAACTTGACATGGCATGCCATGTGTAATGCAGCTCACACTCAACACCACGTGTCGCTCGGCAGGCTTCGGGGATGGGATTTAGTAATCAAATTTGGTGTGAAACATAGGCACGCACGCTCAAGTATACGTGTCTAGTTTACGTAGTGTAGTGGCTTTTCAAGAGTTGTTCCTATAAGGAGAAGTGTGTTGAATCTGGGGTGGCTCACAGAATGGCCTTTTGGATCCAGGCAGGTGATTGCAATTGTATTGAAAGCATACTAAACAAATTGTTAACTCAATTAATGGGGACTAAGTGTGCCTCTCGCCACACCGCCTCAATGGTTATCTTATGCTAGATAGAATTGATGATTCAGTACATTAACGGATTCACGCTAGCAGGTTGATCATGCCTACGAGATATCCTCTCTCAAGGTATATTTGCCTATCTCACTAGTTGGGTTTAATGCTTCTCTGGATCAACCATAAACTTCAAAATGCTTGAATGATTAAACCCTAATTGCCACACTTGGGCAGAAATCTCTACTCTCGATTTACACAGTGTCTCGATCTGCTCTAGGATCTCAGGGAGTCTTTATCTCTCGATCTCAGATTCTCGAAAAGATCATGATAATGTTGGCCAAACATCACCATGTAAATAACTCAGAGAAAATAGAGCAAGTGTACATCAGATCCATGAATAAACCGAATGAAACTAAATTAATAACTAATTCATATGAATGTAGCGAGGAATGTAAAACCACAGAAATAAGACCAAAACATGTGTTCATCTGATCATTGATTTTTAATCAGTAGGAGTTCAAGAAAGAAAATACAAATACAAGAATCACACAATCTGTTGAATCACGTCGGTGTCGTCTTCTCTATCCCGTCCCTCTTCTCCCTCTTTTTCCTTTTCATGTTTTGATTCTCGTGACAAAATCGAGGCGACTTAGCGATCGCATATTTGGGCGTTGTGACGTTGAGACGTCACGAAGTTAGGCTAATGAGTTGTCTAACCTCAACATCACGACATTGAGACGTCCGTGTGGCTGATCAATCTGCTTGAAACCTCACCACGGCCTCGAAATCTTTGTAGTTTTCATGAAATAGAAAAAGAAAGTGAGTTTCAAATATAAAAATGATAAACACATAGTAATGTGTGAGTATTGAAACATGTTAAACCATGGGTATGTGATGAGTGTTTTGGGCACTCATCACACTCACATGGCATGTATTACATGCCATGGCCAATCTCTATGTCACTATGACCTGAGTCCTCATCCTATGTGTCACTCATGAAACATACACCATGCCGTGGCATGCGAAACTGTTGCCTCGAAAACGTGAAATTTAAGGCTATCTGGGATTAAGCAGGGAGTGGCACAGGTAACTAGATTTCGTGGGACAAATTCCCGATAGTGAGTGCGCCGTCATCTGAATCTGAAACATGCAAAAGCTCAGAGAGTTCTAGAATTGAAGCAAACGATGACGGTTCTTCTGCTTTGTAACTAGGTTTAACAGATTGGCGGATCGAGAGCCAGTTTACAGGATGCTCATTTAATTCTTTTATTTACCTTTTTATTATGCTTGAATTTAGCTTATTCTATTCTTGACATAGGTCTCATTTTTCAAAAAATTCATTTTTGCCACTTTTCACTTGGGTTTTATTTAAGTTGATCATTTCTCATTTTAGCATATAATATTTAATCATATGCTCTCATTTTCATTTCACGTTTCACAATTTAACAATTTCTCAATTTTCCCGTAAAAATCCATGTTTTGCTTAATTTATACCTGGAATATATAATAAAGTGTATAGAAATTAGGATATTTTTTGGGGCGTTCTGGCCGGTGCTCAAATCGTGGCTACAAGTTCAGCGAATTGGCCCATTTAGTTGATGATTATATGGCCTGAAACATGGCGAGTGAAATTTTGAGGATGGCTGAGAACATCCCATCAGGAGTAAAATTGTGGGGACTCTCCTATAAGACCACGAACTTGATGGTCACGATAGCTATGGCCGTTAAGAGGAAGCGGAGCAACTATGCAGGCATAAGGATGAGGGCGTTAAAGTTAAAGTGAAGGAATTTGGGCTTAAAGGTTGGAAACCTTAGAAGAGCCTTACTTGCATGTGAGTTCTCCCTTAAGGCAGGGTGAACGTTAATAAGATATGTCGAGGGTTGTGAGTTAGGATCTCGGGATTACACTGCTATGGACCTTAAGTGTGGGCATGTTGGAGTTTGATGTCATCCTTGGGATGGACTAGTTGACGGCACACCGAGTCGTCATTGATTGTGATCGTGGGAGGGTTACTGCCTACACTCCAGATGATGTTTGTGTTGTGTTTCAGGGGGATAAGCATGATGCTTTACCTCGGGCCGTGTATGACTCTTAATGGCATGGGCATTTGATGGGTTGGTTGGCAAGCCTTACCTTAGAAGACGAGGCAAGACAGGAGTTGAGTCTACCTCGGGTGGTTTGTGAGTATGAGGTTTTGGCTTTTTGGATGAACCTCTTGGGATTACCTCAGTATGAGTGTGGAGCCTCAACGATGGTTGCACCCTGAGTACCATCGGCTATTTCCTATGACTTACCGCATAGAATGGCGCTTCTTGAGTTGAACTGAGTCTGGTGCCCTTGAGGCACTGCAGTCTTGTTGAGAAAGAGGGACAAGACTCTTGGTTGTATGTAAAACTCGAATTAGAGGTGAATTTTTCAAAAAAGGACAAAAAACGATAAAATTGCCTCTAGTGTATAAGTTGCCCAAGCGAAAAGACCTACCCAGATCTTGGATGATGAAAGCAGTTTGTAAAATTTGGATTGGGTAGAAAATCTAATTACGAACAAATTTTGTTAGATGGAATGGTAGATTTTCACGATTTTCGGGCGTCGGTGCCTAGTGGACCCCCCAGCGGAGTTTTAGAAAAAATCTCGAAAGTGAAAATTAAGTAAAGTTCATTTTAAAATAAGAATTGAAGACGAGCAGGAGCGAAATAAATTGTTTTGAGGAAGCGGGTAGATGAGTAATGGACACATGGAAGCTGATGTGGGCGTTTCCTGCCAAAACTTAAGGATCGTTAGGAAGAGGAGATTTTGGAGGAAAGGTCTCTAACTGTACTTCAAGACATAAAGAGAGAAAGAAAGAGAGGAAACTAAGCTTCTCTCTTCGATCTACGAAGTTCCGCTAGTCGGAATTCATCGGGCCAAGAACGAAAGTTCATTTACTCGACAAAGGCTACACATGGGTACCAAAAACACAGGATTTCACCGAGGATTCAAGTGAGGAGTTTGGGAAATCAAAGGTTTCGGATTTAGGAAGTGTCCAAGAGACTTCCTAGAGTTTCTTCTATGCTCCAAGAGATAGGGATTCTTCCTACTTTTGTTTATTTTCTGCTCTAAGGGTTATTTGGTTGTGTTGTTTTGCCCTAAGGGGCTGTTTGGTTGGGTTTTTTTTGGCCTAAGGGGCTGTTTGGCTGTGTTTTTTTTCCCTAAGGGGTTGTTTGGTAAAAATTTTTTGGTGTAGAATCTTTATTTGACCCTATGGGCGTCCATATTTGGGATGATTTAGGTTGAAAAGAGAATTTGGACTAGTGTCATCGTAAATTGTGGCTTCAATTAAGACTTGATGTTAGGCTTTTGAATCGCTAATTGGACCTCCTATTCAGTTATGGTCCATTTTTAAAGTTGCCTGCCTCCTTTTTTGACCCTATCTGATATCCCTTGATTTTGGGTGATTCGGTTGGGAAAAAGGGAGTGGACTAGTCATCTTTGAATGTCGTATCTGCAATTGTTAACTTGATTTTAGGTTCTTGAATCACCCAAATTGAACCTCTATAGCTCAAGTTATGGTCCATTTTTGGGGATCGCAGGCTGCCCTTTTTTAACCCTATACACTGTCCATTGATTTGCGGTTGGCAAAAAAAAGGGAATTTGGACTAGTGTCCTTCATGGAAATTGTTGTTTCAATTGTTAACTTGATGTTAGGATTTTGAATTACCCAAATTGGACCTTTATAGCTCAAGTTGTGGTCCATTTTTCGGGACTACCACAGGCTTCCCTATTTTGACCATGTACACTGTCCAGATTTTGAATCACCCAATTTGGACCTATACAGCTCAAGTTATGGTCCATTTCCCGAAGACTACTTTACAACTTATGTTGTTTTAATGGTTTGAGTCCGATTTTTGGGACTATTAGGGGACTAGTTTCGAACTAAGTTGAGACACTATCTGTGTTACGTATGGCTTATCGTGTGGAATGTTTTGTAGGCATCTTTATGCCTGGCCCAGTCTTGAGGATCAAGTTGTCATTGCTTAAGTTTGGATAATGACATGCTTGGTGGTAATTGATTGGAGAGTCAATATGTGTGTCTAATATATTAACATGTGATGAGTTTACGTATGGATAAGGCATTGCATGTGTGTAAGCGTATTTGTGGTTATGTTGTAGAAGGATAAGTATGTCATTGCTTGATTGGTGATGACTTGTTGATGTTGATATATGTGTGTGCGAATATTGACATGAAATGTGTGATCGTTTGAAATTTTATGTTGAGTTGATATAATTGTCCATAATGCATGGGTATGTATGAGTAGAGTGTCCATGTAGCATTCATCATATATGTGACATGGTATAGGCATGAAATGGAACATTTCATTGCATATGCATGGGGACATCGCATAAAATGGATGTGAGTGCATGGTTATAATCAACACTGTGTTTGGTGTTTCATTGGGTGCGCTCGGTACGGTGGGATAACATCCAACAGGGTTGCACGATTGTATAAATGAAAATGAAAATGTGTCGGGTAATAGAAAGTAGGGATAGATACTCCCTTGGAGTAGAAAGCTGGTATTTTGGTTATGCATATGTGTCGATGAGTGGCTTGATGAAGTGGAAGCGAAGCCTCACAGTGGGACCAGAAAATTAAGCTACCCATAAAAAAGACACATGGTTTGAATATAAATGATCATTACATTGTTGGAGTTACGGGCATAATATCCAATCGGGTTGGAACATAAATCACGTAATTTAAATTTTTATCCCATAACCCACGGGGATCATGCGTTTCATAAAAGCAGGAAAGAAGGGTAAGCAAACTTACCTCTTTGTAGATCGATTAGTGAAACACTTCAAGGAAATGCAGTGTTGGTTTATTCGGATCTTCAAAGTGCCTTTCTAAAGCGACCACCTACAGAAAGTATCCACACACGAACAAATAATGGCTGATCTTGTTGAATGCTAGTTCGGGTTCGTCTTCTCAAAAAAGCAAATTAGGGTTTTCTTTAATTCTCTGTTTGGTTGTTCTCGGAGTAAAGAAGCGACCTTCTGAAAATATATATGTCTCACATATATTTATATAAGTCTGCTAGGGTTTTTAGTCAAACAATTTATTATGTTTTTTAAATAATAACAATTTAAATTCAAATCTTATCAGATAAGGAAAAGAATTAAATATATTATTATATATTTAACCATAACCATTATGTAATAAACGAATTTATTACAGAAAACCATACTTAGTTATGTAATAAGCAGATTTATTCTGGAAGTGAAAACCATACTTAGTTATGCATAATAAATGGTATTAATGAAAACCATAGCAGTTATTATTTGTTCTTAATGTGCGACCTTATAGGTTCGATTAACATTAGCAGTGAAGCCTAAATCACATTTTGATCCTAAGTCATAAGTGGCCTCCTAGCAAGACATTATGACTACGAGGGATATATATATGAAAAGCTCCTTGATCAGAACTGACCTTAATATAGCTAGCCAGACATAATCCTTTGTCTCATGATATCTTGATAAAATATAAGGCATGGACAAAGTCAACCTTATATCGTTCTATCTTTAATTACTCGAGAAACCCGATTAGGCGACTAAACAAATGACGTTGATCTCCATCGTTCATTTGAGCCACATTCAGCCATTTCTCGAGTCTTGGTGTGAGAGGACCAGAGGAATATCTCTCTTATAATAAGAGGGACAAATTCCATCTTAATTGCTCATGTCTCACTACATAATTCTTATTATGGTCAAGTATAACCTTATAGTCATTCGATTAAAGACCTTGTTTGATTATATCAAACACAATATTCCTTATGTTGAGAACTATGGTGATCTCCGAGTCGAAAAGTTTAATGGCACAACTATTAAGAAAAAGGATTAACTTATGACTTTGATCCATGGTAATCTGAGAGCCCAGTGCAGCCGATGGCTTGTTCTCGACAAATAGATATAAATTTGATTTGTATCTCATACATATTCATCCCATGAATATCAATCCAAACTTATACTAATCTTAATTCATTGTTATTCCCATAACAATAACCGATTAAGGACATTTAGAATAATTAATAATATTATTCTGAGGACATTATATATAATAAACATGCAAATATTATAATAATAAATTCTCATAAATAGTAAAATACCATATAATACGTATACTAGAGCACTACTAACACATTGAGGTGTAACATCTAAAAATATTTTAGTTTGAAAACACATGAATTTGTTTTTCAAAATGATCATTAGATCCAGAAATGATGGATTTTATCACGCATGGGTTTTGGCATTGTGTGATAGGAGTCGGTAAGGACTCGAGTATGATGGGAGTCGATAAGGAATCGGGGCATGGTACATGGTTGAGTCTCATATCATCTCATGGCATGTAGAATTCAAACCTAGGATTGCATACTTTTTGGAATGTGTGGTGTGGAACATGACCATTGCGTATTATATGGTGGGAGTAGCCCTTGTAGGAGATTTAATCTTAGGCATGGCTTGCACCATATGGGGAAACATTTAGGTGCGGAGCCGGGACACGACGGACAATGCTCATTCGAATTAGCAATTGTGAAGAAAATGACATGTGGCCTTGTTGCACCATTGTAAATATTTTGAAACAATCTTGTTCTAATGTGTAATATTTGTAAGAGTGTTGTAATTAAGCTCTTATGAATTGTTATAATATGATTTTATATGTTTTAAATGAACATGGATAAATGGACCCTATTTGGTCATTTTTTTTTACTCATAAGTGGACTAAGTGAGGTCATTGTATTATATTAGGCCTTGGATGGGCCATGTTACTATGTTTTTGCTGGAGTTTAGTTTTAGTGGAGCTCACACAGGGTTTTGAAGGGTGTCATATGACTTGGTATCGAGCTTAGGTTATGATTACCTAGTACTCGATGTTTGATACCGGCTTACAGCTATGCTCCCGGGCGTAGGTATCGCGATTTCACCAGGGCTTGATGAAGGCGTAGGTTTGGGCCGTTGCATTCACGTTGTGCATTTCATGTTTTGTACTATGTGAATGTATTTACATATTCGTGAATTATATACATAGGATGTATATAGGAAAACATGAACTTAGAATTTGAAGAACATAACCTTGAGGATTCGGACAGTGAATGAGCGGATTAGTTAGGATGTGATATATTAATGGTTGAAGCATGCATTTATTAGTTGAAGCCCAGAAAAGGAATCTCGATTTGCTGGTTGACATGTGGAGATAGTGGTCGAGGAGAAGGCGGTGAGCAGAGGTGGCTGTCCGAATGCCAGCTCGCCAAGCAAGCCTTCATAGAGGCCATTGGTGTTGCAACTACGACCATTGCATAGGTGACTATTGCGGTTGCCACCTTTATGACCTAGTCACGACGGTCAGTAACCTCCCCAAAGGTTTAGGGGCACACCATCTCAGCGTTAAATGGGAGGAAGGGACCGATGACAGTGATCATTGGTTACGGCAAGTCGGAAGATTTTGGGGCTATGGAGATACTCGTGCCACCACGGATGGAAGTAGCGACATTCCATTTCAATTGAATCCTAAGTGTGGTGGGATTAGTCAACCTCCAAGGGACTTAGAAGCTGATGACATGGGAAGAATTCGTGGCTTTCTTCCTTGGATAAATATTTCCGGCGTACGCCTTTGCATAAGCTGAGGTTCCTAGAGTTGAAACAAGGAATGACCGTCTTTGGGTACGTGGCTAAGTTCAGAGGACAGCTCAGTTTCTGCCGATGATTATGTGGCCCATAGGCACTTGACTAAAGTGAGGAAATTTGAGGATAGTGCAAACTTTCCGTCGAGTAAGAATTATGGGACATCTCTACGAAGACATGGACTCGATGGTCGAACCTTTGCCATTGAGAAAGCGGGTGACTACGCGAGCACACAGGACTCGGATCTTTGTGTGAAGGAAGAGGCAGACCTTGCTGCTTTGGAAAAAATCGAGAGGACCTGTATGCAGGGTTCGGGGGATAGAGTATGGCTGTCGGGGCGAGCGGGATTGATTGTCGCAAGGTGGGAACGCCGGGACTCTGTCCCGAGCGGGACGGGGACGTATTACTGTTGCCACTAGCTTAGACGCGGATGGGATTACCGCGAGAGAAGCGAGATCCTGGGTTATAGGACACGTCGATCCTCGATCATCGATAAGGACATGCACATACCTGATTTATTTCTCCCTTACCCCGGTATGGGCGGAGGAACCAGTAGTCATGGTCTTTGCCACGACACCTACTACTTTGCAAACGAGGCCGAAGGAGGCCGGGGCATGGGTCAGGAGGTTGTGGACCAGGATCACGAGGTTGGGACTTAGGGACTTAGAAAAGGGGTGTGCGCCATTACACCTGGTTTGTAAACATGATTAATTACGTATTCAATTGCTTTCTATGCTTTCGCTTATGGGAAAAAATATTGTTTGATTATGATGCCTCTCATTCACTCATTGCTGCATCTTATGTAAATAAATTTGGGCTTAGAAGTTAAAACCTCGGAAAATCCGTTGAATGTGAGTTCTCCCATAGGAACAAGGGTGAGTGTTGATAAGATATGTCGGGATTGTGAGTTAGAGATCTCAAGGATTCTTCTCACAATGGGATTAAGGGTCATGAACATGTTAGGTTGGCGTCATCATAGGATGTGGATTGGTTGGCCATTTCCAGTCAAAATCATTAGTTGTGATCGTAGGAGGGTTCACAACACATATTGGATAATATTTTATTATATTCAGGGATAAGAATCTTTGCCAGTGGTGTCCGTTCACAGACCTTGCAGGCCGGTTGATGGGTTGGTGGCATTTTACCTTGGATAATGAGAGGCTAGTGAGTTGGGTTTACCTCGGGTGGTTTGTGAGTGTGTAAGAGAATGTTTTCTAGAAGAAGCTATCGGGATTATATGAGGATGTAGACTTCTCTATTAAGTTACACCTGCAGGTGCATCACTGTTTACATGACCCTTTTGAGGAATGGGTGCTTTTCTTGAGATTACAGGAACTCAAAGGTTCTAGTTAAAATTGTTGAGGCGGGGCTTGATGATGAGTACTTCACAGCAGGCGCTCACAGTCTTGTTCGAAGAAGGTCGAACCACATGCTCTCGACTCTTCCTTACGCTTCTATACGGAAACTATCAGCGACATAATTTTCTTTGTCACAACAAGCATTTTCTCTTCGAGCCTCTATAAATGCGACTGGGGTTTTATGTCTAGCGATAAAAGATTTCTTTGGTTGCTCAACAGTTTCTATCAAGACAGAGTTTTCTTTTGTCACGACAGACTTTCTTCTCTTGTTCTTGTTGTTGGCCGAGCTGCTTGTTGCGACATGGAAAACTTTGTTACGACATACTTGACTTGGCTAATCGATTCTCTTTTTTGATTCTGTATCGTGGCCCGAGTTTCTTTTGTTTAAACGATTACATCGATCTGCTGACTTTTATTGTCACGAAGCCGAGAGATTACCTTGTCGCCCGATAGAGCTTCTGGCTTTCCAATTCTTTACTATGTGCTTGACATGACTTTTCTTTGTCGCAATTACTGCATTTCTCTTGACTTCTTGATGCGACGGAGAATTCGACTCTCTGTGTTTTGTTTGTGCGTGGCAATAATCTTTGTCGACGAATTACGTACTCCATGTTGTGAACTCTGAATGTCATGTCATGACAGGATTTTCATTGTCACCATGGCTCTTCTTCCTTTAGCTGGTTCCATGCTAAAAACTTTGTCGCAACATAAAAACATTTGTCTCAACTGACTTGTGTTATATTTTTTCCATTTTCTGTTGCGATAGAGATGTCTTTTGTTAATCTTTAGCCTTTTATGTAGCGAAAGAGGAAAGATTGTCGCAACAAAGTTTCTTTGCCATTTTCCTTGATCATTGTCACTACAAAGTTAAGAGTTTCGCGACAGTAATGTTTACATTCTTCTTCAGCAATGTTGCGACATAAAATCTTTGTTCTTGACGGAGATTCTCTTCTGTATTAAGTTGACCTAACTTTATTGTGGCGTCATTCTTTGATTTCGAACTGATTCTAGTTTGCTTGAAATACTATTACGACAAACAAAAACTATGTCATGATAGAATCTTGCAATTGCCATTTTCTTTTTATGTTGGATTTTCTCCTTTTCAATTAAAACACACCAAAAACCGCAAAGGATTGGTCAGATATTCATAATTTGGCATAAAAATATATACGAAGCTGCTAGCTTGGAAAAATGGATTAAAAAGTAGATGGGATTATACTCATCATTTTTGTTCATAGGAGATGTTCGGTGTTACGAGAGAGTGGGAGGGTACTCGACTCTTTGGTTAATGAGCCATTTGTTGTACCAGCGGCCCATAAGAGGATGTTAGAGAGAGGATGATGAGATTCTAAATATTCTTTTCAAATCATATATCTACTCTGAACTATTGACTCATCAAATGCTGAGAGATGCATTGATCGAGCACTTAGTGGACCAGGTCATTTCTGCCAGCAGGGCTTATTCCTTTCTAATAGTGAGAAAAGCTACATGCATTGTATTTTACGATGATTTACCACCGAGGTCGGATGTCGGCCTTGTGGTGATGTTGCTTGTTAGGCTGCTCCGGTGCCATCGTCACATTGGACAGCGGCTCCGCCCCAAATACGTTTGGTAGTTATTGCCATTGCGCCAGATTTTCTTGACTAATTTAGGCCTTCTTCGCCGTCGTGAGCTTATAATAATGGGACTGAGGACAGTTATGAAGCGCGCAGTACATGTCATGTTGGGCGATCCATCTCCATACTATTTCGGGTTTGAGATTCGGTCATCTTTAACACACTTCTTGGCCCATGTGGATTCATGGCGAGTCTTATACCATATTAACTAGTGAAGTTGAAGTTCTTATAAGGGGCACATTATCATGATACATTATGACATAGATGTTGTTATTTCTTCTGAGCCCGTGTTACATATCAACCATAGTGAGGATGACCTACATTTGATCGGGTTTACTTTTGATGAGTTAGGGTTGTCGGTTTAGGGTGACAATGAGAACTTAGTGCTATGTCTTTTCGATTATCACAACGTGCTTTGGTACTTGAAGTATGATGAAAGGCATATCTGTCTTACTTGGCTTGAAAGGTTGGGTCATCGCTAGTAGGGGTGTGAGTTTGCGCATGATTGATCATGACATACCCTATGGTTTAGGTTACACACTTATAAAGGATGATGCGCGTCACATGGCATGGCTGCGTCGGGATAGGGCGAGGCTGCGTGCGGGGTCCATTATATTATCCTGGCCATACCTTTCGGTTGGTAGGCTACTTTATTAGAGGATCGGGCATGCACCCACAGGGGTACCATCATGCTTTAGAGACATATGGGATGCAAGGCATCCGACGGGCCATGGGACATGTGCGTTTCAGTTGAGATGCGAGGCTGTGGTGCAGTGGTTTATGCTGCCTTATTCTTAGGGTCGAGCTAGTGTGTGTTCTCTGTGTTTCCAGGAAGTCCACATTATGACCTACCCTGGTTGGGGGATGATGCGATGGAGTGACTCTTTGCGATACTTACATAAATGAGATAGACATGACATAGGCCCTTATCCTCGATCACATTGAACCACGGGTATACTTTTGACATGTTTGGAATTCTGCTATTGATTTTGAGGATGTGACACTTTATAGTCTGCTTGATGTGATGGACATGATGGACCATGGCCGTGATACGGATGCAGCCCCACCTATGCCCCACTATGTTTTTTATATGTGTGGGATTTCTATGCTAGAGATAGATGATGATGATGGACTTATTGCTACTGATATTATTCATAATACTATTTCTATTGAGGAAGCATCCGACTCTGTGGGCCTACCTCTTTCTTTTGACACTATGTTCGGGTTTGTCACTCGCTTTGATGATATTTTTGATGGTAATAATGACATGAGTATTTTTTAGTATTTGCCTGTGTCATAACATTTTCCTTTGATTACACTACCAGCACCCACAGCACATATATATGATGTTGATGATGTGGGAGACATAGATGAACCACTAGGTGGCCAGTTAGAGTGTGATTTTGATACAGAGGACAGGAAAGTTACACCCATTACTAGTAGCACAGAGTTGATAGATTTTAGGACACCAGATTAGCCTAGCGAGATTAGGATTGGCTCTTCCCTATCTCCTGATGAGAGAAGTAGATTGATTATTTTGCTCGGGTGCGTACTTGGATGTATTTGCATGGTCATATGAGGACATCACTGGGCATAACTCTTCTATGGTGCAGCATCACACCTTACATTCTACCACATGCGAGGCCGGTTAAGCGAGAAATTGAGTTGACTACCTCATTAAAGTTTGCGGGGTTAAGGAAGAAATTCAAAAGCAAACTGGTAATTGCTTTCTTGTCGGTGGTTGAGTATTTTGAGTGGTTGGCTAATGTTGTCGCCCCTTGTTCCCAGGATAGCAAGGTTAAGTTTATTATGAACTTTAGTGAATTGACAAAGCTAGCCACATGGATGATTTCCCCTCCCACATTGATATGTTGGTTGATTGCACTGTAGAACATTCGATGTTGTCCTTCATGGATGGATTTTCTGGGTATAATCAGATTATGATGGCTTCAAAGGATATGGAGAAGATTTTTTTCATTACTGAGTGGGGTACTTACTACTACCGGGTTATGCCATTTGGGTTGAAGAATGCAGGAGCCACTTAGTCGAGACTCTGCTACTCACGTTTCCATGACATGATGCATAAGAGATGTTGGGGCATGTAGACGACATGATGAGTGAAGTCCCGAGATAGGGCGGTCGGCAGTAGCCTTACGAGAGGTTCTTTAGCAGGGAGGATCGGGCGGTTCAAGGCGAGGTTGAACCTAAGAAGTACCCCAGGGTAACTTATGGGAAATTGTTCGGACACATTGTTAGTGACGGGGGTATAGAGGTTGATCTGAAAGTTCGAGCCATACTTAACATGCACCTTTAGGGTAGAAGAGAAATTAGGAAGGCTTTCAACGAGTAGACTACGATTATATTAAGTTTCATTCTTAAGCGATAGACATATGTGAGCCTATCTTTCGTCTTCTGAGGAAGAACCAGCCTATAGTTTAGAATTATGATTGCCAGCACGCCTTTGAGAAGGTTAGGGGGTATCTCCTTTCTCCTCCAGTTTTAGTGCTTCCCACATTAGGGCGCCTTATACTTCTGTACTTATCGGTTTCGGACATGGCCTTGGGATGCATGCTAGATCATCTTGATGATTCAGGGAAGGAGCGAGTCATCTACTATCTGAGTAAGAGGATGCTGGATTATGAGTGTAGATACATTATGATTGAGGGCCTCTTTTTGGCATTGGTTTGAGCCACTAGGAGACTAAGACATTATGTGATAGAGTATTCCATACTTTTAGTCTCACGATTGGATCCTTTGAGATATCTATTTGTAAGGCCTGTCTTGACTAGTAGACTCGTGAGATGATATTCTTGATAAGTTTGATATTGATGTGTTACTCGAAGATCGATAAGAAGCATTATTTACGAATCATTTGGTTTCTTTACCGATGATAAGCAGACTTATTAGTGATGATTTTGATGATCAGGTGTTTTAGTAATTAGTATTGCGGGATTAGTGGTTATACTTTGATGGTCTTGCTAATCGGTCGGGGTTGGCATTGGTATCTGATGATATGCGTCGAGGTGATCATATTCCCAGATCAATCCGGTTGACATTCTCTGATCATCATTGATTGACAAATAATATAGTTAAGTATGAGGCTTGCATTACAGGCCTAGAGATAGCACTTGATCTTGGAGTTAGACAGTTGAAGATCCACGAGGATTCCAACTTGGTTATTCAACAGACTCATGGTATTTGGAAGACTCGAGATGAGAAGCTGAAGCCCTACCATGCATACTTGGATTTGTTGGTTGATAGGTTTGATGAGTTGAGATATATACATCTACCTAGAGCAAAGAATCAATTTGTTGATGCGTTAGCCACCTTGGCTTATGTAATTGAGATTCTGCGGAATTATTTGTCTGACCATTGTTGGTCGAGACTGAGTGCGCGCGGCTTTGTTGTTTGATTGGAGATATTGAGGATCGAATCGCTACCACTGATGCAGCGATATTTACAGGTTTACGTCATGCGATGCTTACGAGTCATTACTCGGTAGAGATGGGGAGAGCATTGAGTCATTTGGCCGCTAGATTTGTTGTTTTTGGGGATGCATTGTATAGGAGATCGCCCTATGGCCTGTTGTTAATATGTCTAGGCTGTGCACTCTGAATCGTGATGAGAGATGTTAGGTGTAGGTGTGGCCCCATGGAATTCGTATGCTAGCGTGTAAGATCATGAGGACTAGTTACTTTTGGTTGACCATGGAGCGATTTTTCAGTTTATGCAGAGATGTCCATGGTGTCGGATGCACGGAGACTTGATACCGTGCCACATACGAGTTGCATGCACTCACATCCCCTTGGCCATTTTTAGTATGGGGTATTGATATTATTTGGAAGATCTCGCCCAAGTCTTCCAATAGGCATGAATACATTTTAGTTGCCATTGACTATTTCACCAAGTGGGTGGAAGTTGCTTCCTATGCTAGATTGACAGCGGCTAGGGTGGCCAAATTCATCAGATCGCTCATTATCTGCTGATATGGGGTCCCCCATGAGCTAATCTATGATAGAGGGGTGCATTTCAAGGGCGAGGTGGACACATTGATTCAGGAGTATGGCATTTAGCATCACAGATTGTCTATGTACAGGCCGTAGACTAATGGGGTAGTTCCCAATTCATTAGTAAAGACCGAGTTCTAGGCCTAGAGGGGTGCTACCTCGCATAGGGTACCTTCCCAATAGGTAACCTGATTCCCGAACCTAGAAATCTAGTTTCGTGGACACTTTTCTGGTAGGTCAATGAGGGTTTTTTGTTCTTGCTTCACATTTTCCTGTGAAAAAATAAAAAGCAGAAAGTAAGTGGCGACTCTAACAAAAATGTTCCCTTCTTGGGGCGGATTTTCCCAACTTCGAAAATCAACTCACTTTTACATTAATGGCGAGTCGTGAGCAAGTGGATCGGGTAAGTCCCTGGCGAGGCTAGGAACATAAACACCATCTACACAACTGAAAGCGTGGTCTGAGCAACCCGACAATCCATCAACGATGATTGCCGACTATTTTTCACCGCGCCCCTTTGCCTGCCGCGGTGATCAGGTGATACGCCCGGAGTCATAATATTTGTTAACATTAAGGACCTTTGTCAGTTTTGTTTGAAGTGTGGGTGATCAGTTTGGTTTTCTGTTTTAGTGTGTTTTCTATGTTTAGGTGTTTTAGTTTTTATGCGTTTAGGTTGCGTGTGTCTTTGTTTTTTATATACAGTTTTTATGTGTTTTCCTGTTTTTAGGTTGTTTTAGAAATATTGTGTGTTTTAGGTTTGTTTTAGGTAATGTGTGCAAGTATATCTTCTGATTGCTAATGGTCGATTTGATCAATTTTTTCAAGAAACGAAGACGAGAGAAATTAAAGGACATAGGTTGTTCCATGATCTAGAATGGTATGCTAGAAAGGTTAGGGTGACTTAGTTTAGTCACCTCCCTTGTATTTCAGGAAGCCATTTCCTAAGTAGTTTATCGCGCACACACACATGTGATCTCTAGGGTATACCAAGGCTCTGAACATTATTTACAAGAATTCTACAAGCCTTGAGGGTTTCTAACACCTAAGTGATGGGACACCCTTTTCCATCGGAAGCTAATTAAAAGTGTGAATATATATATATATATATATATATATATATATATATATATATATATATATATATATATATATATATATATATATATATATATATATAATATATATATATATATAAATGAAAAGAAATAGAAAAGAAAATAAAAAAGAAAAAAGAGCGTGTGTGTGAATAAGTGGGATCGTGTCGGAATCCAGGCCTGTCAAGCGGCCTTTCAAAGCCTAGTGCCTTGAGCCAACTGGCTGGGAGCCATTGACTTCAACGCACATACATGGGATGAAGGGATGGATCCCTTCCCTGATGCAGGGCCTTTAGGTTTGGTTGATGTGGTTGGGTTTGAGGATTAGGGGAACTAAATGCCTTTAGGTTCATTTTGACTCTCCTTTTTGGCGTCATGTGTATCATACTAATGTCGTAGGCATTTTGGTGTGTCATTTTTCATGTGTGTTTTTTTATGAATATGTTTCTTGCATGGGGACAAGAAAGAAGCTAAGTTTGGGGGTGTGATGAGTGCCCAAAACATTCATCATATACCCGTGTTTTATCATGTTTTCGGTTTATTTCCTATAGTAATAAGTGTGTGTATTTCCTTATATCTGATACTCAGCTTCTTATGCATTGCAGGTGAAAAAGGCGGCATTTAGAGGATGTGTGGGGACTTGAAGAAGAAGATTGGAGAGCCCCCATTTCCAACGTCGTGACGTCCCAACTTCAAGATGTTGAGGACAACCGACGTGCCCATCTTCATCAGCCCAATGTCGCATGTCGTGACTTAATCAACAAGATTTTTAGATATAATGGAGGGAACGACGAATTTAAAAAAAGAGGGGAGATAGATAGGAGAGGATGGAGAAGGCGACGCAGGCGTGAATCGAGAGATCATGTGCACTCCTATATTTGTATTTTCTTTCTCGAACACCTAATGATTAAAAACTTTATGGTTGTAATGAACCATATGATGTTCTAGCTTTATTTCTTGGGTTTTGTTGTACCCTTGTTACAGTTATATGGATTAATTATTTATTCCATTTTATTTAGTATATTAATGGATATGATATTGACTTGCTCTAGTTTATGTGATTTATTTACATGGTGGTGTTTGGACAACATTAACATGCTCTTGTTAGGAATCTGAGATTGAGAGATAAAAGACCACGTGATCCTAGCAGCAACACTCGTAAACGGGAGGAGTGGATCTCCTGGGCTCTAAGTAGCGATTAGGTTAAGTCATCTGCTGTTTCGTAGTTCAGTGGTTGATGCAAGTAGATGCAATTAAACTCCTACTGAGAGAAATAGGCTAATATACCTCGAGAGAGGATATCTCTGTGAAAGTAATAATAACCAACTAAATATGGAATCCCTTAATGCACGTAATGAACAATTTGATTCAAATTGTCCATTGAGTGTGGTAGGGGGGAGGCAAAACCCTAGTCTCCATTAATTGAGTTAGCAAATATTTTAGGGTTAGCTTTTCTTTACATTAGTTACAATTCATTCGAATTTGAGATCCAGATAATATTCTAGAGCTGATTCCAGTATTCAACACACTCCTCCTTGTGGGCATATACTTGCACGTACGGGGCCTACGTTTTAAACTAATTTGCATAGCCTATACAGAGCCTGTCTCAAAGGAGTCTCCAACTACCCAAAAGTTCCAGGTTCAGCGGAAGTTGTGCACAGTGCCCCATGTCCTTCCATTTATAAATTTTCAAATGATGGTCCGCACTTTGAGGTTGAAATTGTGGATCCCAAAAAACTGGCCTAAGTGGCATCTTTGTCGCGACATAAAAAATTATGTCGCGACATTGTTTTGTTTCTCCTCCAACATTTTTTGTTGTGGATTGCAGTGTTATGTCACTATATTCTTTTGTGCCTTTTTCTGGAATGATGTCGTGACATAGTTTGAAAATGTCACGACAGAGTTCTGCTGAATTTGTCTTGTAATTGTCTCAACATGAGTGTCTTGTGTTGCGACATTTCTTTGGTTGGTGCCTTGCAGCTTGAATTCTCAAATGGTATGTCGTGACATAAAAGCTTTGTTGCAACAAAGTTTCCTTCTTATTGCTCTTGATTGTGTCGCGATAGAGTTCTCAGCCTTCGGTTTTGTTTTATGTCGCGACATAAGTTAGTAATGTCACGACATAAACTAATGCTTTTGCTTTAACTATGTCATGATAACCTTCAGTTCTCTTCATGGCGCTTCTCTTTAATTAATGTCGTGACATAATTCTTCTTTGTTGCAACATTATTTCTGTAGTTCTCATTAACCCTTATCGCCAAAATAAAATTCTATGTCACGACATTGTTCCCTCAGCATTTTGTTGTGGTTGTCACAACATATAACTTCTCTATCGCGACATAGCCTTCTTACCTTGCTATGCTGCCTTCTGAACTTTATGTCGCAACATACTTTGAAAATGTCGTGACATATTTTTTGCATTGATCTTGTCAATTGCTGAAAATGTTTGTTGCAACATAAAAAACCTTTATCGCAACCAACGTATCTTGACTTGTTTCATTACTCTGCCATTTTCTATCATGACAAAGTTTTGTTTTGTCACGACATTCTTTCTTCCCTCTTTAGCTCTTTATGTTGCGACATAGGTTTGATTGTCATGACACTTCTCTACTTCCATTTGCTTGGATCAATGTCGCGACATTCTTCTTCATTCTTAGACAATGTCGCAACATAAAGATCCATTGTTGTGACAAAGTTCTATCTTTTAATTTCCTTTATGTTGCAACATTCATTTCTTTGTTGCAACATTTATCATTCAATTGCACTCATATTATGTCGTGACAAAGTTGTGAAATGTTGCGACAATCTTCAATTCTAACTTGAGTTCAGCTTATCTTTGTTACGACATATCATTGATTGTTGCGACATAACTCTGTTGGTTATCTTGAGTTTATGTCGCGACATTCTGAACTTATGTCGCAACATTTATGCCTTAGCCAATTTTTCTCTTCTTTTCTTACTGGATTGGTTTCTTTTGTATTCAAAACCTACAAAACACAAATTTGGTGACTATTCCATAATTCAGCATTAAAATGAATCATAAACTTCTAAAAATATGCCTGAAAAATGGACTAAAAATATATGAGTTTAGGGCTCATCAATTTGCTTCTTTTGCATTCAAAACCTACAAAACACAAATTTGGTGAATATTCCATAATTCAACACTAAAATGAATCATAAACTTCTAAAAACATGCTAGAAAATAGATGTGCAATATTGAGTTTTTAGGGTCTTTATCAAATTCCCAAAACTTAAAGTTTTGTTTGTCCCTGCCAAATAAAAGAAATTTTGTTTGGTCCTCAAAACAATTCAAATTTTCGATTTTTAAGGACATTTTATGTTCGCCTCAGACATCTTTTCTCTTGAATCCACAATTTAGCAGGAAAAATAAGTTAGTTGTAAAATCATGTTTGAACAAGTTTCCCATCCGGAACAAGGAAGATTTTCAAGTAAGTTCACTAAACAGACAAATAATTCCTATAGTATAAATAATTCAATTATTTAACCCTAATATGTGAGTGTGTGATGGTCTTCTCTCTTTTTCATTGGCAGATTAGTTAATCTTTTGAGACAATACTTAGATAATAGATGACTCCTTGATTCTTCTAAGTCTCATATGCTTGTTTGTCATATTAATCTCCACTAATGTAGGTATATACCACCTTCAAGATTAATTAGTCTTTTAGGCTTGTAATGTTTAGCCTGGGTAATTGGGTAGATAAACGGACAATTTAAGCTCAATTTTACCCAGATTCCACTTACAACTTAAAACTATTACCTTCATTCTGCATCCTTGACTCTTCCTCTGATGTCAACTTTCAAACATACCTAAACTTGGTTTGGTGCATCTTTCTACATACTCTTTATTGTGGTATTTTTCTTGATCACTTTCAGACTATAAATCCAGTTCCTCATATTAGAAGCCTTTTACTTTTCATTTTATGTCAAGGTTTATGGAATAGTGCAATGTTTTGTCTTTTTAAGCTTTCTATCACCCTTAACAAACTTTAGGTTAGTAACTCACATACATTTAGCATTAGGGTACTATGTGTTGAAACACCCCTAAGAACTTAATTGTTCAAGGGAGGAGGGCTACAAGATAAAACTCATTCCTCCTTGATACTTTGTATTTTCATAGCTTCTTTTCTTCCTTTTTTTTTCCTTATTCCTCATCTCAATTGGTTTTCCTTTCTCAACCTTTCTTTTTATCCTCCTTTGCATTTCAGAGTAATATTCCCCTAAACTTGTCCTCTTCTATTATTGATGTACTTGTCATGCAATCTGGGCAAACAAGGGTTCTTTACTGTAGAATTAGATTTAAGGAAGGATTTAGGCTTTTCATTTGCAGGTTGATGATGAAATTGGCTATTGGCTCAAATAAGGAACTAAGGTATATGCATATGCATATCACAAGGGTAGGCTTTGAAAGTTTCAAACTTCCAAGAATGACCTATATCATTTATTGTTAATGGTATTACTTAGGATTTCGCGTTGACTAATAATCTAACAAGTTCTAGGACTTTAGAGAGATTATACTATGATGGATCCATGAAGATGTCCCTAATCATAGAACAATTTGTTTCAAAGGTACTTTTGATCATGTGCATTGTTTTTCAGGATTCATAATAACTAAAATTATTTACAAAAACAGAATTATAAGTCTTATTTGTTCCATCATTTGTTTAAATCTTTCTGAATCTTGAAGTTCAACCTACTCATTGATAATATTACAACTTCCTATTTCAATTCATTTCATCCTACCCCAATTTCATCTATCAATTTCTTGTTTGGTTTTTGGACATGTTGTTGTGTTGTTGCACAACTCAAAATAATAAATAGATAAAGCCATTCAATTAAGAAAAATTTAACATAGCACAAGCAACTAAATTAAATCATTATTCAATTTCCACCAAACAATTCATAGCTACTTAACAAATAAACTAGGAAAACTGGTTTCTCCATTATTCAGCAATGTTATACAACTAAAAAGTCATCATTCTTTATTTATTAAAGATCAAGAAATGAAAAAAAATAAATAAGCACAAGAAAAATGCAAGAGAAAAATGGACACAAATGTTTGCAACTGATTTTTCTTTTTTTTTTCCCTTTACAAGGGACTTATTTACAAGGATAGAAATAAGGAAGGGACAACAGGGTAGGTCATTTCTTTTTTCTATCATACTTATTGGGACAGTTCAGATTTATTGGTTCAAACTTATAACCAACAGATGAAGGAGATAAGTCAAGGAATTGGACTCGTGGTCTTCTAGCCTTGCTACCTTCCTCTTTGTTGAAGGCAGACCACTCCATTGATAGAGTCAGTTGCTTAATAAGATCATCCTGTCTCTGCCTAATGGAATTTAGGACTCCCTCAAATTCACCTTGGGCAAAGTACATTTTGATCAAATTGTTGTTGACCATGTCTAATATTTTTGTCCATAATTTTTCCCTGTAGTTAAGGGTTGCTTCTATTTCCTTTTCCCTCTTTTCTATGAGGAGCCTGATTTCCTTTTGATGCTCTTTATATAAGTATCCGAAGGCATCTTCCTTTTGCAACATGTTCTGCTCCATTGCGTCCTCTCTTTCTTTCATTATCTCCAATAACTCTTTATCTATTTTCAGCTTATCTGAAATGAACGCCTTGTTCCTTACCCAGAGTTCTTCTTTTAATTCTTTTTCTCTTATGTCTATCTTATCCCTCCACTATTCATCTCTCTTTTTAAGTGCATTCTCCAAATTTTGATCTCTTCTCTCATCTTTGACCATGTAATGATCTCAATCAAGGTGACCCCGCCACCTGGCCCCTCTCTCGCATCTCTTGCCTCATAACTGATCTCCACTGACTCAGATTTTACTTGATGCCCAGCTATCAGCCAGTTCTTGATGGGTTTTTCTAAATATGGGATACATTCCATGGGGTTCAAGTTCCCGCTCTCTTATTGCCTGGGGTCGTGCTTTCCAACTATGTCGCTCATTTTCTCTCTTTTCATCTCCCTTCTTCTTCTGCTCTATTTCTTTCTCCTTGCCTCTCGTTTTAAACCTTTCATTACTCCAATTAATGTCGAGGAGAAGCCTGGGGCATGTTTCTTCTTCTTCCACCTCCTTCCACACCTCCCGCATACATAGTCATGATTGCTACCGGATGGGGTATTAATCCTCTCAGAGGCCGCTTCTAGAGTAGCCTATAATAGAGTTCTCTATTATCTTCCCACACTTAAATTTGTATCCTTCGTGATAGAAATATAAGAGTACAACTTCCTCCTTCTCTGGCTGAGGAAGCTGGTAAAAATGATTCACTCAAATAAATGTAATCCAAACCTAGCCTTTACCAACGAGCCTCCTTGCAATGTGACTCCGGGGATTCTTCCTTGTTGAATTCCATTTCCCCTTCCCATATGTCAGCAGATCAACTATCTTCTAGTAATCGGGCTCTTTCACCGGTCTCTTAAACTTCGAACCATTTTTTCTTTCTTTCAGGTTGAAAGTCTCATATATTTTCTCCTTGCTGAAAGATATCCACTGTCCTCAGATGAAGCAAGTCTTTTCTTTCAGTCCCACCATGTTCGAGTAAAATTCCTTAACGATATCCACAAATCCAGGAGCCTTGTGCTCACATAATAGGTGCCATTCTCTCTTCTCAATTATATCTAGGAAGGGTAAGATTAGTTTGCTGAAACCCCTTTTGCCAATAAAGTCCTTGTGATGAAACTTGTCCCTCCAAACGAAATAAGCATTAATTCGGGAATAAAATCGCGCATTTTCCTCCTCTCTACTAATTCCAAATTCTTCCTCGCCTTCCATCTTTCTTTTTCTTGTTTCTCTCGCTTGGTCGTCATCAATACTGGTCTTTTTTCCTCCTCGTGACCGTTCCCGACCGAAAGCCTCTGAATAAATTTCTTTTCAATCTGCAGACTTTCCATTATTTCATTCAGTTCAGAATTAGATTCGGCGGTTCGTACATGGCTCAAATATAGTTTGGGGATTTAGGGTTTTCGAAGGAAAATGAGAGAGAAACTTGGTGAAGGGAAAAGGCTTCCCGGGAATAATTTCAACGTATACATTGAAATCTTGGAACATATATTATATATATACAAAATAAAATAAAAAGGTGATGACATTTATTGTGAATCGTGGAAGACAATATGTTGTACAAATTATAGGCATTATCCCTAGATATTCATAATATGGGTCATACCTTAAAGCCATTTATAGAAGAACCAAAAGATCCTTAGGGTCAAGTGTCATTAGCATGTTAAAAAAGCAACAAACACATATGTAGAAATCAAGCATAAGTTAAACTTACTTATAACCCCATAAATAATTGAGTCTCATTTCGCTCTCAGACTTTAAAACTTTTATGACTACCATGTTTATCAAAGATAAAATCATCCAAGTATTTCATTTATAGATCAAAATCCTAATTCAACTACGAAGATATGGCCCTCATCTCCAAATCAAGCAGGTAAAGTGGATTTTTCTTCTTATTGGTCACTATAGTTACTTATGATCAAGTTTACTCACTCATCATATATAGGGTGCGTTTGGGAGAGCTTATTTATCATTTATTTGAACTTATCTTCTCCCATAAGTACTTTTGATAAAAACTATAGGTGTCTACAAAAAATGCTATTGGAATCACTCATGTTTGGCTTCCCCCACCCTCTCAGTCTGTTTCACCTTGAAGGTAAGACATTTATTCATTTTGTATATTACATTATAGTACTCTGTTTTGGATTTGATCCCGGTTCTTCTGTATGTTAATCCCACCCATTTATCACTTGACCCAGGCCTAAGAACTTATGTGAACAAATTGATTTCTTATGAGTGTTTTTCTCTTGCTGAGATTGATTGGTAATCAAGATCGGTTGGAATTGGAATAATTCTAGAAACTTTGAATTTTCTTCGATATGCTAGCGAGATAGACAACTCAAAAGGGAATCAAACAAAGACTGAAGTTAACATATGAGATTGACTTTAATGTGAATGGAACTTTAAATACAAGAATATTAGTCTATGATGGTTCACAAGCCCCATAATCTCTTCTCATTGATATTTTTTGAATTCATTGAGTTGGACAAGACTATGATGAACAGCAATAAATCTATATGTGTATGGAAGAAAAGAAAAGAAAAGGATGTGGCTTCAAACACAAAAGTCTAAATTTTTTTATTCTCATGGGGAAGAAATCTAAATAACAGCTCATTTTTGTGGACAGCTAAAGTCTAAAGTCTAAAAGTCTAAAGGACAATTAATTTTTGTGGACTACACAGGGAAGAAATCTTAATGGGGAAATAATCTTTATCTCCTTTCATACTTGATTGATTGACTCTCATGCTACCTTCCTCTTGCCTTCTTCCTCATTTTTTTTCTCAAGAAAATGATAATTGCTTAAATGATAAGCTATCTCTTGTCTCATAGCTTGAATTGAAATCGCATTTTGGTTATGGTTTTTAAAAATTATTTTTTGTTCTCAACAATATAAAGAACACTTTTTTTTTTTTTTGAAAAACATTATTGACACTGACATATTTTTATCTCCAATGTGTTTGAAATATTATCGACCATTTAGGTTATTTCCAAAATAATATAGTATGTGGAAATTATTTTATTTATGTTTTATTTTAGTTTCTAAAATAAAAATCTCAAAAATACATAAATAAAATTTAAAACTTACATATTTTTAAATTATATAATTTTATATTAATGAGTTAAAATAAGTAAAATGAGTTTGAAGTAACAAATAAAAATAATATGTCCGATTTGATTTGATTTTTATTGTTCTTTATTTTTCTTTCTTTTAAATTATTTATTTATTTTCATTTTTCCTTAAATTTTTTGGGAACCCAGAATAATTCTTCCATTATCCAATTTATTTGAATCCATTTAGACCAAATGCATAGAGATAAGATGCTGGTAATTTCTTGGGTCTTATACTTCTATTTCGAATTATTGGAAAATGATTGTGTGCTATTTAAGTGTCAATGCCATGTCCATATTACTCCAAATAAATACATACAAGGTTATTAAATTATTGACTCTTTGGGTTCTCACTCTTATCAAACCAAAATAAATTAAGAAAAAAAATATATTCTGACAATCATCTAATAATTAAAAGTAAATAAAAACAAAGAGTCACACCAAAATCAATCATTCCTATCAAACCCCACTATACCTGCAACATCATTGCTAAAAGATAAAGGGATGCTCTTTTTCCATGAAACTACCAAGAAAGTTTACAACTCTTTTTCTCACCAAAATAAAAAATTATAGATGTGAGAAAGAAAAGAAAGAGGGAAGAGAGAAAAGTGTAGCTCTCTCTCTATTGACTCGGTCAAATCGCGTGGCCATGGTCATGGGCCTATGAGCATGAAATAAGGGCAATGTTTTGTGTGGAGATAGGGTGAACCAAAATTAAAAAAATAGCCTTTTATTTTTGGAAACCTGATTTTTTTTCCATATATATATATATGTAAAGGACAAATGAACAATTGAGCTCTGGTCCATTGGGCTTACCAAAACAAAGGAGAAGATAGAACCATGAGCCCATAGCCAGTTAATTTTAAACCATTTCATAAATGACTCATAATTAGCATACAAAATTATATAATTAAAATTATAATATGATTATGCATAATCCATAATTAATAAATTAATCGAACACAAAATCCTCTCACCAATATTATGTTTAATGGGGTAGAACCGTAATTCCAATCCATGATTAATTAACAATGAGTTTAAATTAAACAAAGTATTATTATTAAAGAATCAAAAGCAATGGGAGAAATAAAAAAAATGGAGAGAAAATCTTTGAAACCCCAACCACAAAATCTTATGTCCAGTAATAAACTGCAAACTTTAGGAGAAAAAGTCTCCCCAAAAGTAATTGGTCCCCACGTGGCATCATCAGAAGGATAGCTATAGATGCCTTAAGGGCCACTAAAGCCTGTGACATGTTGGTTTGAAGAGGTTTTATAATTGATCCGATGAGAAAAAAGAAAAAAAAATAGAGAAATTTTTGTAAGGAAAGGAAAGTTATGGAAGCCTTTAGGGCTAATAAAGTCTAAAAGTTTTCACTTCGTTACTTTGCTAGCTAATTTTTGTGGACTATATGGGAAGAAATCTTCATAACGATTTGGTGTTTTTTAGCCGATTGTCATGAAAAAACATCTTTATCTCCATTCATTCTTGATTGATTGATTCTCATGCTACCCGCCTTCTTCCTTATTTTTTTCTCTCAAGAAAATGGAAATTGCTTAAATGCTAAGCTACCTTTTGCCTCGTAGCCTGAACTGAAATCCAAGTTTTAAAATTATTTTTTGTTCTCAACGATATGAAGAACACTTTTTTTTTTGTTTTTTTGGAAAAACATTATTGACACTGACATATTTTTATCACCAATGTGTTTGAAACATTATGGACCATTTAGGTTATTTCCGGAAAATACTAAGGTAAGGAAAATGATTTTATTTATGTTTTATTTTTAGTTTTCTAAATAAAATCTCAAAAAAAATAAAAATTAAAAACTTACATATTTTTAAATTATATAATTTTATATTAATGAGTTAAAATAAATAAAATGAGTTTGAAGTAACAAATAAAAAATAATATGTCCGATTGATATTGTTCTTTTATTTTTATTTCTTTTAAATTATTATTTATTTTCATTTTTCAATCTAAACCAGAATATGCATTATCCAATTTATTTGAATCCATTTTAATCAAATGCATAGAGATATGATGCTAGTAATTTCTTTTTGTGCAATTTAAGTGTCAGTGTGGCATCCATGTTACTCCAAATAAATATATACACCTTGAGGTTATTAAATTATTGACTCTTGAGTATTCTTGACTCTTATCAAACCAAAATAAATTAAGAAAAAAAAATATTCCCACAATCATATAATAATGAAAAGTAAATAAAAACAAAGAGCCACACCAAAATCAATCATTTCCTATCAAACCCCACTATACCAGCAACATCATTGCTTAAAGATAAAGGGTTGCCCTTCTTCCATGAAACTGCCAAGAGTGCTTGTTCTTTTCATCGGCATAGAGCAAGATGTGGAGGAAAGCAAAGAAGTAAAATGATGGCCATGGGCCCATGAGCGTAAAACAAGGCAATGTTTGGTGGAGATAGGATGAACTGAAAATTCAAAAAACTTTACTTTAGAACTGGTTTTTTTTTTTCCATTATAGTTTTTCTATTAATCGAACCTAAACACGAAAGTTTTTGCCTTTTGTTAAATTGGTAGGTAAAAATACATAGAAATACACACATGTAGTTATATATAAAGTATGAAATTGAAATGAGGATATTATTTTTGTAAACTAATAATATTATAAAGTTCTTTTATGTCAGAACTAGAATGGATTTAGAAACGTGACTGTGGATTAATTTGGATGGAGAATGATTAAAGCAGGATCTTGATGTTGGATTTTAGCTGGTTGGGTTCTTAAGCATAATATGATGAGAGAGGAGGAGGGGGGTGGGGGAGCAGGGAGGAATCTAGGTGAGTAAAATTTTGATCTTGGATTTTAGCTTGCTAGGTTTTAATAAAAAGGTACAAATATTTGATAAAAAAAATCCAAACATATGATAAACAGGGTTGTAGAAGTATGAGTCTTATTTAGTACCTAAAGTTTACATAGGTTGTATCCAGATTACATCGTGGTTGTACCTAAAGGTTACATGACTTGTATATAAGACTCATATAGGCCATTTTATCAAATATTTGATCACATGCTAGATCTGCCAAACAAGATTATTATTTGATCCTCATTTTTCAAATAGTTTGAAATGGATACCTCATAACATAATTTTCCAATCATCCGTATCATTTTTAATGCCGGATTGATTAACTCTCAGTCCTCCCCGCTTATTCCCTAAATTTTTCTCAATAAAATGAAAATAACTTAAATGCTAAGCTACCCCTGACTCCTAGCTTGAACTGAAATCAAAGAGTTGTTTGGTTATGAAATTTGAAAACTATTTTTTTTTTAAAAAGAAGGAAAACATGGAAAAAATATTTAATTTTTTATTTTACAAAACTCTAAGAACACATAAAACATTAACACAATACTGTTTTCAGTCTGTGAGTTTTCAAAAACCGTTCTCTTTTTAAAAAATATAAACCAAACATTTCTAGTTTTGACATAAAAGAACTTTATTCTAATATTATTTTTAAAAAACAATATCCTAATTTAAATTCCATACTTTAAATGATTATATTTGGTTTTGCAAATCTAAAGTTGATTTAGATTTGGCCATGCAAAATTTTAAACCAAATATAATCAAGTGAAATTTGAATTAAAAGATTAATATTTGGGTTTATTAGCAACAATGATTAGAAAGTTAGTATTCTTAATATTTCTTATAACCTTTGAACTATTAATATTTACTAAATAAAATTAAAAAAATAAATATAAAAATACTATAACTAGTTTACCTTTTATGTTAGAATCTCACTATTCTCAACTTTATAAAAATCTTTAGGTTGTATTTGGTTTCTAAAACCATTAAAAAAATAATGGTAATAATTTTGATGGCCTATGCCATGTGAAATTAGCCATTGGTAATTCACTGGTTAATAGCTTTTGGGCATGATTGGTACAACTTATGTGAAAAAGACTACACAATAAATAAAATAAAATAAAATAATTACATATGTTAACTCTTTAATTCTAGGTCATTGGCTTCAGCGTATTTATCTTTTTTCCTAGAACTTTCATTCTTCTTCCTTTCTAGTAATTAGCTCGCCCAATTCCTCAATGCTTCTCGAATTATTCGGGGAATAACCTCATGGGTGTTGAAAAGTTTGTCACTTACATTTACAGAGGCAGTATAGAGAGGGTCGATTTTTACAAAATACATGATAGAGGTGGTGAAAAGAATGATGATCAGAAGAAAAGCAAGATCAATTTGAATTTATTACTAAGAACAGAGGCATCTCACTTAATTACACAGGTGACATCCTAGAATTTATGTCCGGATTGCATTTGTCATACAATAAATAACCTCACAGGTGAAATCCCATATGAACTGGGACATTTGAGTTTGATTCATGCCTTGAATTTGTCCTACAATCACCTTACCGGCATTATTCCTATGAGTTTTTCAAATCTTTCCAGCCTTGGGAGTTTGGATCTTTCTTACAACAATTTGAGTGGAGAAATCCCTTCAGAGCTTGCTAGTCTAAATTTTCTAGCAATGTTCAGTGTAAAAATAAACAAAATTGTCATAACTACAGAAGTTTTGATTGATGAGAATATAAATTCAAAAACACGAAGGTAAAGAAATTCACATAAACACGAGGTTTTAACATAGTTTGACTAATTATGCCTGAAGAAATACTTGAGTCTTTGTTTATAAAACTGTAAATTACAAGTACAAGAGGAGGTCTTATATAGGCTAGGCTATACAATTCTAGGAAAATACAAATTACAATCCTAGGAAAAGACAATATAATAATCTAACATCTCTCCTCAAACTCATGGTGGTTTAAGAGAAACCATTATGAGTTTGGAAGCTAAAGCCCGAAAAGTTCCTAGAGAAAGTGGTTTGGTAAAGATATCAGCTAACTGATCCTAAAAGAAAACAGACTGAAGTGTGAGTGTACCCTAAAGCAGATAATGACAAATGAAGTGACAATCAATCTCAATATGTTTAGTACGTTCATGGAAGACATCATTATGAGCAATTTGAATAGCATTTTGATTATCACAGTGAAGTTTAGTTACAGTGGAACAATCAACAGCAAGATCTCGTAGTAACCAACGTAACCAAATAAGTTCAGTTGTAGTAGCTACCGCTTGCTCTATATCTTCAATGCCGAACGAAAGCAACGACTTTTGTTTCTTTGCTTCTCCAAGAGATAAGACCATCAAATATAGCAGCCTTTCGTGATATCGAAGAATCGAGAATAACAAAGATAATTTAGGAGATCTGGGTGGGCAACTATAAACCTGGATCGACTACATGAACCAGATAGGAAATATCGTATGAGTAATGTGCTGAGATAGATTAGACTCCCAACAAGCTGTCTGTAGAGAGTAACATCAGATAGTGATTCGCCATCATAAGAATTGAGGCGATAGTTATACTCAATAGGTGTGTCGACTATCTTACTATCAGTGATAATGGCTCGAGAAATCAGATCAGAAGTATATTTGGCCTGAGTAAGATAATAACCATCTGCAGAAGAAGAAACTTTAAGACCAAGAAAGTAATTAAGAGGGCCGAGATCTTTCATTTCAAATTGACGACCAAGAAAGTTCTTTAGATCTTGAATACCTTGCATATCATCACCTGTAATAATCATATCATCGACATACAAGAGAGAATAGTAATACCATGACTAGACCGTCTCTAAAAGAGCCGTGATTGTGCAAGAATCAGTTCAAAAACCATGCTGAGAGATACTATAACTGAACTTTGCAAGCCATGCTCGAGGAGCTTTTTTAAGACCATAAAGTGTCCGCCGTAGTCGAAATACTCTATGAGGGAACCCCGAAGGGTGAGAGTAACCAAGAGGAAGCTTCATATAAACTTCCTTTGAGAGTTCACAATTAAGAAAAGCATTTTTGACATCCATCTGAAAGAGTGGCCATTTACGAGCCGCTGAAACGACAATAAGAGTCCCGACAAGAAAGCTACCGTGAGCAAAAGTCTCCTCATAATCAACTCTATACTTCCCGAGTAAAACCCTAGCAACAGGAGCTTTGTAGCGATCAACAGTGCCATCCGATCGAGTCTTGATCTTATAAACCTATTTACAACCGATAGTAGATTTTCCAGAGGGGAGATCAACCTGATCCCATGTTCCAGTCTTATGCAGTGCATCCAATTCTTCTTTCATAGCTTGCTGCCATAAAAGGTTAGAGGAAGCCTCATGAAAATTTTGAGGTTCCTAGAGAGAGGCAAGAGTAGAAAAGCAATGAAAGTCACGAAGTTGAGAAGGAAGAGTAGTTACCCGATGGGAACGGCGAAGTGCATGAGAGTTAGAAAGGACCAGCAGGATCCACAGTTAGGGCAATATCAGTGGGCATGTCGATGATCAGTGTGGGAAGCTCATCAGATGCATGAGAAGGAACATCAGTAATAGAAGGGGGAGACTCAGACAAAGAGGTGGGAGACTCCTCAGGAAAAAAGTCAAGGAGAGGATCGATAGAAGGAATAATGGAAACATGAACATGAGGTAGTTGGTAAAACATTTTGTGTTCCCAAAAGACCAGATGCTGAGAAACACGAAGACGTTTGCTAATGGGATCATAACACCTATAAACTTTTCTACCAATTCCATACCCAAGAAAACAACACAAACGAGAATGAGACTGAAGTTTGTTTCTTTCATGATCTTGAAGAAGAAAAAAACAAACACATCCAAAGACTCTAAGTAAGTCATAGGAGGGAGAAGAACCAAACAACTAACGCAAGAAGTTTGATTCGAACAATGGGAGAAGGAATTTATCGATGGTGTAAAAGGTAGTAAGAGCAGCTTCCCCCCAAAACTGAGAAGGAGTAGAAGCGGCAATAGTAGTAGCACGAACAACATCAAGAATATGACGAAGATTGCACTCAGCCCTGCCATTTTGCTGAGAAATGCCTGCACAAGAGGAATGAGGAACAATACCAAATTGATGCGGGAATAGAAAATTCACGGGCTTTATTCTCGCATTATCGATGGAAATTTTTGATAGGTTTAGAAAACCGTGTTTCAATCATTTTGGTAAAGTCATGATATATTTGATAAAGTTCATAACGATTTTTGAAGAGATAAACGGCATATCGAAAAATCATTCACAAAATAACAAAGTAACATGACTCCACCCAGAGTAGAAATGGGAGAGGGGCCCACACATCGACAAGATCAAAAGAAAGAAAGAGCACAGAACACTATTATTAAAATGGTAGCGCTTGTTTGCCAAATGGACAAGGCATACAATCAAAACCTTATTTGAAACCGAACCTAACAAACCCCTAGAAACTAGTTGTTTAACCCTGTAGATAGATGCACGACTGGGCGAATGTCATAAAGCAAGAGGAAGAAGTGCTCATCCCGAGAAGCGTAGAAGCAAAGAGACGAGAGGACGAATGAAGGCTAAAAGATATTCAAACAACCTTCCGAATTCCACGGGCGGTCCCAACGATCTGTCCCGTATGAGAATCCTGCACAACCACACCAAAAGAGGAAAAGGTTGTAGAAAACCAAGTTCGAGTCAACAGAAGGAAGATTATGAGGAGTTTGGGAATCGTAAACATTAAATGCATAAGGCCGGGTGTAGACATTACTGAAGATGAGACATGCATAGGAGAACCATTTGCAGTGTATATGGTAGGGAGAGAAGTAGAAGTGTGTGAAGATACAACATCAGGAGAAGAAGTCATATGATTACAACAAGCAAAATCAAGAAGCCACGTAGGAGAAGTAGTAATTACATCGAAAGAGCAATGTCGAGGGAAGATAAAAGATGAACTCCGATAACTATATCTTGTAGATCTCGCCATGTAGAGAGATGATACAGACTCCGACTGAATGAGAGTCCATATAGTCGATAATTCGGGATTAGGTCAAAGCAAAGAAGTAGCTCAAGAATATAGCCGATTTGTGCGTAACAAAGTTTCAACTGAATGACCTTTATTCTTACAGAAACTGCAGATAAGAAGAGACTTCTTATTGTTATGTCGTCCGACATTATTCCCTTCGCTTTAACATAGGTAGGAACTCGATGGGGAGGGAAAAGGAGTAATGTCAGGGAACAATCTACTGAGTAGTAAGAACCATGGTCTGGATAGAAATGGGTTTAGTTTGAAGACGGGTCTAATTATCAACTAACTTATGAATAGCTTGTGAGACTGTTGGTAAAAGATCCCGACTGAGAATATAATTTCGTCAAGTTCAAACTCATCACGGCTTCCCATTTAAAAACTCCGAACAGTCAGCCCTTGTTCACAGTGGAACATAAACCAATTCTGCAGGTCGCAGAATTGAGAGAATCGGTTTAGATGCAATTAATTGATCCCAAATAGATTTCAAATTCTATTTATGATATATGCGGATCCGCTCAATTGCCCCCGATGAATATGATAAAGTTCGTGTTTGAAGTCATGCGAGCACCAATTCTGCCTACATACCGAACAAGTAAGTCCAAAACTTTTGGCAATATCAATGTTTCCAAACCATCAACAATGTATTTAAATAGATGTATTATGAAACCAAGTGATGATCCGATGATTAGCACTTTCCCAATCCTCAACCAATGGTATGCAAAATCGCTTTGTCCACTTGTTCCGGGTATCAGGGACTGGCCACAGACATAAAGCCACAACTTATGCCTTTGAGATAACTACGCATGGCTTGAGACTAGGGGTGGCAATTCGTGTTAATGGGTCGTGTTCGTGTCGTGTCAATGTACGGATCATGTCAACATTCGCTAACCCAAACCCGACACAAATAATAAACGTGTCAACATTCGCTAACCCAAACCTAACCCATTTATTATTCATGTTAGGCAGGTCAACACGAATATGACCCATTTAATTTGATTATTTAAAATAATAAAAATTATAATTAATCATCCATGCATATTTAACATAAATAACCTATTAAATTTAACATGTTTATTAATTTTATTATTTAAATTAATAGGAATTATAATTAATAATCCATATTTAACACAAATAACTTATTAAATAGGTTAATTAATTAATATAATAATTAAACGGGTTAATTCGGGTCAAATTCGTGTTAGGCAGATCAACACAAATATGACTCATTTATTAAACGTGTTAGACGGGTGAACACGAATATGACCCAAACACGATTATACTCAACCCAAAACCACAAAAACTGTGTTGGGTTCGTGTCGTGTTCATGTGTTGGGTCAAATTTTGCCAGCCCTACTTGAGACCATTGGGCAAAATTATCTGTGACGCCCCAAATTCCCAAGGGTCATTTTTGTACTCTTTTTTTTTTTTTTTTTTTGAACAGTGCCCATAAATAGTGTTCGTGGAACGTTAGTCTTGCCAGTGATCTGCACATCACAAAGGTAATCAGAAAGGGGGCCGTCGCAGTAGCGGCGCCGCGACACTACGCCCGCCGCAAGGCGGTGTGCCTTGCCATGCGCCGCCAGGCAAGGTCGTGCGATTCTGCCAGGCGCGCGACCGTGACGCCTACTCTCAAGTCCTGTCGTGGACGATGTTCTTTTGCCGCGACATAGGGCCAACACACATCTGTCGCGACAGAGGGGTCTCTGTCGCTACCCAAGCCGCTCAGTCCCAACCCCATCCCTGTCGGTACGTAGCCTTTCCTGTCCCGACACGAGGCCAACAACTCTCTGTTGCGACCTAAACCTCCTTGCCTGCCTGGGAACCCTGTCGCGACATACAATTCTCGTCGCGATACGCCGCCCACCGCTAATTGGGTACGCCCATGTCGCTGGCTACAGCGGAGTAAGTCGCGACATGAAATCAATTATCTCCTCACGCGACAAAACTCCTATCGCACAGATCCCTTTGTCGCAGTCTAACGCTTACGTTGTGTGCACCGCCGCGCGCGCAGTTTCACAGGCGCGTGACGCAAGCTCGCTACGCGCTTCAACGCTCTTCTTGTCGCGACAATTCACCGCAGCAGTCGTAACGGGAAGTGGACAAAGAGTCTTACCCCAATTGGATCTTTGCACTATATATATATATATATATATATATATATATATATATATATATATATATATATATATATATATATATTTTTTTTTTTTTTTGTTCTACATGCTGTAAAACCAACAAAATTTAGCCTTATTCCTACAAAGGCCATTTGAACCTAGAAAACTTGCCAAAATGTATTTATCTTTCAAAAAGAGTTTAATCACAACTCTTCGTTCTTTACACAGTACAAAAACTAGGTTTTCTACCAAGAAATTTACATTATATAGAATGAGGCCTAATCGGGCCTTTGCTTCTCCACTATGTCCCCGGATGCGTCCCATCCCTGTGCACCTTCAGACTGAGATTGAGCATTCTGACACGGGTGAGTAATGCCCAAAGAGGTCGAATTCTCCAACAAGGGCTACTCTCCTCCTAAAATGCGCATGCAATGGCACACCACAATCATCCACATTCCATACAATTTACAATTTACATATGGAATGCTTTATATCATGCATGAGATGAAACCACTCCCTACATACCCCGAGTCCCGACCGACTCCCTCACACAAGCAAAGCCAAGTGTGAATCGCCTCCCAGAGCCTCCAATCTTGACTCCAACCTATTGACCAACTCTAATCACTCATTTGGTTTATCATCGATTTTCCATGTGTTAATTATTTAATTATATTTGGGGTCACACCGCAGGATCGACGTACGCCTTCCGACATTTTTATGGACTTTCACCGTCGGTGATCATGTCTAACCGCTTGTGGATTTGAGACTTTCACCTTGGGAGGGGGGGATCTACCCCAACTTGCTTAGCCCAACACACGTGATTTTATTTTTCCTTTTTTTTTTTAATTCATTAGACCGTGGGTCTTGCCCTTAGACGTTGTCCCATTTCGAGCCCATCACACACATCCACCAAGAATGGTGAATTTACATCACAAATTACCCGCACTCGACTAGACGCGATGCAATGTGCATATGAATGCAAACACATCAATTCACATATGGAATTTTCATGGTTCTTGAATAGTTATATTTCATCACAATATGATTTCATACCATGCAACCATCATGTTAACACATAAATTCTATATGCATTAACATATCATTATTCATACACACCTAATCTGCACATCATCACAACACACGGACAATTTCAAATTCAAAATCACTTCCTGATCAGGCAGCAATAAATTCTACATTGAATCTGATCCAGGATACCCCTCACTGCCATCTTGGCCTCATTTCTCGGGATTAGAATACATAGCCATTCCCGGCCTCATAACTCCCAAACCATTTTCATGGCTTGTTAGACAAGAATAACCGAGTAGGAGAAAACCTCTACCTATTGGAGTTTATCAAAACTCCCCGACTCCGGTCTCTATGCGAAGCCCTTCTCGATGGACTTTCCTCTGTCTCGCCCTCAAACCGTTTGGCCCGATCGCCGTGGAAATCCGAAAGAAGGTAGAGTTTCTCTCTCTACAACTCTCTCTTTCCCTTTCTTTCCTTTTCTCCTCCCTTTTTTTTTTGTTCTTCTTTCTTCCCACTGCTTAACTAAGACGGGCCAAGTGGGGAGAGTACTTTCTTACACATGATCAAACTACCATCTGCCCACTGGATTATTTTCATCTTTTATCCATTCAATTTTAAATTTTCTCAACAACTCACATGATATTTGATGAGATCCATGTGAGCCCACTTGTGCTCTTTGTTTGACTTTGTTCCCTCTGGGCCGACGCTGCTCATCAAGCAGCCACTCAAACCGTGCTAATCCCATACTACCCTGACTAAAACGCAGTACTCAATGTTTCAAAATGTGACTGAATCTTACCTGGTGTTTGACTTACAGACAATCTCCAATGGTGAAGTCCGCTTCATTATCTCGAGATTTTAGAAAAATTCCGGATTTTTGACCGAAATTTACTATTTTACTCTTTCTTAGAAAATTTGAATTTTCTTAGGTTTTACATTATCTCCATTAAAAATAACATGAATCGGACAAGAAATCTCATCACTTGGCATATCGAAATTTCGAATCGAGAAACAGACAGCAAAAATGGAATCAAGACGCAGTAAATAAGTCGAATGCACTGTCAAATTTTCGTCAATCTGGCCAATGATCGACGTGGGCAAAGTCAACGGATGATGTGGCAAAGTCACACTGAATGGCGGAATTGGGCGGGTGATCGTCTCTGCCTTGACAAGTTCTACCTCCGAGTGGCCTCAGAATCACCTGGCTACGAAGGGAGGAAACAAGATCATCCTCGTGGTTTCACCGAAAAAAAGCAAGGTACTATGACACCCCAAAACTCAGGTACCAAGCACAACTCACAATCGGGCAGAACATGTAAATACTTCCGTGTCCCGATATCACACTTATTTCCTGCATATTTAATTCACTATACAAAATGTATGCTATACATTATTATATAAAACCTGGATATTTTATCCACAATATTTGAAAACAACTAATAGGCCACAAACCAACCGGCCATCATTGCTCAAATCCGCCCCTCGCGCACCCGAAAATAATTCTCTACACAAGGTGAGCAATGCCAGTAGAAAGATTTCCAACAAAGGGTTACTCCTACCTAAAATGCATGCAATGGCGCATAAAAACAAAATGACATTTACAGCACTTATGAACATTATATGAAATGTTCCGTGTCATGCATGAGATGCGACCCTTCATACTCACAACCCGAGTCCCATCGACGCCCCACACCCGCAATCGCTATGTAAAACTCAGCCATTGGTATTTAACTGAATGACTTAAACCATCGGACAACCTCAAATTTGACTCATCATTCATGATTTTTCTTTTCATGGGCCACTTGGATTTTCGGGTTTTCATCGCAGGATGTCGCACGCCTTTCCAATATTTTCACTAACTTACATCGGCGGGATTCATGTCTAACCGTGAATAACATTTGGGTTTTTCACCTTGGGAGATCTACTCAACTTGTCTACTTAAAATATGTGAATTAACATTTTGATCAATTTACACTTCCGTGAGTTTCAACCTTGGACTTGTCCCATTTTCCGAAGCCACGCACCCATTCACCAACACCGCCACCATGCACCCACACCCGACTCGACGCCGATGTGACCAAGTAGTACTGATGAGATGCATGATGCCAATGCATTTTCCTTCATGTTACATATATATACGAGTGCTACATGAAACATTAATACACCATGGACAATTATAATTTTAACATATAATTTACATCCATGCAATTCATATTAATACATCAAATAACATATACTAACATGATTTTTACACACAACAGCATGTTATTTAATGTTTTACAACAATAACACACAAAATGGCACAAATCTCAGACCCACATAAAACAGGGCACATTTTGGTCCTTTCACGGTTCGTCACCGAATTACTATGATACCAAAACACACCACAAAACCCAAAGACATCAGTCTTGGGATCAAAACAACTCAACTCCGCCTCGAATCTACCGAAAAATAAATTCCGAAATCTGTCTGATCGTCTCGAAAATAGTCCTCAAAATTCTAACCCTGAATTAACCGAAAAACAGCCTAAATTCAACTGATTGTCCAAAAACAAATTCCAAAATTTTACACTACCCAAAAATTTTGGGACTGAAATTTACAACCTCTCATGGCCTCTAAGAAAACCCCAAGCCATTAAATGGCCTTTAAGCGATAAATAACACAAGTAGAAAAATTCTCTACCTAGTGAAGTTTGACGAAACTCCAAGATTTTGGTACCCACGCGCAGCCCTCGTTGAGTGGATCAACTTTGCCTTCTGCTCCAACTAGTAAACTTACATCCGATCAGAGATCTTAGAGAGAAGCAAAGAGAAAAATTAAAATTCTCTCTCTTCACGTCAGGTTCTTCAAAAAATGCCTTCTCCACCGTCATTCATTTTATTTTCGTTTTTATCTTCCTCTTTTTTAATCTTTTTTATTTATTTATTTATTATTATTATTGTATTATTATTTGAGTACATGGCTCACATTACCTCATTCGGGTCCATTTCTGCCCCGAAACAATTTATTTCTTTTCAGTTCAATTTCTTTTAAATGAACTTAGCTCAAGCCATTTCTCGACATCCGAGATTTTCGTAAAAATCTTGTCCCTAAAGTCATCGGCAACTTATCACCCATAAAATCGTAAAAATATTCCGCTTGTCTCAAAATTCAAAGAAACTTTTCTAAGTCACTAGATTTCGCGAGACGACCGAATCTGGCCAGTCCGCTTGGCTATCCAAGATCTAGAAAATTTCCGGGATTTCCTTTCAACCAAATTACGCTTTACCTTTTTCCGAAAATTTGATTTTCCTGTGGTTTCACACTTCCTCTGCACTTGTCTCAATCACACATACACATCACTCACATGCATATGCAACCTTACACAACTCCAAGACTATGTCCGGTATGATAACCTCACTTAAGGTCACCATCGACAACCCGCGGGTCATTAACTCATCCATGTCAAGATCAAAACTTATATGTTCACCAATCCGAAGGTCCAACGAGAGAATCCCTGAGATCTCTGACTCACAATCCCAACATATCTTACCAACTCTCACCCTAGATCCTAGGGGAGAATTTTCTCATACAATGGCTTTTCCAGAGGCCTCAACCTCCAAGCCCAAACCTATCACACAAGATGTAATAATGAACATGATGCATCAGACAACAAATGTAGGTATGAAACGCACTCCGATATCTGGCCGACCGCACTAACTCGCGGGTACAACCATAGACACGCCCGGGTCCTCAAGTCCCGCCTCGGTGGAGCTCAAACCCACTCGACCCATTATTTGGCCCTCTAACTCCGTCTCAGGTCATTAAGGTGTCAGATAGCACTCTCGCGATCAAACCGGTTCTCCGACCCAGCGCCGGGTGTGAAGGAATAACCGCGGCGCTTACGCCACCCCACTAATAACTGGATCGCTACTGGCCCAAAACCCCGATCCATGCTCCGCGGCAATCCCATGAGTATGTCCAGCCGATGGCAATAGAAGCATGTCATCTGGCCCCGGCCGGCCTCGTACTGGCGCCGTGGGACGTGGTCTCAACCGCTGGGACAAGCCGCAGGTTGACGGTTGTCAACGGACTCTGGTTTTTAGGGTGTCACATGTACGGTGGCAAACGGTGGTGTTCATTTGAAAGAAGCTTATACGGCACGTAGATCGTGAGAGCAAAGATAAAATCGTGAGAACCGCTCGATACTACAAGAAAGACTTGAGTCTTTGTATATAAAACTGTAAATTACAAGTACAAGAGGAGACCTTATATAGGCTAGACTATACAATCCTAGGAAAATATAATATAATAATCTAACACTGCCTACATTCACAGATGAGATAATCTTTCACAATTTTGAAAACAGAGTACAGGATTGGAGTATCAAAGTATTGTGACGACGAGGAAAAATCACAAAACCCTAGGATTCTCACAATACCGAGAAAAATACCTCACAAAATTCTCAATCCCTAAAACTTTTATATCTGTACACACACCGAATCTCTCTCATACCTTTTTCCCCTCGTGAGTTAGAAGATTTATAGGGATATTCGCGATAACTTTTTTTACAATAGTATAACAAGTAGGAATTATCCTATAAATATTATCTACAAAAAAAGAATTAATATTAAATAGGAATTTGAGATATATTCTAACACAAACTAATAGGCAACAAATAAAACAAAAGACTAAAAAGATGAACACACATTTTTGCGAGGAAAACTATAATTAGAGAAAACCACAAAATCCACTATTCTGAAAATATGGTATAAGATTGGAGTATCAACGTTCACAAAACCATAGGATGTCTACAATACAAAGAAAATACCTCATAAAACTTTTAATCCCAAAAAACCCTCCTTAGGCTCTGCACACATCGAATAACCTTTACAAACTCATCTCTCATTATTATTTTTCCCTGATGATAAATAATATTTATAGGGGATATTTATAATAACTTTTCTTATTTGTTTTTGACAAAGTAAAAGGGTTAATTTTAACATTTTAAAATGTAAGAGGTAAATGTAAAAGAAAAAAAAAAGTGCAAGGAATTACTTTTTATGTTTTTGATAGTGCATGAGTTAATTTTAACATTTCAAAGTATAGGTGAAAATGCAAGGGGTTAACTTTAACATTTTAAAGTGCATGGTTGATGATGAAAAAATATTAAAGTGCATGGGGTAACTTTACTTTTTAAAAGCAGTTAAAAATTTTTTTTATAAAATTCGTTTGAATAGATATTTCTAAATTTATTTTTATTATTTTAAACTAAAAATGAAAATCATCTTATGAATTATTTTTAAAATTATCAATTTAATGATAAATAAAATATTTATGATATTGGTTTCTTGGTTAGACCACAGGTGTCTCTGAATGAAATCCCGCACACGAGTTACACATTTAAGCCATATAACACACCCAGACTAATTTTCATTTGAGTCGTGAGGGATCACAAGGACGGTAAAGTTCTATCACAAAACACTGTTGCATTCCCGATGCTCAAACTCGAAACCTTTTGGTTAAACTTGGAGAGACCCCATCATCTCACCTACATGTTTGGTGGTTACTATATTAATGTATGCTTATTGAAGTAATGTTTTTTTTTTTTTTGGTGATGTCATGAGGTATTTTAAGTGGGCTTGTGTACATATAGAAGACGCTTTTAAGTCATACCACACTCAGACTAATCCTCATTCAAGTCGAGATAGATTACAAGGGCGATAAAAATCTACCACAAAATACTACTATATTCCCAAAACTCTAACTTGAAACCACTTTGCTAAATTAGGAAAGACCTCACAATCTCACCATGCATGGCTATTAAAGTAATATTATATCTTTAAAAATAAGTAAATTTATATTACTAAAGTCTATATCCTTATTTTATCAATAATTCATCATTTAATAATAGATAATTAAATTTTGTTCATTTTGCCTATCTAGTCAGTTTAGAAATGTAAATATGCAAAGGCATACCTAACATAAGGAGGAAGGGGTCTCGTTCGAGTCCTCATGGAGACAATTTTTATCACATTATAATTGAAAGTGATTAGTTGTTAAAAAAATATTAATTAAATTTCAAAGTTCTTATTCTTAAAGCAATTTCAAATTTCAAAATCATTAATTAAAGTAAAATAAAAGGTTAAATATGGCGGCAATTTGCAACGATTTATATGTAAAACCCGAGAAATTCGAATTTTCGAAAAGGGTAAAACGGTAATTTTGGTGAAACCACCCAGATCTCTGATGACGCCAAACTGACTTACCCATTGACCGCCTCGTGAAATCTAGCTACCACGTCGACCTCATTAAATTCCGAGACAATGTACTACCTTTTCTATAACTAAGTCAAGGCCGTAAATGGGTTTGAGAGATATGTGATGTGACGAAAAGTCACCGATTATGGTACCTATGATTGCCATGCCAGCGAGTAGAGAGGATGAGATGGATAGCTGAGATTGTGCCAAGTATAAAAAAAAAAAAAAAGGGGACATGTTGGGAATTATGAGAAATGTTAATGATAATAAGACAAGGATGAATAGTGAATTATCTTTCCTCATTTGAAGGTTTCAAAACTTTTTAGCTGACTAGAAGGAGATACAGAGGGCGTGAGATTTGTGATTTTTAAAGAGAGGGAGAGCTCCTTCTCTAGATTCATGGTTGTCTCTGACCGTCTGCCTCTCGACTAGCAAGAAAAGCCACGACGAGGCGAGGGCTACGAGCGATTACCGATTTGGTGGAGTTCCACAACTCCAAGAGGTAGGGATCTTTCCATTTGTGATATTCTTTTAGCTTAAGAGCCATATTTATAGTTTAGGATATTCTGAGGCTTGATTTAGTCAGAATTCAGACAAAACCTTGAATCATTTTGAGAAAATCCCAATTAGTTGCCGTGAACAATGCCAACCCGGTGGTCACCGTTCACGTGAATAGTTGTGTGATTTTGTGTGAATTTTTAAAGTCCAAAATGAATTTTGTTTAGGTTTTGCTAATTAGCCCATGTGAGCTAATTTTGGCGTTATTGACGGTGAATTTCAGATAAATGTATGATTTATTTAATTATTATGTTATATATACATGTTTTATTTATTAGCATGACTATTTTGGAATTGGCATAATGCACTAAGACTGTAGCAAACTAGGAAGTTGATAGGGTGTGGTGTGCCATTATGAAATGCAAACAAAACGAAAATGTTTATGAAAGGAATTTCAAGGAAGATTTTCTGAAGAATTGCCTCGAGAGTTGTCCAAATGTATCACTTGATGAGGACCATGATCATGAGAAATATCCAAAGAATTCGCCCCTGAGGGTAATCCAATGTATTTACCGGGAATTGCAGTGAGTTTCGAGAACAAAAGTTTTTGCTTGGAAAACTTTGATATTTACTCATGATTCATGAAGATATAGTCAGGAGGACTCCTAGACATGTGGATTGGTCATGTAGACATTCGAGTAGGTTCATGTAATTGCTTGATGATTGTTTGCCATGACATGTGCACTTAGGTGGGGAGTAACCCATATAGGAAATTATCTCTACTGGGCTTTGCTCACCTTGTCGAGGGATCACCATTTCAGGTATAGGGAGTGTGCATGAGGACGACGCTCATTAGAGGTCGCCTTTAGAAGAAAGCCTGTCAGGTGGGTTTGTAGATCCGCTTATAACATGTATTGAAATCAGACATTTTAATAAGTGCTCAATTAAGAGTGACTTACTAACTCTTGAACTAAGGTATATAGTTGGTGTATTTTGTGGGTATTAATGCAGGGGCCCAAGTGGCCATTATTTTACTCGCATGTGGACCTTGTGTGGTCATTGTAAATTGTTGGGACAAAGAGAATCTTGGGTAGAGCTCCCCATGAAAGGAGACTCGCCTGATGCCATGAGCGGGCGTCAAGCTACCCGACATCCACGAGTATCTCCGCGGTTGACTCGGTTCAACAGAGCCCCTGAAATGAGTGTCACAAATTTGGTATTAGAGCCAGGCATACGAATACCTAGGCTTGAGGGACTTTGGGCTAGGCCATATCATAAGGTGTAAGAACATCACAGCTTAGTATAGCTCGATGTTGGATACTAGAGTTATAGCTTATTATCAGTAAGTTAGGTATACGATTACCTAGGACTTGATAGGCACGGGTTAGATCACGCATTCCTTGTTCATTTTGATGATTGTTGTGTTGTGTATGATTTGTGTGTGGTATGTTGTGTGATTGTGTGCTTAGTGAATAGCACATAGGAAAAAAAAAATGATAGAAGAAAATTTTCTAAGGTTTTACAAAGCAGGTAAACTGAAAAAAAATAAAATAAATTTTTAGGAATTAATTTTATTCTAATTGAATTGAAAAAAAAAAAAATATATATATATATATATATATATATATATATATATATATATATATATATATATATATATATATATATATATATATATATATATATATATATATATATATTGGGTAAGTTTTCAAAGAGTTTGAATGAAGAAAAAAAAGGGCTGCGGAGCAGTTGTCATCGCCCATTTTCAAATTAGACTAGGTCACGATACAACACTAGATCATGACAATGTGGATGGGAGGCCGGCTCGGGCCAGGATAGGCCACGATACGGCCGACTGGGTCATGATACAGCCCACGACATGGCCAAGGGAGGCCACGACACGACCGACAACACTCACGCACGTGGCCTGGCTGGGGGTGAGTGTCACGATACAAAGTTTTGTATCGTGACAAGAGAGAGAGGCTTGGTCATTGACAGGTCACGATACGCCTAGATCGTGATAGGCGGGCGGTCTGGTTAGCGAGGCGTGTCACGACAAACGATTATATCGTGACAAAGGAGGTTTGGTCACGGGTTGTGTCACGAGACAGCTACACTGACCGCGTGCGCCCGTGGACACGCCGGGCAGCGCCGGCTAATGGGCGCGACACGCCGCGACACCTGGCCGCAGGCCGCTTCGCGATATCGTTCCCCGCAGCCCACGCACCTACACTCGGGAGCAAGGCGCTACGGTCAGGCCGCCAAAAATCTAGTGCACCTAACCCGCTTTTGACTCAAAGGCACTGCTCGAGTCACTATTTGGGGACACTGTTCATGAACACTGTTCATGAGCACTGTTCACGAGGTTTTCAAAAAAAAATTAAAAGAGACAAAATAAAATGTTTTTTTTTTTTTGCTAAATATGATTTAATATATTGAATTAATTGTCTTGCATTACCTATGAATGCAAGGACATTGTGTATGAAATGTTTTTCTGTATATGAATAGTGTCTCAAGGCTGATTGCCTGTAGATACCGCATTGAATATTAACTCGCATTTGACACGTAGACGGTTAACAGGGCGAGGACTAGAGGGCGCTCCACTTGCATCGGGTCAAGCACCACCAAGATTTGACCAGTTGTGCTTTACCGGGAGGTCGAGGGATTGCGGCCACGCTTATTGCACAAAGCAATAGAAAGGTGTAGCCAGCAGTCCGAGTACCTCCAAAGGTTTAGGCGATCATCCTCCTCGACATTCACAAGGGAAGGAGATCTCGACTGCGGGCGCACTTTCATTGGTCTGGCGTGATCGAGAAGGTGTTAGCTATGAAGATTACCTCTCGACACGATCAGATTAGACTAGCCGTGTTCCACAGAGGTGAGGCCCAAGTACGGTGGAATCGGGGCAAGACCCTAGAGATCTGCAGGCAATGACTCGTGGGCAGTTCCATGATCTTTCATGGGTAAGTATTTTCCGATAATCGCCATTGCCGCTAAGGCTCGGTTCCTAGAGCCGCTGTGGATGATGACTGTATGGATTATGTGGCTAGATCTGCCTGAGCTAGCCTGCTTTGGTCGATGACCACGTATTTGACGATACGCCAAATCTAAGATCTCGAGAATGGGTCATGTCCATTTGAAGTGTGATTGTAGGACTTCACCTATAGGACATGGACTCCATGGTTGGGACATCCCACCAGTGAGAGATCGAGGATGCTCAAGCACTCCTGACGAGTTAGCAAAGAATCGAAGGAGTCAATCTTCTTCTAGTTGTCTACAAGTGGTTCCAAAGTCGCAGCCCACCAGGGGGCTGTGACGACTGTTAAGCCGGTCAGCCGGCAAATGGTGTGCTACCATTGCTAATACTTCGACATAAGGAGGGATTGCCCGTGAGACAGGATCCTAGGTTTCGGGACAAACACAAATTCTGGGCCACAGTGAGGACAGAGAGGAGGTAGTATTCCTCCACGCTAGTACAGCGAGAGGCCAAAGATCGCTTTAGGAGCATGGGCACCTCCTCAAGCAGATGCAGCGAGAGGCCGTACCATGGTCGGTGCGCAGGATCGAGGCCCATGTAGGAACGCCGTGGGTATATGGGCATCACGCCATCACACCACCGGCTAAGTCGCCGGATTAGCCACGATGCGTACGCTTGCTATCTCTAATGGGCAAGAGTGTTATTTGATTCTCAAAGGCCGATCCATTCACACAGATCGCTTGTGATAGAGTGTAGGTTGAAGCCTCGAGGAGCCCTTATACGTGAGTTCTCCTCAGTGATTAGAAGCAGAATAGGATGATATGTCGTGGTTGGCGTATTTAGAGAGGGGGATTCTACTCATGTTGGACCCGAGGGTAATGGACAGTCGTAGTTCGACACATCCCCGATGGATCAATGATGCCTTTACAAAGTCAGTATCGAATGTGGAGCGTAGAGGCTACCGCCTACACGCAGGATGGTACTTGTGTTGTATTTCAGGGGGACAAGCATGATATTTTGCCCCAAATAGTGTACGAGTCCAGATGTCAGGGAAGTTAGCGGGTTGGCTAGCGAGCCTTACCCTAAAGGACGAGGTGATACAAGACTTAGATCTACCTCAAGTAGTTTACGAGGATGCTCTTCCTATTGAGCACTGATCGCCTCCCGCAGAGGGATGTGGACTTCGGTATCGAGTTACACCTGGTACTTCACCCATCTCTATGACTTCGCATAGGATGGCACCAGTTGAATTGCAAGAACTCGTAGTCCAAATGGCAGGAGCCACCGGACAAGGGGTCTATTAGAATCGAGGAGCACTTCACCACATGGGCTCCCTACATTTGCTAAGAAGGCGGATGCACCCTTCGACCGTGCATTGACTACGATACGAATGTGGTTACGATCAAGAACTCCGCACTCCATTGCCGAGGATTGATAGATTTGTTTGATCGGGCTGAGAGGAGCGCGAGTCTATTCCAAAATAGACCTTAGCAATCAAGCTACCATCACCGAGGGTTAAGGAGACAACATCCCAAAGACAACATTTAGACGATTATGGGCACTTTGAGCCACGGTGATGCCCTTTGATCGACGAATGCCCCAAATACATTCATGGACCTCATGCAGGTATTCCAACCTTATCTAGACGCTTGTCGTAGTCTGCGGGATGACATTTGATCTACCCTAGTCGAGGGCAAAGATGGAGTATCATTTGAGGATCAGACATGCTGGCTTGCAGACCATCACCCCAGACGCCAAGCTCCAGAAGGCGAAGCCGTGGCTAGAGACTGACACGTAGGCGCAGATCAGGCGGCCGGTGACTCTATGCTGGGTCAGCCGTGGATGAGTTGGGAGAGGTCAAGTCCCGCCTTCGAATACGAGTTTCTCGGGATCGGGCCGGGTACCACAGAGATTCATCGAGGATTTCTCCCGATTAGCGCGACTTATGACGATTGACCCGGAAGAGCTGCTTGATTGATGACCATGGCGGATGCATTCCAGAGTTGAAGAGGAGGCTTACTACAGCTCCTATCTGGATAGTCCCGGACAGGGAACAGGGGTACACAGTGTATTGTGATGCCTCGAGGGCCGGATCGGGATGTACTTGATGCGCTCCGGAGGGTAGTAGCTTCCCCGCGCCAAGAGTCATGAGCAAAATTACTCTGCACAGCATTTACATAGAGTTAAGGCCGTAGTCTTTGCCTTGAAGATTTGGCTTCACTACTTGAACGCGAGGAGTCTGAGGCGCATCTTTGCACTACAAAAGCCCAAAGTATATTGCAAATGGACCTCAATATGAGGCAACGCAGAGGATGGAGTTCCTGTGAGGATTGAGATTTCACTTTGCATTACCATCCCGGTAAGGCAATGTAAAATTATGCACACTAAGTCACTGGAGCATTGGCTAGCATTACAGGTAATAGTGCTCTAGGCCCATTATATGACATGGTATTTCGACTATTTATGAGAATTTATTATTAAGGATGATTTGCATGTTTATTATATATAATGTCCTTGAATAATATTATTAATTATTCTTAAATGTCCTTAATCGCTGTTATGGGAATAAATAATGAATTAAGATTAGTATAAAGTTTGATTGATATTCATGGGATAACAGTATGAGATACAACCAAATTTATATCTATTGCTGAGAACAAATATTGGACAGATTCATTAATACATGGATCAAAGTCATGTTAATCTCTAATAGATGTCATTAAACTTTGACCCTCAGATTCTATAGTTCTCAACATAAGGAATATTGTGTTTTGATATAATCAAACGTTGTCTTTAATCTGATGACTATAAAGGTTATACTCTGAACAGGGCTGAAGAATTATGTGTTGAGATATGAGCGACAGATGGAATTGGTCCTCCATTATAAGAGAGATACCCTCTGTCCCCTTCTTATTAAATTGAGGACCATGAAATGCATGGTCGTGCCTAAATGAATTGGCTTGAGATCATGCCACTTGTTTAGTCATTTCCACCGGGGTTTCGGTAAATCAAAGATATGAACGATATAAGGGTCGACTTGTCCATGCCTTATATTCCCATCAAGATATCATGAGACAAAAGGATTTATGTCATTAGCTATATTAAGGTTGTCTCGTGATCAAGAGCTTTCATTTAACTCGGGGTAGTCATAATGTCTTCTAGAGGCCACTTCAGACTTGTAGGATCAAAATGTGATTTTTGTGCTCATCGACAATGTTAATTGAACCTATAGGGTCGCACATTAAGAACAAATAATAACGGTTAATAAATTCATTTATTACATAACGGTTATGGTTTTTCACTGTGAATAAATTCGCTATTACATAATCTGCTATGGTTTTAATAAATTCAAGTTTACATAATCTGGCTTTTGGTTTTTCACTCTCAGACAAATTCGTTTATTACATAACGGTTATATCATTAGTGTTAAATATATAATAATATATTTAATTGCTTCCTTTATCCGATAAAGATTTGAATTTAAATTTTAGTTATTATTTAAAAAGTTTAAATATATAACAAATTCGTATTTGACTAAAACCCTAGTAGACTTATATAAATATATGTGTGAGACATATATATTTTGTAGTTGTCAGTTTTACTCCGAGAACAACCAAAACAGAGAATTAAAGAAACCCCTAATTTCTTGAAGACGAACTTGAACTAGCATTCAACAAGATCACCATTATTTGTTCGTGTGTGAATACTTAGGTGGTCGCTTTTCAGAAATGCAGCACCTTTGAAGATCCGAATAAACCAAGACGCAGACTTTGAAGGCTTGACGAATCGATCTACAAGAGGTAAGTTTTGTTTACCCTTCCTTCGGTTTTTTATGAAACACATGTGATCCTTGGTGGGTTAAGGGATAAAATTTTTAAATTCCGCTGCATTTATGTTCCAATCAGATTGGATATTATGCCCGTAACCCAACAAGTATAGCTTCCTATGGCGGATGCCGAGATCAGGCTATAGTACCGCGAAAGGTGCATGTGGTACGTTGGGGAGTTTAGAAGCACCGCCTCCCAAGGGCTGGGAGCGATCTAGTCCTGCGGATGTGATCGCGCCTTGAGATAGCGGTCCATCAGACCGAGTATAGTCGCACAGACGAGGGTTAGACCGTCCACGCAAATGGTAGTCTTCGGTATAGAGGACGGGTAGTTGTTCCCCAGTTGATTGATTTGAGAGAGGATATTCTCAAGGAATTTCACCGGCTTCCGACACGTGCATCCAGTGGAATTTAAGATACCAGATCTTCGCCACGTGATATCGAGCGGAATGAAGAGACACATAAGGGACTTTGTTTGACGATGTCTCACGTGTCAGCAGGTTAAGGCTGAACACTAGAGGCCAGCAGGGTTACTTTAGCCATTAGAGGTGGCTGAGTGGAAGTGGGAGCATGTCACGATGGATTTGTGACCCACTTGCCATCGACACCGTAAGGACATGATGCGGTATGGGGATAGTCAATCACCATGAAGTCGCACATTTTCTACGTGGCGGATGACCTTCACATTGAGATTTGCCGGCTTATTCGAGATAGTCCTAGCCACATGGAGTACCAAGATCCATAGTGCCTGGAGCAGGGACCCGAGGCGCAACGCACTTTCGGAAAGAGTTTCCAAAAAGGCTATGGGCACACGGGCTGACCATGAGTACGCCTTCCATCCGCAAATGCATGGCCTGCCGTGAGATGACTATAGCTGGGCGTTAGATATGCGCCGATACGCGCTCGGATCATAAGGGTAGCTGAAGAGACTCATTCTTAGTGGAATTCGCCTATAACGCTTATCGTAGCGAGTATACAAATGGCACCCAGGCGAGGTATCAGATTTAGGGGTCATGCAGATCACTCGATATGTTGGATCGAGGTAGAGAAAGCCCATCACCGGTCCCGATTCGATTAGAGACACCTTCGAGAAGGTGAGCTTGATATTTAATACTGTTTTCACGCCTCGAGCCTAAGAATTATGTAGATGTACGACATCGAATTTAGAGTTCGAGGTCGAGATCACGCCTTCAAGGTGATGCCAAGAGAGAAGTGAGCCAGTTCAAGAAGCTATGGCAAAGCTATCGCTGAGGTCACCGGGGCCCTTTGATACTTGAGAGGGTAGTCACTGTGAGCCGCATCGCATTGGTGACGCTTCAAAGATGTCATGTGTCCACGAGGTATTTCACGTCTCCATGCTCCGGAGGTACTGATTCGTGCCACAGTAAGGGTGCCGGAATCAACAATATTTATATCCTAAATCCTACTGTCATAGCGGAGCTACTGCAATATAGTGGTCTAGGGTCGAACTCAGGGATGGGTTTTCTTTATACAAATGACTAACAGTGAAGGCCAAAATTGGTGAATTCAATTTGGATTTTTAAGGTTTGCTAAAAACAAGGGAGTTGGATGGTGCAGATTAAAAATAAAATAAGTAAAGAAAATTGTAAAATAGAATTCCTTGTAGTGTTAGGTCATTGAATCTGGGGTACTGGGGCAACTGAGGTTCTCCAAGGTCCTTTCCTAGCATCGGGAGGATGCACCTATGGGCCATTCCCAAACCGGTTCTTCATTTAATCGTAAAGCCGACCCTAAATAATTATCTTTGAAAATTGCATTTGCCTCCCACTGAAGCCATCTCCCAAACCTAAGCCATTTAACCGTAAAGCTGACCGTAAATAATTATCTTTGAAAATTGGCATTTGCCTCCCACTCGATGGTCTCAACAAGAATAACATCACCTTTGATTCACTTTCTCCCCATAGCTAAGAAAGATAACTAATGAATGTCACTGTATCTAACAATAAGCATACAATGAACCCTAAAAGCTTACCAAGTATTGGCTATTTACAGTGAACCGAAGGATCAAACCTAAAATTTGGGGAAAATAAAAATATCCTTGAATCCGCTTCTTTCAATAACCCATAGATGATAACTAACTGATGTCAACATCTACCAATAAGCATCCAATGAACCCAGTGTGCTTATCAAATACTAATAATTCAAAGCAACCCAAAGGGATTAAAGCTCACGCTTGGACCGAAAACCATAAATGGTAGAAAATACCTCCGTTAAACATGGAAAACCTCGCCTGCCTTCGATCCTCGCCTAGCGGCAACCCACCCCAAGGAAAGGGTTTTAGCCGTTCATCCTCCGAGTTGTCATCCTCGGAGGGTGTTCGCTACCCGTAAAGTGCCAGAAAATGAAAGAAAAATGCAAGAAAAGGAGAGAAAGTGGAAATGGCGGCAAAACGGGGGAGCTGAAAGCTTCTCCCCTCGATTTTTTCATTAAGTCTTCAACAGTGCTTGTCTTGGGGGCCTTATAGCCAAACCCCTTTATAAATTACAAAAAAACCAAAACTAAAAGCTAATACAAGGGACAAATTTGGAAGAAAATAAAAAAGGGAACAAAAGGCAAAAATGGGCAGCAGGAAGTCAAATGTGAGTAGTGGCAGTGGTAGGATGGTAAATAGTGCTGCAGGAAGCCAATTTTGTAGCTGCTCTAATTTCCTTGTATTTTCTTCTCTTCTTTCCTTCTAGTCTCCGACCAGAATGCCAGTTTGACTTGAATTCTTCGTGCTTGGATCGACTCAACAATTTCGACATAAATTGCATGCGAAAACTGCAAAATTTGCCACAAAATGCGATCAGTAGAATCACATGGACCTTAATGTGTAAATTAGGTTAATTAGAATGATTAGTACACAAAAAGCACTCAAAACCTATAATAAATAGGGTTCAAAATAGCACTTTTTGGGCACTAATCGTACACCCAACCACCATGTGGTGGATCGGGGAGAGATTGAGGTTGACACTGATGACCTTCTCGAGAGGCCAAAGGTGCATTATGGATAGCCTGGATCAAGTTTTGTGACTGCTGAAGACCGTGAGGCTAGCGAGGGCAGGCAGGTAACCGTGGGAGTGGAGGAGTCAACGTGGGAGCGTGAAGACACGATGCGGGCCACCTATCCCTTCTTGTTTAGGGATGAAGGTACGTGGTTTAGTCGTTTAATACTTAAATGACTAGTTTACATGCATGGTATAGTGCACGTTGCATATGCATGTGAATGGTTGTGATTGTCCAGAATTTCGGGACGAAATTCCTTTTAAGGAGAGGAGAATGTAAAACCCGGAAATATTCTAATTTTCTGAAAAAGGGTAAAACGGTAATTTCGGTCAAAATCCAAAAATTTTCTAGATCTCGGATGACGAAACGGACTTCATCGTTGGAATCGTCTTGCGAAATCTAACTATCACGTTGAATTTTGTCGAATTTCGAGACACCAATTTCACGCTGAGGCACCGTGTCGGGTAACGGTAAATGGGCTCGAGACATGTGATATGACGAAAGTCACCTATTACATGTACTCATGTGACACATGTTGCATGAGTAGAGAGAGGATGAGATGGATGGCTAAGATTGTGCCAAGTGTCAAAAATAAAAAAAAGGGACATGTTGGGAATTATGAGAAATGTTAATGATAATAAGACAAGGATGAACAATGTTCATCTTCCCCATTTGAAAGCCAAAAACGGAAGTGGCTAGAAGGAGATACAGTGGTCGTGAGATTTGTGATTTTTAGAGAGAGAGAGAGCTCCTTATCTCTAGATTTGCGACCGTTCGGACTGTCAGTTCTCAACGGAGCAAGAAGCAAAGTCGATCTACGAGGCGAGGGTACACGTGGAAACTGATTTGGTGGAGTTCCAACAACTCCAAGAGGTAGGGATCTTTTCCTACTTGTGATATTCTTTGGCTAAGAGCCCCTTATGGTTGTGATATTCCGAGGCTTGATTTAGCCGCAAATCTCGGTCTCAAAACCTTGAATCGAGTGGAGAAAATCCTAAATTTAGACTGAACAGTGCTAACCTGAGGGTTTCACTGTTCATGTGAATAGTTGTGTGATTTTTGGTGTTAATTTTTATGTGTTTAAGTGATTCAAAATGAATTGTTTGTGTTTGTTAATTTGCCCATGTGAGCTAATTTTGTTGTTATTGATGGTGAATTTGCATAACATGATTTATGTGATTTAATTATGTTAATATATATACATGTTTTATATATTAGCATGACTATTTTGGAATCGCATATCGCATTCCATATGCAATCAAGCAACCTAGAATATTAGGTGTGATATGCATGACATGAAATGAAACAAAAACGAAATGAAAGAAATTTCAGCGAAGATTCAAGAATTGTTTCATGTAGCTTTCCAGATCACTTCTGATGAGGACTATGATTGTTTCGAGAAATATCTGAGCAATTCGCCGGAGGGTAGTCCAATGTATTTATCGAATTCGGCAGAAGAGTTTTCGGCAGAAAAGCTTTTGTTTTGAAAACCCATATATTATCAGATCTTGGCTTTAGGCATATGTGAGGGAGTCAGTGAGGACTCGGGACATGATATTGGTCATGTAGACATTCGAGTAGGTTCATGTAATTGCTTGGATGTGATTGTTTGCCATGACATGTGCACTTAGGTGGGGAGTAACCCATGTAGGAAATTATCTCTATTGGGCTTTGCTCACCCTGTCGAGGGATCACCATTTCAGGTACAGGGAGTGTGCACGAGGACAATGCTCACTAGAGACCGCGTATAGAAGAAAGCCGGGTTGTGGCTTTGGGTATTCGTTTTGTATAACATGTATTGAAATTGTATATTTTAATAGAGTGTTGAATTATGAGTGATTTCTATTAACTTGAATTATGGTATATAGTTTCAGATTTTGTAAGATAATTTATACCAGTTCATTATTTTACTCGCATTTTTTGCACCTCAAGCAGAATATCAGAAATCGTTTATTGTTTTCAGACTCGCAGCCCCGCATTAAAGGAGACTCTCGCCGATTTTCATGAGTGGCGTCGTTACTCGACATCCACGAGTATTCCACTGCACACGGCTATCACTCGATCCTCGAGAAATAGGGTGTCACACTATAATTGGAAAACACAAGTGATTTAGTACTTTGCCGATATCGCCATCGATAATCGATTGAAGGAAATTTCGTCCTCGTAAATATTTCGACGAAATATCAGTTTTTTCCCTATATTTCGGAATAGTGTCGGTGAAGCCTTCATAAAACATTTGAAAATTTTGTCGCATAAGGGGTTCGAACCCCAACCATAAGAAAGGAGCGCTTTATGAATCTCATCCAAACTATCAAATTTTAAAACCTCAATAATATATAAATTTGCAAATTATAAAAATAAATTTAAATGTGATTAATATGTTTTGAATAAAAATAATAAAATTTTATTTGTTAATAAATAAATATAAATATAGTTAATAAATTTCAAATATTTTTAAAAAGTGAATTGACAATATCTACATAATATCCTTATTATTAAGGTAAAGATAGAAAATAATATTTTATTTAATAGTATAATATCCAAATAATATAAAATAATAATATATTCAATTTAATATTTTAATCTTTTAACCTTAATTAAGATATGAATCATTTTATTATCTTTATCAAACATTCTTAGATTTAATACTATAATATATGAATTAAAATAATTACTCATTATTTTATAAACATTAAATTCTATATTTAATTTAGTAATTATAAATTTAAGTTTATGTGTATTTTACTTATTTTGTCATTTAGAATTTTTCAAGTATTTTCACAAATTTTATATAATTTTCTTTCTGATATTTTTGTAAAAATAGGAAATAGGAAAAAAGTTGTACTGTATATAACTTTGAAGAAAAGACTAAAATGCAAAATAAATTTCAAAATGGGTTTCAAAGCGAAATTTGGGCCATTTTGACCCCAAATTGTTTTGCATCAAATTCCATTGCTAGTGCAAATGTGGAAGGAGCCGCCATTGTTGATCCACACGGGACAGCTGTAATCGCTTAAATTGACCGGAGATCGAAGTCATAGAAAAGAGACCCGCCTATGTCCAACAAGCAGCATTATAAATGGAAAGACTGATTAGGGGAGTGAAACTTACTTATTTAAAGAATCTCATCCTATGGAATCTGATTAGAGATGATATGGCTCTGATGATTTGATTCAAATACATGGATAAGTGTTGTCTTGAAAATGAGGTACGGGTCTGCTGGAATTCAAGCGATTCCTGAAATCCACCGACGAAGCACGCATCTATTTCTTCCGTCGGGTCGATGATGATATGAGAGTGGATCGGCTGCCGCTGGGGAGCGAGTCGTCTGCAATTCCACATCCGCATCCGCCGCCGTTACCCACCTCTCCCTCAACAACGTTCCCCAAATTGATTTTTTCCTTCGTTATTATGGTTACTCGCCCCAGAAAACATGGTCTTTGAATGTCTCGCTTTTCCACCCTTTTCAACAATTAGTAAACCTCGACTTATCGGAGAACTGGTTTTCTGGTTCCCTCCAGAATCAAGGTATGGATTTTCTCTCTCCTACCTCTCTCTCACTTTGACACTTAGTGGGGCTTTTGTTTGTTTATCTGAAATTATCATGGAGATTAGGACTTTTGTTTGTTTGGATATTTATAGATTTTTTTTTTTTAAGTGGAGAGTTTAATAGATTTTTAAACATCACTTTTACAGAGTTTGCAAATATATAAATGAATTTCATAGAGTTTTATTTTAAAGACTTTTGTAAACTTTTTGCAGAGTTTGTAAATGGGTGGATAGACTTTGACAGATTTTTGTACATATTGATAGAATTTTATAAATAATTGATATATTTTTATAAATTTTAAATAACTAAGAATAAATTCATATTTTTAATAAAAATATAAACCCATTTAAATAAAAAGTTATTAAAAATAATTATCAAACCATCATCTAATTTATTTTTCTTTAAAAAAAAACTCTATTTGAGAATTAGAATATGTTCACATGTTTCAAATAGCCCTTAGAAATAATATGTTCATGTCTTATATGCACAACTCATGTGATCGGTTCTTAATATAGTTCTTTATGCACAACTCTAATGATAGGATGTTAGAAAGAAAATTGTGCATATGACTTGGGTACGATATCCTTTCATGATACATCGCCTTTTATGAAGAGTCATGATATATCCTCTTTTATGAAGAGTTATGATACAATCCATTTATGAAGAATAATGACTTTAGATCTTTTCTTTATTTATATTTTGGCTCATCATAAAATTGGAAATAAGACTTTTGGTATATACACATTACAAAGTTATAACAAATGTGATGTTATTAGCTCTATGAACTTAATCCTTACAAGATTAGTTCATGGGAGTTAATTCTTTTAGATAGCCTATAATGCATAATTGATGATATGTGTAGCACCACTTACCCGATAAATATCCAACATACTTTTTCATAGGATCATCTATTTCAGGCTAGATAAGACCTTAATATTATTTACTTCAGGCGAGATAAAACCTTAACTAATTTTATTAAACTCTCATCTCCCCCGATTTGATAACATTCAAAGTTTCAATAAAAATAAAAATAATGACCCCGCTAATTAAATAATTCTAAAAGCTAGCACATTATCTAATTAATAAGCTAAAATAATATCTACGTGACTAAATAAACTAACAACCTACCTTCCACTAACATTGTGATCTCTCACCCCATTTATTGACTAATTCCCTAGTGCTGCACGTCCCATGATCTCCTATCACTTTTCTTGTAGGTTTTGAAAAGTTGAAAGTTTTGAAGAAGTTAGAGATGTTGAATCTTAGTCGGAATTATTTCAACAATAGCATTTTGCCATATGTGGGTGCTCTTACATCTCTTAGAGTTTTGATCCTTAGAGAAACAACATTGGAAGGATCTTATCTTGATAGAGGTATGTTTAATTCAATTTTTAGAAAAGATGTGGGGCATTTATCTTTCCTTGTTTCTCATTAAAAAAAATCTTTATTTCCTCTTTTCTTGGTACCTATCTCTTCAATATAACTTCTCGAATTTCCTTCCATATTCTACATTTAGTCACATAAAACAGGGCAAAAGAGAAAATTATCAAATTGTGTCATGCAATTTTTCTTGGTGCCCCCATAAGTATTAATTAAGTTAAAAAAATCAATTTATTTACAATCTTGAATAACTTAGGCTTAGAATTTGACGTATCTTAGGCTAATCTTGAACTTTGACTGGTCATGTATATGGGCTTAGACTTTGGTGTTTCTTAGGTTGGGCATGAACTTTGGCTCAGCTTGACTCAAGCTTGAACCTAGTTATAGAGGTTAAGAAAAACATATTTAGATTTCCTTATTCGCTAATGATATATAGTTTTTCTTAATTAAGGTTGATATTTAATGATATTTTAAGATATGTTTAAATAAACCAAGCTATCCCCTTTAAATATTATTCTTTAATTTAAAATTAATTTTAGGTGACATGACAAAGCATATTTAGGAGCACTTTTTAATAGAAAGTTATACTTTTCTTTGTCAAATCCACTATTTTTATTTATTTTTTAATAAATATATCTTGCAATCACTATATTCTTTATTTTAATTTTAAACAACACTCATCCCTCTTTTTGTGTGAGGCGATGTGACACGAGTCATAGTTTGATTGATAGAATTATTGTCAAAAGATCAATTTTATTTTATTGTATATAATTTTATGACATGTGACAATGAATTAATGGTTAAATTTTTCCCACTCCTACAAAGCCCTCTTCGAGAAAAAGCTGATGAGTATGACTAATGTTAATGAAAGTGAGCATTTTTTTTTAGTTTTTCATTATGGGTTTATTAAGATAACTTGAGTAATCATAGAACCTATCTTCATTTGAAATATTGACAAAATTTTATTATCGTCACGTAACATATATATATATATATATATATATATATATATATATATATATATATACTATATATATATATATATATATATATATATAAAAAATAATAAATTTATATAATATCTTTTACTATTTATTCTAAATTAACTTGTATAATGTCCTTAATAACCCCACCAAAGCAATAAAGCTAGCTAGTTGCATAATAGTTTGTTTCCTTCCATATTTAAGGTTATGAGTTTAATTCCTATAAGAAAAAAAAAGAGATTGAAGTTAATATTCAGAATTAGCAAAAGGCTTAAGATCAAAGTATCCTTCAAATCTAGCAGAACACGACAATTGAAATACATAATATAAGAAAATCAAGAATTTTTTATGGTTACAAAAAATTGATTATTTATATTTTCCAACTAATTTAATTTGTTGGTAATTTTGACAGTCTAAATCTATTGGATAGTTAGTCGCTAAAAGTTTTTTATTAGCAGCGAAAGATTTCTATCAAGTGACTTTTTCCAACACACCTTTCCATGACTAATATGCATTGAAAATATCTGTTGCTAAATGTTTATTCTAACAGTATTTATTGAATGAGGAAAGTAATTTTCTCAAATAGTGACTTTTTGTTATTCTTAGAAAATGTACTTATGTTTACATTACTATGCATCGTTATAAACACTTATAATTAATCATATATTTGCCTTAAAATGTGTGCTAATGTAACCTCCAACATGAACAATTAGGGTACATGAGAAAATGCTAGCTTCCTTGGATTCAAATTTTGAAGTTCATTCTACATTCTACTTAGGGGCGGATTTAGCTAGTGCTCGGTGAAATTTTACACCTCTTTGCTGATCCTTTGGACAATTAAACAAGCATGATCTATTTTCTTTCACTCATATCCCTTTTTTTGAACTATATAAAATGATTATTTATAATCAAATTAATTTATCTTTGATAGGGCACATTATCTATTTCATGTCTTCTAGTTAAATTCATCCATTATAGCTTTAGATGAATATTCATTTCAAAAATATCTTTAATATTCATTTTTGTCTTCCATTTTCAATAAGTTTAATAATACATTATAATTACTACATATAAATATCTTGTTGTTTCTTCTCCCTAACAGCTTGTGTTTTTTTATTTACTTATTGTTAATTTTTTCATTGTAGATTTGGCTAATTTAACTAACTTGGAAGTGTTAGATCTTGGCCAATCAGGATCATGAAAATGAAAGGTATGTTATAAAAATTTGAGTTATGATCCTCTTACTAATTGTGATCGATTTCATTTGTTTATTTTATAACTTGCCACTTTGAGGTAATTTCTTTAGCCATTTTTTATATTCTTTTAGCTCAAGCCTATTTCATGATTTTGAATCAGATTAATTATTCTTGACATTACTTATTAATTTAGAAAACCAAGTGAATCTTTGTAGGCAGGCTAAACTTTTTCTTTTTGTAGCTTTTGACATAACATCATTATTTTAAGGCTTATCATCCCATAGCTTGCAACACCCATCCTTGGGATTATTAGACCTAATGTTTTGCTCTCTCAGGAAAACACCAATTAGTAGATAATAAAGCCTAACCTATACTTTATAGTTTTTGACATTATATGTCATGGCCCAGGAATTTGGATGAAGCTCAAGGAAGCTGTCGACTCTATCGGTGGCGATGAGTGTGAGGCAAGGGTGGGAGGACAAAATCTTATGGGATGTGAATAGAAATTAGTATACGAGTTAAGGCAAAAATTATATACACATGGAAAATTTACGTATTGATAATAATTACCCGGTGAGCCTCATTTGGGCAGTCGGGTCCTCCTAAAGTAAGCGCGTGTTCGCAGGAGGTTTGGTGGGAAAGGAGTCTTGGCGGGGGCCAAATTAAGAGAAGGGTTTTCAACTTGTAAATAGATGCTTGATGTGCAAAGAGGAGGAAAATTTAGATCACTTATTTATGCGCCCCCTCTGATACGGAAGTCTGGGCTCTCATTGCTTTATGTCGAGAATGGAATGAGTTTGCCAGCTATGATTAGGGACTGTGATGGGATGGTGGAGCTTTTCCTATAGAAAAGCTAGAGAGTACGTGGCATCTCATCTAGCCTCCTTTGGGCAGTGTGGAAGGAAAGAAATAGAGTGACGTTTGACAATTTAAGCTTCTCCTCACATAAGTTAAACACTCCTTCATTTCTCTTATCACATCTTGAAGTGGCCACTTGAATGAGGGAGTACCAGCTTGTAAATTTATTAATATGTCTGTGTAGTTTTCCCAAGTTTGTGGGTGGTAGGTAGAATTTTTGCTTTTCTTGTGTACAACCTGTATACCCTTGGGGCTTGCCCTATTTTGCTTATAATATTTGCTTCTTGCCTACCAAAAAAAGAAAAAAAGAAGACATTATATCATTATAAGGCTTAGCACCCTTATCATAGAACTTACAAACAAGTTACAATATAAAGGCTTTCCACACATCTATCCTCAAAATTTACATGAAGTATCGGACCCACAATAGGATTTAACCACCTTGGGGCTTACATGCCCATCCAGTAAATGTTCTCAACCTATCATTTCTGATAGGGTAACTTAAAAAATCTAGCATGTAGCAAACCTTTCCACTCAAAAATCAATTTGAGCATACTTAGTTTATTCATAAAAAATGAATAAAATTGATAGGGTACATTCAAATGGTCATACCTCAACCAAATCATGTTGTTATGGGAGATGTGAAGCTCACTTTGCAAAAGAAAAACATCAATGATCATTGTGTTACACATAACTACATTCATCTCTGACATTTCATCATAGGCTTTTGCTTTGCATCAAAGATCGGCCCCGATTTATATACATGTCGAGAAGAAAGATTTACACAAATACATAAGACCTAAAAACCAAATTTCGATATTTGCCCATGAGATTTGCCTACCTAAATCCATCCATTGACAATTCGAACACAATATAAAAGCATTGTCGAAAATGTAATGCAGTTCAAATTCGTGGGCTGCGTCTTTCAACATCAACTTATAGCTCCAACGGCATAAGTGCTTGGGCCATAATTGGCATAACCCGATATAGCGGTCAAGAGGCCCCATTTGGAAATGGCATCGGATCAGATTTGTTGCATTTGAGAAAAGACGGCGATTTTGAATAAATGGAAGGATGGCATTCCATGAGAAGAGATTTGATTGAGGAATATGATCGAACAACGCGGTGGCCATATGCTAAATTGCTAATTTCTTTGTAAAAGTGGAAACGAGATTTTTCAATAAAAAGGTTTCAGGGTGTGTTGTGGTTTTGAGTATGAGGCAGTGGAGCTTCTTGGCTTGGGTTTGGTTTTGGGATTCACATCAGATCGAACACGGGTTTGGTTTGGTTTTGGCTTCAGGCTTGCCTAATTTTATTTTATTTATTTATTTTGTTTTTATTCCCCAAAAATTAAAACATGCCATCGACAAATTAAAATGAGTTGTCTTTTTCTTTTTAACTAACTCAAAATAAATTAAATCAGCGACTACATGAAAATATTTTTATTGAATAATTAAATCATATTTATTAAAATATTTAATATTATAACTTAAAATAAAAAAAACTAATTTTAAATATTAAATTAAAATAGTTAATTTTTTATATTTATACTTTAAAATTTTGAATTCTGAATTAAGTTATTAAATTACTTTAAGTCAAAAACTTGATTTATCAAATAATTTCTTAATTTATATGTCTTGAAATTTCGTGTGAACAATTTAAAAAAAATTATTATTAATTTCTCAAATTTTGACGTTATATAAAATTAAATGGAGACTTTTGTGAGAGAAATAAAGACTGTAATAAAGACTCAAGGGCATGGCGGCTTTGACTGCATTCTCAGTCCAGTAGGCCCACGTTCTCAGCCCAGTCCACCACCTAAAGTTGGTTGTTTTTACAATTATTTTTTAAAAACATTTCCGATTATTATTTTTTTGAAAACAAATCATTTTTAATATAATGTAGTAAACTGTCACTTCGATTAAACGTTGAATATTCTAATAAAATTTGGAGGTTATGTTATCTATTGGGAAGGTACGGTAGTGAGCCATAGCACCTTTCTAAGCCCTTAAAGTCGGGTCTCTACTAATCAAATTGTGAAAACTATGATAATCAATCAATTGATTACATATACTAATAAATCATGCAATTAGTAAATTAAAAACAAAATTAAAGGGAATAAATCATATTTCAGATTTTCTTAATAGACCCATTTATGAATGTCCTTACATATTCTTTTCATATATATTTATGAAAATAAAAATATTGCCATTGAAATATGTTCTATGCCAAATATGATTACAAATACAAAAATCGAAATTAATCTTTAAAACATATAGATGTTCAACAAATAATGTGAAACATTTTTTCATATATATAGAGAGAGAAAGAAGTAATAAAAGAGGCAGAAGAATCAAATGTGCCAATTTGCTTCCAAAATAAAGAAAAAATAGAGAAAGAAAAAGAAAAATTACTAATGATTGTAATTTTACTAGGAGTAAACAAACTTAGGGTTTTTGGTTATAGCTTGCAATGTTATAGTGCTTATCATGCTCTCATTTAATGCTCACTCATATGCAAATCATTGTAGTTGGTACAATCTTCAATTTTAGCAGATGACATCTTTATCGAAGATAAGATTTATTTGATGAGGTTTTGTCGTGGTTTGGGTGTTGATGTCTTTGTTGGAGACTCCATCTCGACTTAATCGACGTAGAACCGACCCGCTCACAGGAGGAGTTGCTTTGCATATGCGTAGAAAAAGAAAAGAATAGTGAAATATATATAAGAATAAAAAATTAAAAATTAAAAATAAAGTATAAGTTACAAAATTAAATGAATTACAATAAATCCAGGTGGTGCGATCGTAGTACATTTGTTTCAAAAGATGAAACATAAGAAGCCCGAAAAAATCTTTATTCGTAAATACATATTTATGCAAATAATTTATGGATTATGAGACCAAAAGAAAGGTGTATTATTGGTATAGTAAATTATGTGAATTATAATAAATAAATAAATTATAAAGTATTTATGGAATAAAAGATAAATATATAAATTATTTTTGTTAATTAAGCGACAGATGATTGATGTAGGATTAAATTTACATTTTTTCCTGAAAATATTACGTATATATTAAAATCTTATAAACAAACAATTTAATTCTATATTAGATTCCAAGTGGAAGCGTTTGATTAAAGTGGATTAAGGATTTTTAATAGAAGAGAAGAACAATAAAAAGAAAAATGATAAAAAATAATGCAACACTAAAAGTTTTTTTTTTAGATATCCCGTTAATACCTCCTTGCAAAAGTTTTTTTTTTTAGTGCAGTGTAAATGCCATTGTAAAAGTTTTGTTTAATAAGTTAATACCATTAAAATCAAAACTACATAATTCTATGAAAAAAACATAGCATAGATTTTCTAATACCCAAAACCTACCACAAACAATATGCCAAATTAAAAACTAAACTTAAATTTTATTTCCATTATGCGACTTCTCACTTTCCCATGCAAAAGGCGATTAACATGAAACGTCTAACATAACATCGTGAAAATAGTTTAAAATTATATGTGAGATAGAGATATTACCTCATAAATTTGCCAAGCTTTTTACCGACACTAACAGTGAAGAAGTTTTAATGCTAATTATGAATAGAGAACAAAACTATAGTTCCTATATTTGCGATGTATCCAATTGATATGAAGGGTTCAAAAATTCTCATTTCTTTACCATGTTCTAGGGTTCTCCATCAAGATTTACAGAAGAGGAAGGAGGAGATAGACCCTATATTGGATCTCTAAAGAGTGTCGATGAAATAAAATTTCCAATGGTAGAGAATTGATTGATGAAATAAAGCCAAGATGAAAGCTTTCATTTTGTGTAAGATGTCATTTCATTTAGAGATGCCATTTTCATTTAAGATAATTGTGATGATTTTCGATAGTAGAAAAAGGATAGATGAAATAAAGTCAAGATTAAAGCTTCTATTTCAATGATAGTTTTGAAATTTAATAGGTGAAATAAGGGTAAATTTGGAAGTAAAAAATGTAAAACACTTCATACTTTTATATGTAGTATAGATTTACAAAAAAAAAAAAAAGAACTTCTATGCAACATTTTGATGGAAGTTTCTTACAAAAAATTATGTCAGACTTGGACGCCATGTTTGTCCTAAAGAGATCAAATGATTGAAAGAAAAATTAGGGCTTCTCTACAACATTTTGATGGGAGTTTCTTTAAAAATATATCAAAGACTTATACGTCGTGTTGATCCCAAAGACACCAAAACAGACGTCGTTTCTATCTTTGTGACTGAAAAAAATAGGGCTTCTCTATGTTGTTTTGATCTTTGGGACTAAAGACGATGTCTTGTTGGTCCCAAAGAGATCAAAATGACGTTGTTTAAGCCTCCCCCATTTGGTTCTTTATGAAATTAGATATAAATGAATAGCATGCCATATTACATTTACCCTATGAAATACTATAAACAAATAGGCATTGAAGACCGGCATCACAACAGAACCGGAAAATTTAATTTTCTAAAAGTATAAAATTAAATAATAAATTGTTGAAATGGCTCGAGAGGCCTAGAAAATTTCCTAGAGCTTAGATAGTGGCTTGATTTGCGTCGTTGAGTCAGTCTCCTAAAAAACAAAGTAACTTCAGAAAAGTTTATTTGAATTTCTAGGTAATTAGAATTCTTTGAATTTTGAAGTTGGGTATCTAGTAACCCCGAGGCAGATTTTTCTTAAAAATCTCAAGAATTAGGAAATATTTCGAGTTAAGTTCATTTAAAATAAATTGAGGCCAGAGGCAATAAATTATTTTGGGACGAAAGCGAACGGGCCAGTAGTGGACGTGTGGGCGTAAGTGGGCCCCACGCCAAACTCAAACTTAAAAAGGAAAAAAGAAGAGAAAATCATATTTTCTCCCCATTTTTGGAGCAATTAGAGGCGTGGGCTTGAGAGAGAGTGAGGGAGGGGAGAGAAAACCTCCTTCTCTTCTGATTTTACAAAGATCAAGTGGTGGAATCAGTCGAACGAATTTAAAGTTCATCTGCTGACGAGGAAGCTCTGGCGTGGTACGACGACCGCAGCGAGTTTCACCAAAGATTTCGAGACTACACCTTCTACTCTAAGATTCCACGTGATGATGGCTTGGTTTCAGTTGGGCGGGCTTAAGTGATACTTTTCGAGGGCAGCGTGGACAAAATCAAGAATTTTAAATCCGAAAGGTCGGCGGTCAGGAAGCGGTGGTCTCCGAGGTCTTTGGGACTCCCAGGATTTCTTAGCTCGAAAGTGAAAGATTTCTATCACAGTTGTTCTTGCTTAGAGGGTCATTCGATGGGCATTATGGTTCAGCCACTAGCCGTGAAATTTGGTTTAGGGGACATTTGACTTCATTCCTACCCATTTTGAGGCCCATTTAGGGTCAGTTGGGGTGGTCGTCTTTCGATTCAAAGGAGTGTTTTTGAATTTGATTGTGACCATTTTGGGCCCGATTCCACGGCTGGTGTGTGAGCTAACTTTGGTACGTCTTGTGGATTGTTCACAGTTTTGATTTGTAACTTTGTAGTAGCTGTTTTACTGGTTGGTTGTAGCTGGTTTGAGAACCAAGGTTTATGGCCCCATTGTAGCATGTTTTACGATGGTGTATGGAGTGCTTATTATCTTCGATTTTGTGGAATGTTCATGTATGTGTGCAATTATGACTTTGAATGAGCGATGTATGGGAATTATAAGTGTGTGACATGATATATAAATCTGCTTGGCTGCGTTGCATTACGTATGCGGGACATTTTGGGGTTATTAGAGGAAGAGCTACTGTTTTTGGGACCGATATCTTATCTAGTTTTCAGTGATTTTCGATTAGATAAAATGAGGATTTGGGGTAGTATCTTTGAAAGTGTAGCCCCATATGAGAATTTGATGTTAGGCTTTGAATCACAATGGACCCTATAACTCGATTACGGTCCGTTCCGGGGCCCTTCTTGTTTTTGGCCGAACCTCTGTTCATGTTTTGGGACTGATTTCGATTGGGAAAAATGAGGATTTTTGCTGGTATCCTTCAAAGGAAATTGTAGCTCACATGTGAGAACTTGAAGTTAGGTTTGAATGCAGTGGACCTCTACTCATCGTTATGATTAGAGATCGTGGTGTTCGAAAGGTTATGTGTTAATCATGGTTTTGAAATTTGTGGTATGCCTTGAAAATGTGTTTGAGATGAGTTTTTGTGCCACATTTTATGGCCTATTTAGCGTTCCATATTGGGACAGGTTGATATCCGGGTGAATGGACACCAGGATGAAGTGGGTGAAATAGCCTGAAAGAGCATTGGGGAACACATGTACGCTATAGCGTCGTGAGCAAGCTCTTCCTCACCTTCTCGCGTGGAATATTGATCTTTTCTTGTTTGTTTGTCTCCAACTTCGAATGGCTATAACTCTCTCGTCCGAACTCCGATTCGTGTGTTCTTGGACTCTATGGAAAGATCTTTGAGTCTAGAATCTGACCACATGCTTTTCTATATTGGTGCTCACATCCTTGTTGAAAAAAATTGATTGTTACAACAAGTGTGCTAATTGTTGGTTGTGTGAATGTGAGGAGTTGTGTGCTGAAGTGGCCATTACATGGCATGTTATAAGCTAGTTTATGGGCATTATGTGCCATGATGTAGCCTAGGGATTTGAGTATGACAATAAATTGTCTAAGTAGTAGTTGGAATGATGATGATGATGCATGCTTGTTTGATGTGTTGACATGAATGTGATAAATGTTAAGTATGGCGCATGTATGATAGCGTTTAATGAATGTATGGACTTTGTGCATTAGTATGAGTGTCCGTAATGCAGCGGTGTGGTGTGCGGTATAGAATTGTCCATGTAGGAGTTTTATACATTGGGCATGACTTAGAAGTGCAATGGCACAATTGCATTGCATTGGTGTGCAAGTACATCGCATGAAATGGGTGTGAGTGCATGGGAAAATCGGCATTGTGTTTAGTGTTGATGTTGGTTTCGATCTAGGGACAAAGTCCTAAAAGGTCGCATGAATGATTGAAGGTTACCTAACATGGCTTTTGAACAAAGCGGTTTTATTGGAGTATGTCCACTAATTTATATTGGAGGGTTGTCCACATAATTATTATCGGAGTATGTCGCCCAAATATCGGGTTGTCCACATAATTATTATCAGTGTATGTCCAATAATATATGTCGGAGGGTTGTCCACATAATTATTTGGCCAGAGAGTATATCACTAAAGTTTATCGGGTTGTCCCTGAAATAAAACAAATATCTTGTTTTGGCTTAGTTTTTCATACAGCATGTGCATGTTGAGAGAAGTCGATGAGGACTTGATACGGGGATCATGGGAGTAGCATCTCATTCATGTCATATAGATTCCATTCTGGATTGACACTTAATCATGATTGGAATGTGTTTGTGGCATGACCATGTGCACTTAGGTGGGGGTAGCCCTTGGCAAGTTTCACTCTGTGGGCATTTGCTTGCAGTCATGGTACCCCCTTTTAGATCTTAGAGATGTGTAGGAGATGGCCAGCTCACTAGGGCGATAATGAGAAGAAAGCCGGTTGTGGCTTTGATTTATATTTTTTTTTTTTTGTAAAACATGTATTAGAATTCTTAATTTTGATATATGTTTTGTATAAAAGTGGTGTATGTTTGGCGCTCTTATGGACCCATGGTCCACTATAATCGTAATGTATATGTTTAGTATGGATAAATGGGCCATATGTGGCCATTTTTACTCGTATGTGGACCCGGTGTGGTTGTTGTATAATATTGGGACAAGTTGCCAAGTGATTGCACATGTTGCATTTTGGATAGGCTCGTGCAGTGATTCACGTTCGATTTTAGTTTAAATCTGGTTCACGGGAAAAAGGGACTCAAGCTGGTGTGTGGTGTCGGATTTTGGAGCATCCCTGCGAATCTTCTAACCGGGTTGATGGGTTGTCAACGGACCCACAGGATTTGGGCGTCACACATCCTAGTGGCATCAATTCAAAGATTCTCATGTTAAAATTTAATGCCCAGGAAAAAAACATAAGCGAAAACGAGAAATCATAGCTTATGTTGGCGGGGTCACGAGTGGTACGCGTTGAACTTTTTGATTCTAAAACTTGAATTTCAAAGTGGTGATATTCATAAAGGCGTGATTCTTGATGGGAGAATCTATATAAATATATCTAGGTCCTCTCTTGCTACTTCAGCGAAAAACAATTCATTTTAAGAATCACCAGTAATTAGTGAGAGTAAAGCAAGGGAAAAGTTTAAAGTTCTGGAGGTTTTGAATATCAGAGTTTCAGGAATTCAATGGCTGGAGGTATGTAAAATCCTATTTCATTTCATGTTTCCATATTATAAGCTTATGATCAAGAAGGATTGATATATAAGTCTTTCATTTGGTATCGGAGCAGGTTACCTGCGCCTTGAGTTTTCACTATAAGTTTATATTCTTAAAAAAATAAAAATTTGCGATTACATGAAAATTTGCGATTACATGATCTCGAATTTTCGGATTTTTAGATCTCTCTTGGTTGACCTTTTTTCATTGTTTTAGAAGCATTAAATCACATTTCCATTTGTTTTAATGTATTATCAATTATATAAGGACATCAAATGTATGTTTTATTTACGGATGAAGGTCTTTAATGGTGGTTTCAGATCCTCTGAAGATGACTTAAAAAAAAAAAAAAAAAACAAATAAAAAAACAGGCCTTCTTTTATAAAAAAAAATTGTTTGGGTCATAGTTCTTATTTTATCCAGCCCATTTATTTTATAAGTGGCCTTTTATTTTCAAATTTTCACAAGCCTTATTTTGGGCTTTAGTAATATAAGTGGGAAACAGCAATCTTTTGAAGTTAAAAAAAAAAAACGTGTTGTTAATAAGGTTTGAACCTATGAGCAAAGGTTCAATTAAGAGCTCTTCCACCAAGCCAACTTGGCTTATGTGTTAAAGTGTTTATATATTTAATTCTTATACGCTTAGTATTCATTACATGTTTTAAGCATTATTTATTAATTGCTCAAATCATGTTTATTTAAAAACAATGCTAATAAAATTTACAAATTTTTTAAGGCTTTCTCATGCATGAATATATTATTTATGCTTTGATTCTTTGTATGAAATCAAATTGTGTGTAATAATTATGATTAATTATACAATTTTATAGTATAATAAGAGTGTTTAATTATGCTATTCAAATAAGAGTGATATTATACATAAACTAAGTTTAATTACCTAATTTGAAAGCACAAACTAAAACCTTATAAAATGTCCAAGTGATCAAAATAATTTTGGTTAGTTAAGGAATAGCCATGACATCTTTAATTAATAATTATTTATTTATTAAGATAAGATCACATAAAGGAGCTGAGACATAAACTTGTAATTAGTATACTTAATATAATAAAATTTATCCCACAGGAAATTTTTGTTATATTTATATAATTAATTAGGATGAAATGCCAAATTATTTTCATAATTTTACCCACAAGAATTATGAATTGGTACATAATGTGGTAGTTTTTTTCTTTAAGGATAAAAATGCAAATTAACATAGTGGTTTTGAACCAGACGTTAAGTGAGTACTTGTATGGACTATCGTCTAGGAAAGTCTTGACAAAGGGGCGATAGAGCCTCATGGTTAGTGGTTTTAAGAGAGGACCGTTGTGACCCTCCACTTACACAGGGACTTTCTTTGGTGTATATAAATGCATGTGCCTATACGTTTCATAAGTTATTGTTCACCACATCAAAATTAAATAATTTAATTTCTATATGAAGTTAGAAATAACTAATTAAGTAAGATTTTGCCTGAGTAATCTTTATTAGAATTAGATATAGTTTAGTCGTGTTTTACATTGGTGTATGCAATTAATAGTAATACATGCCTCATCTAACATAAGCTTTTGGACCTTTACGGTTTCTCGGCTTCTTAGTTACAACGATATGCACCTAGACATTCGGAGAACTTAGGGAAATTGACAACTACAAAATATGGAAAGAAAGGATTCTCCTTCATTTGGGGTATCACGGACATCGATTTTGCCATAAAATCGAGAACCTGGAAGTGACAGAAGAAAGCACACCTACTGAAGTTGCACTATATGAGCGATGGGAGAAATCCAATCGACTTAGCGTAATGTTCATTAAGACAAAAATCATTGCTGGTATTAGGGGTTCTATTGAGCAATACGATAAGGTCCAAGATTTGCTAAAAGCCATTGGAGAACAATTTGTCACTTCAGACAAGCTTTAGCAAAGTACCACGATAATGAAATTTTCTTCCATTAAGTATCCTGGCGTTAGGGAGTGTGCGTGAGCACATCATGCAAATGAGGACATCGCAAGCTCAGCTTGGCTTCCAGGATAGATATGTCGGATTCGCTACAGTCTGGCTTTTATTACGAACACTCACCCTCTTGTCCCGGACCTTTTAAGATCTCTTATAATACATAAAGAACCAAAATGAATTAAATCCCAATGAATTAATATTATGTGTGTTTAGAAGAAGAGAAGGCTCGTGATGAGTGGGTAGTGCGATGTTGCAGCTACAACTTTGGGAAAAACAAAGATGATACATCTCAGACTTACACTTCTAAATCAAATCGGAAGGGAAAGGTAGAATACCACCAGACTGATAACTTCGAAGGAAAATAGAGTGTTTATTTTGTAAAAGAAGGGGACACGAAGAAAGATTAATCCCCAGAATTGAAGTGGCGAAGAAAGGTAATGCCATCCTTTGTTTGTTATGGATCTAATAGTTGTGTTAATATTATTTACAGTGGTTGATTGGTTCTACAATCCATGTTGCAGCTCACTGGGGTATGCAAAACCTGAGGAAGCAGTGGAAATAGGCTCGGCATCTTATCGAGGCAACAAGATGGGCTCCTTTGTGGAAATTATCGGGACATGCACATTAACATTAGGCAAATGGCTTTGTTTTTAGTTTTGGAAAGGACCTTTATGTACGAAGTTTCTCCACCGAGAAACTTGATTTCTGTTCTAGACTTGTTTTCCATTAGGTTTTTCTTTTTACTTTTCAAGACAATGTATTTAACTTATTTTATAAGTCAAATAATATTTGGAACGAAGTCATTGTGAATGGTCTATATAGAATTTCTTTACAGAATGAAGCCACTAATAATTCTTTGCATGTTCATATTAGTGTAAGAAGTTGTAATATTAATGAGGATTCTTCTATGTTATGACATCGAGATTAGAGGTCATCTCCCATAGATAAATTCTAGAGATTAGTAAAGATGAATTACTTAGTACTTTAGATTATCTTGATTTGAACTTGTGTGGTGCATTAAGGGAAACGGACAAACAAGTCTAAGCTTATCTCAATAGGAGTTCAAAACATATTAGAAATCATCACATCTTGACATATCTTTGTCCCCGGATATGGATATGCTGGTCAAAAATATTTCATCACTTTCATTGATGAGTACTCGATATATGTATACTTGCTTCATAACAAGTATGAAGCATTGGATACCTTCAAAATCTTTTAAAGTGAAGTTGAGAACCAATGCGGGAAGCAAATACACATAGTGAGGAATCTGATGAAGTGGTGAATATACTATGGTAGGTCTGCGAGAATGGACAAGCTTTGGTTCTTTGCAAAGTTTCTTCAAACATGGGATAATTGCCATTCTTATGCTGGTTCTCGGGACCAAATGGTGTAGCGAGAAAATCGAACTTTAGTGGACATGGTGGGTGTGCCATGACTCAATCTTCCTCAGTGCAATGGGCCGACCTTACTTAAGACGGCCCCGGTGTATATATTCGCCCAGGTGTTCAGACTAAGGAATTTCATCCCCAGACACCTTTTGGAAATATGGAAAGGTTGGAAGCGGTTTGCGACATATGCGCATTTGGGTTATCCGTCGGGGTGAGAATATATAATCCCACATGAGAAGAAGTGTAGACCGAAGGACACTTAGTGGTTTCTTTGTTATTCTGTTAAGCATCCCAGGGTTATAGATTTTCTTGTCCATCTGTTCGGCTAGGATTGTGGAATCGGAATGCGAGTTTCTTGAAAATGACATGATGGAGTGGGAGGATCGATTCGAGTTTAATTCTGTTCACGATCATATAAACTCGGCACTTCGTCATATGAGAGATTGGTTATGGTTCATCACACTCCTCGAGTTCGATTAGTGTTGAACAACGATCATTGAAGTTTAAAATGGCGAGAACCTTCCCGGAGGATCCAGCAAGTTCGGGGAATTACCTTATAATCTTGAACAAGCGGTTGAACCACAAGCTCCTCGAGGAGCGAGATGGTCGACATTAAGGCGATCTAAACGTGGAAGAAGTGATTCCTAGTGATTACATGAGTGTATTTACGAAGCGTATTGGGTGAAAATGATCTTGAAACCTTTTCACAAGCCATAAGTTGTAGCAGTCGAATTGTGGTATAATGCTATGAAGGGATGAGTTAGATTCCATATGAAAAGCGACGGTTGGGACCTTGTAGAGTTACACAAAGGGTGCGAGGCCATAAGAAATTTGTAAATGGGCCTATAAGACCCAAGAGACTCCTTAAGCTGACATTGAAAGATATAAGCGAACTTGTTGCTAAAGGATTTTCGAAAAGAATGAATCGATTGAAGGCTGCTTTTCTCTTTGTATCGAAAAGATTCTCTTACATTATTATTTTAGCATTGGTTACCTTAGACGAGTTGCGACAAATGGATATTAAACGGCATTTCTTAACGGTGATCTAGAAGAGGTAGCGTGAAACAACACTGAAGGTTTTCTCTTCTGGGGAAGGTGAGCGCGGTTTTGCAAGCTTAAGAAATCCCTTATACGGTTTAAAACAAGCCTCCGAGTCAATGGTATTACAAATTCCATGGAGTAATTACTTCATTTGTGGTTTCATTGAAAACCCATGGATCAATGTATATACGGAAGGTCGGTGGGGAGTAAACGTTTCCTTGTTTTATACGTGGATGACATTTTACTTACAGCTTAATGATAAGGGAATGATGCATGGAGTGAAGCGATTCCTCTCCAACTTTGATATGAAAGATATGGGTGAGGCATCTTATGTCATTGTCATTGGCATTAAGATCCATAGAGATAAATCTTGTGGTATTTTAGGTCTATCCGCGAGGCTTTATATCAGCAAAATTTTGGAGAGATTTCGGATGAAGTTGTTCACCCAGTGTTGCTCCCATTATGAAGCGATAGTTAAGTCCCAATCGATACTAAATGATTTAGAAAATGAATCTATGAATATTCCATATGTGATGGTTGGAAGCCTTATCAGCATGCTCAAGTTGTCTGAACTGATTATTGCATATGCGGTTGGAGTGTTGAAGCGATATCAAAGTAATCCGGTATGGACCCTTTGGAAGGCACGCAAAAGAAAGTCATGAGGTATCTATGAGGAACTAAAGATTATATGCTTATGTAAACCAGACCAGACTGACTTGGATGCGGTTGGCTGGCTACGATCACGAACTTTTCTTTGGCTGTGTTGATTATCGGTAAATCAACATCGATTTTTATATTCATTATGGCGGTGGAGGCATTTCGCGGAAAAGTGTCAAACAGACTTTGGTGCCACTTCTACCGCCCGGAAGCAATTGATATCTTGTTTTGTTCCTCACAAAGGTGTATGGCTTAAGAGTTTCATTTAAGGCTTAGAGTTATGGATTATTTCTAGGCCTTTAAAGATTTTAAGCGACAATTCTGGTGTTCTTGGCTAAGAATAACAAGGAAGTCGAAGCAAGCACATCGACATCAAATATACTTAGCCCGTTAGAGAACTGTTGGAAAAGTGGTCATTGAGCATATTAATCTTGAGTTGATGATTCTTCGATCCCAGCACATTTGGCGTACCACGATGAAATTCGAGGATCATGTGGACGGAATGGGGATTGTTTCCTCTTTGTAATTGTATATATACATTCACTTTATGAGAATTCTTAAGCATTCAGTTATTTTCTCATTTTCATATTGCACTTTAATGCATTTGAGAAAATATATATTTCATTTGGACCTAGGCCAAACATAAGGTTTATTCATTAAGTTTTTCATTACCACATTAAGTACTTGAGAAACAAAGTGCATTGTGATACATAGTTGATAAAACTCATTATTGGGGACCTATCTCTATGATTCATGTTGTTACTCGAAAGAGATTTGATTAACTTTTTTGCACCCAGTGGGAGAATGTGAGATTAAAGTGGTGCCGGCGGTTGGCAGGCTGAAATTACAAAAACTTGAATTTGAAAGTGGTGATGGTTCGTAAAAGAGCGTGATTCTTGATGGGAGAATCTATAAATATATCTAGGGTCCTCTTGCTACTTCATTGAAAAACAATTCATTTTAAGAGAATACCATCAAATTGAAGGAAATGACGAGGAAAGTTTAAAGTTCAGAGGTTTTGAATATCAGAGTTTCAAGAATTCAATGGCTGGAGGTATGTAAAATCCTATTTCATTTCATGTTTCCATATTATAAACATGATCAAGTTGACATATAAGTCTTTCATATGTCATTATGGTTTTTCCAACAACCGAAACTGAAGAAATGAGAAAGACTTTTTTTTTTTTTTTTTGCAATGAGCGACCAAATGGTATTATATTGCTTTGCATAATTATTCGCTCCTTCTAATGCTGAAATTTGGTTATGGTTATAATCCATTTTACAATCAAACTGAAAAATACCAAAAATATCCATGACTACCATTGATTTTGGCACTATTTATACGCAAAAATAGAGCAACAATTTGAAAAAATAAAAGACTAAGGTGGGTTTGTTTCATAATGCTAATAGATATATTTTTTTAGTGTAATGATTGAATAGTATTTAATAGCATTAAATATTAAGTTTTAACATTGAGTAGTGAGTAGGGATGGCAATGGAATGAGTTATTTTGGGTTCTGCCTGTAGCCATAATGGGATAAGGTTTGGTTTAATTATAATCGAGTTTTTAACAGGTTCGGGTTTATTTTCTCTAACCCAAGACGGGTTCAGGGTGGGTTCGAGTATTGTTATTCCCACCCCGATTATATTTTAAAAATATTTTATTTTATATTTTAATATAAATAATTATTATTATTATAAAGTTTTAATAAATAATTTATAAAAATTCACCCAATATTTTATTTTTATAGAAATATTAATGTTAATATAATAAAAAACAAATATAAAAATAAAAATAAAACAAAAATCAAATGTAAGCGAGCGGATTTGAAATTTTCTCATCTCCAGAGCACACTCAGTTTAATTTTTAAATGGACCAGTTTGAAAATTGAAAAAGAAAAATAAATGGCGGGATCGAATGGGGTGCCCGTCAGACTCTCCGTTGTCGTCCACAATAGTGAATGTTTTAGCCTCTCCTTGTTGAAAGCGATAAATGGAGTTTTATTGTTTTTTGGTGGCAAATGACTTATTCTAATTAGAAAAAGCCAAATATTTTTACTTTTTCCATTCATAACTTTTTTTTAAAATTTCAACAATAAATCGTGAAAATTTTAAAAAACAAACAGTTGAATGCTGAAAGCTATTTATCTTTTAACAAAAAGTCTAAAAACAAACAGCCCCTTAGGCTTTTTCAAACTTCAAAGGCAAAATCTCATACTTTTCCTATCAAACTAAGACTCCCGATTTGGGTTTAACCTGTCAGTCAATGATGGTTTCACGCCATGTTGATCTTATAATGGATTACGCGGAAGAGAGGGAGGGTAATTACCAATACGACCAGTCAATGGACAGTCATCATCACTAGGCTCTCCAAAATCAATAGCCCATCATTCAAATAGGCTCACGGCCAATGTTCGTCGAGATGGTATGACGATAATGTTCATCAAATGGGACACCAGTCTATTGTTCATCTAATATTTCATGGTCTTAGCAGCCAATGTTCATCAGATAGCCCGACAACCCGATAATGTTCATCTGATGGACACGGCCGATGTTCGTAGAGATGGTAATAATGCGATAATGTTCGTAGATGGACAGCAACCCGATAATATGGCCCCTCGATGAGGCAGCAGCCGATAGTGTTCGTGAATGGGCCAAAATTCCAAGAAATTAAATAGGATGTTTTGAAGGTATCGTGGATTACCTTTTGAAATATGTTTTATAATCGCGGTAAGAGAAAATACATATATGAGGAAAAAAATATTTGGTTAAAAAACATCAAATACTCTAAATTTGTTAATCTAACCTCTTATGTTTTTCTTGAAAAATAATTTATTTTGGACAAAACATCATTCTTTATTTCATATATTTACATTATCTCTTAAAAGAATGATTTATTTTTTCAGGAAAATAAATACAATTACATTGACAACTCATGTAATTTTTTAATCACATTACTTGCACACACTAAGCGTCCTTGTTTTGTTATGACATGCCAACTCCGGAGTTTAGCGTTAAAGTAATTCATTTAAAAAGAAAAAAAATTACATTAGTAGTATTCTTTTCAAAATAATAACCAAACTAGTGTTTCACATGTTTTGAAAACTACAATTGATAAATGTGCTTTTAAAAATTATCTTAAACCATAATTGATGAATAAGAGTTTTTTTAAAATATGTGAAGGCTAGTTTGGTGATTATTTTGAAAGAGCGATACTCTGTAATTTTGTTTTTTTATAAAAATATAGGATTACTTTGTAATAACTAAACTCCCAACTCTAAGTAAAATACCGAACCGCGTTACTCAATCCTCTCTCATGAAGGAGAAATACCACTTTAAGTGATATTATTACTTAACCACTTTTTATGTTTTATGTTTTTTCAGCACAATCTTAGGTGGCATTTTTTAAACTTAATTCTAAATAAAACTTTTAGTGTTAATAATGCTTATTAGGATTAAGTATTTAATTGTTTTTGTTTAGAACAAGTCAATCTTATTATTTTTTTCTTCTAAATTTTGAGAAAATAAAATTTTAAAAGCCATGATTTTATTTAATTAGCTTGGATCATAAAAATATGATTTTCTCATATTTGAAAATCTACTTTTCGTTAATAAAAACGTGCAAAAAAGTCACATAGTTTGGCCTTTTCTGTTCAACAATTGTTTTTTTTTCAAATTCAATAATAAATCATGAAAAAATTGAAAAAACAAAAAACAAAACAACCATGCTTTTAGCAAAAAAAAAAACACCTTAGATTGACCTCATAAGTGATATAACACCCATTACCAAGTTCTTGGAAGGAAAAAAAAAAGAGAAATTACCAAGTAAATAGTCATAAATGGCATGCTAGGACGGGAATATTGGCCCCATTTATGAAAATTCATCTTATTTTCTTCTTTGATTATTAGAAGAAGTATGATTAGGACTTGGACACGGCGGCGTAAATCACCCCTCTCATTTTCCTCACCCTTTTAAGTATTTTCTCATCCCCGAAGTCAATGATTAGTCTTCACCTCCATGCCCCACTATGTGAAATCATTGGTGATAACTTTATTTTGTCCTTTGGAGAAAGAAATGTTGTAAATAGTGAATAAAGTTAATGATATTCCTTTGAATAATATAATTCTTCCTTAATTCTAAGGAATCTAAGTTTATTACCTGGATTCGGAGATTCAAGTAAAAAGAGTCAACAATTATCTTTGTTTGAGTAGTATATATATGACATTAGAATCTTCAAGGTGACTACACAAAAGTTCCTAGATAGCTTGATTTTCTTCCTCTTTTTTCCTCTGTAAGTAATAGCGTCAAACATATCTTTAGTTCATTGGAGTGATTGTAAAGTGTTATATATTTCTGGTTTAATAGAATAAGGAAAAATGGTTTCTAGAGCTAACAAAAAATGGACCATATCTCCATGCCCCTTTTTTTTTTTTTATGAAATTTCATTTTGTTCTGCATTGAAGAAATAATTTATGGATATTTCCATCTCTACTTAAAAATAGAGAAAAATTTTGGCTTGGAAAAAATTTCAAATTGTGAGGTTGCTTTAAATGCTTATTGTCTTTGCGTTGTGCCATGATAAGAGATAAATAACTTTAAAAATATTAAGGATGGTGTATTTTCTTGAGCAAATAGGACATTTGAATCTACTATTCTTTTCTTTAACATTACAATGCTTGATTTTTCACGATGTGAAATTTCACTGGCTCTTGAACTTTCTTATAAATGGTTTGCTTCATCATTTGTATGCTTATTATTATTAAACCTTCGCAGCCTCTCTTGAAGTTCATTAACATGAAAAACACTTAGCTGCCATCACATCACCAAGGAATTACAACATGAATTTCATTCTTCACCATCCTAGAAAATCCACAACTTTCACCTTGATAGAAAAAGCTTATGAAGAAGACCTGGACTTTTTTGGTCAAATCCGTTGCCTGATTAATTGGTGGGGGTGATGGCGTTGTTGAAGCGTGATGGAGTCGAAATAGCCTGAGGAAAAGATTCTTATTGTTAATAGAAGCTAACTTCAGATATCCAATCCCCTGACTTTGTGAAATCAAGACTCCTTGTTATCATGCCCATGTTGCTTTGGAGCCAATGGTAGGTCTTCATGACATAGCACCTGAATTGGAAACCGCCTGACCGTTGTTGTTGGCATAGATGTTTTGCATCTTCATAGTGTTCATTTGTACGGTTAGAATCGACTGTCGGTGATTGTTGCTCACATCCAAGGTAGTGAGTTGTTGAAGCTTTATGAAGGCGGTATGAATGGGACTAGAGAGTTTATTGTGGGATAAGTCCTATGATGTGTCTGATTCAGAGCCCGGCAGGTGGAGGATCAGAAGCAGGTTCAGGAGACGAGAGAACATATCTTTGGGACTCTTTGCACCTTGAATAGACATTGATATATCCAAGTCTTATAATATATCAACATCATACACAAAAAGTCCAAAAAATAAAACTACCCGCGTAGTGGTGTTCTGATGTCACACATATACGATGCGGAGTCAATTACATATTCAAAAACTATACATTTACAATTACTGATCATAGTGCGGAACCTACAGTGATGAACCCCTACTCGTGTGTTGGCCCTGAAGGATGCGGAAGTTCTCGGACGTCTTCTCCTGTACCTACATGGATTAAAAACCCGTGCTAAGCTTTCACGGCTTAGTAGAGGAAACATATAATATGCATATACACATTTATAATCAGCATATAACAATAACGGATGCTCCCGGAAATTACATGCATTCATCTCATGGATTCATACAATCACTTATCTTATTCTTATATAAAAGTACCGTGAAATTTTCACATGTTCATTGCCACGAAAATATCGTATATCTTCTTTGGACTTATACGGTATTACGAGGACTTATATTTATTCGGGTCCTTGTAGGAGTTACAGAGCTTACTCGTATTCGAAAAATACCCATGATGATCTGAATCGAGCGATACACCTTCATTTCCTCTTATTATTCATTGGTTATTATCATATAATTATGGGAATACGAGACCGGGTACTAATAAAGTGTGATCGACATAATAAGTATCCGAGAAGATGCCTCTGGTCTGAAAATGTCGTAGCCTGAATGGGACCAGGAGTCTTAGTAGCATAGGAAATCAAGTACTAATGTCGGGACGAAGTGCGTAGCACTAATCGATATGTCGGGGCGGGAGTAAAGTAGCACTGTCGAGATGCCAAGTACTAATCGGAGGCCCAGGAGTGCCGTAGCACTAATCAGGAGTACTGTGTCATTTAATAACTGGTCTCAGGTATTTTTATAATTATATGAGTTCAGTAACTTACTTTCTTAGAATAGGGCATTCTTAGCCACTTATGTGTTCATGACCGATCGTATTTCATATACTGGTAAGGTATGATCGGTATGTAATCACACCTTATTCATGTGTCCTTATTCTTCTATGAATCTACTTTACCCAGGGTTTGGAATCACTCCAATCGGATCATCCAAACTAAAGTTATGGCATTTTCATGCCAATGAATCATTCTGGAATTTTGCAGATGGACAGATTGAATACTCACTTTTCCGGGATCTTAACTTCATATTTGTCACTATATCATTGTACTCTTTTAAATTTAAGGTGCTAAGGGTTCTATTCCAACTGGAATCACCCAATTGAACAGAAACTCAAGTTAAATAAGTAAACTCAGGACTCCTCTTTGATCAGCGATGCGAGTGGGCTTGCCTTTAGCCCCACTTTAGTGAATATTTGGGCTATCTAGATTCAGAATTTGGAGATACCTATTTTTTAAGTTTTTCTCCTTGAAGTCTGTGTAGCCACTTGAATCCTCAATCGGATAAGAATTAGTGAAGTTATGGCCAAAATACGAAAACTGGTCAAAATAGGAAAACCAGATCAGGTTGTACCGGTACAACCTTAACTTGTACCGGTACAAGTTGGCCATAAAGCTGACCAGAACCGAATTGTCTGGGGTACAAGCTCAAATTGTGCGGTACAATTCACAGAAAAATGCCCGAATGTGTATTTTCACCCATTTTTCATGCCTTTTCATCCATAGATCAAAAACCTATCATGAATACCTCCCAAAACAACTATATTGGGTTATGACATACATAAACCAATTATAAAGGTTATGTAGAGTTTGTTGTAAACCACCAGCAATTACCATGAATCCCTCCTCAAAATGAGGATTTCATACCAATCTTGTGCTATGTAGAATTTTAGCAACCCCTACTTTCAAAAACCTTTGGTTAAGATGTAATCCTAACAACTCTAGGTTTGAGCGGCTCTAACCATCCAATTGCATGAACCTTCACATAAAACATGAGAATTCATCCAAACATTCATAGTTCTATACCAAGTCAACATCCATACCTTGGATTTGCTCATCTTCCTCTTCACGTTCCTCTTCCTCTCCTTCCGCTTATACTTCCACGTAGACCTCTTGTTTGGAGACCAAAAATGCATTTTTGGTCTCCCCTCATCTCTTTATAATTAACTTTTGATTATTTAGCTTTTGATCCTCCAACTTCCCATTAACTACATTACAAGTCTTATTATTTATAATTTAGCCTCTAATCATATTAACCCATGTCTTTGATACCTTTGGACACTCACTATTTTGTCCTTTCGTTGTATAAAATTTCGTTTCTAATCTCAATATTTCGAATTAAATATTTGGTACCAAATATGCTTAAGAAAATACCCTAAACATGTTGAAAATAACTAGGTATATTTCGGGTACATGACGCCTAAAACTCGAGTGGTCCGCTGACTACTGGGCCAACCTGCAATACTCAGAACGCCGAGTGAACTGACACTATTCACTTAATCGCGCAAGAGTCTCTTTGTAATGAGGAGCTCTATCCACTCATAAAACCTCAACTCCAATCAATATCAAAAGATATATACATGAGTAAAACCGCCACTGGGGCTCAGTAACCAATACTCATCCAATAAAAACCCAACTATATACAATAGTTTCATTGTGTGGTAATAATCTCATCTTTATACAACATATATCAAACTTACACGCCCCTTAACTCCCTCTACTCCTCAAAAATAGGTGTTCTCTGACAGGTGAGCTATCACAAGAAGGGAATCCACCCTAAACGGGTTACTCTTTCCACCTAAGTGCATATGCAATGCTCCACTTAAACACATGATTCAAGCAAATCGTGATCCTACTTGAATGTCTAAAGAACTACAAACCATGTCCTAAGCCCCTCACTTCAACTCCCTCACACCCGCCAAGCCAAGTGTATGAGAAAATATCGCTTTTCAAAACAAAACCGTTGTTCTTGAAAATATACTACCAATGTCAAGAAAAATATGGACTACCCTCCCAGGCGAATGTTAGAGAACCTTCCAAAATAACATGGGCTCCGACGTAATTTTAGGACCATCTCCCAAACACCATTCCGAAAATCATCATAATAAATTCTGAACCATGCTCGCTTTTCTTAAAACTCATGTCATGCACTCACACTCTAATTTCGGGTATTACTCCGGTGCATATGAAATGCATTATGCCATTCTAACCTAATATATATAACATCACAGTACAAATATATCATCATGCATATATTTACATAATTTAAATCACAACAACATGCTATATAAATTCTCAATACATTACACTAAAATTAGTCACATGGGCTAATTATCAACTTATGAGTTAAATCTAATTTGAATTACTGATCAAGTACATTTTCCTAAATAAATTAATTTGTGTCATTTTATTCATACGAAATAAGAAACCTCAGTTACTGCTTCATGTGATAACTATTTCCAACATCGTTCCATTTTTAGAACTCGTAATTCCATGGTCATTCCCCTTACTCATATATACTAAAACACAATTTATGATATAAATTAAATCATTAGGTACCTAACAGTCCGTGATAAATACTTAACTGGCCCAAATGGGTTTCAGCAAGTTTCACACCTTGCCTCCAGATTTATAGACCGATCAAACGGCCACTAAGTCTCAAACCAGCAACTGAACATTACAAAACACTTAAACAAAGTGTAACTTCCAAGTAGATAAAACCCCACTTACGGAGTTTGTCAAACTCCTCAAAACTCGGAGCCCATGTAGGCTCCTTTCACGTATAGAATAGTTTTCCTTTTTGCTCCGAAGAATTCCGACGATCCGATTGCCTGGTGATTACTAGAGATAAGTCTCTTTCTCTCTCTCTAAAATCACAAGAACATCTCACTGTACTTCTTTTCTCCCCTTTCACGTTTTTTCGGTTCCTTTTGAAGAAGGTAAGATGATACTATTCATACTTTGTCTTTTCTCATTTAAGAATTCTGCAAAATAACATCTATGTCCCTCTTCTTTCCATAATTATTTTGACACTTGGCACGATCTCTCGCCATTCCGTCTTTATCATTTCTCTACCTGGCGCAAACTGGTGCCGCATGAGCATGTTATATGCAGACTTTTTTGGTCACATCAAACATCATTTGACACCACTGCACTGAAAACGCAAAACCCACCGCTCTCAATTAGACGAAATTCGACGCGGTTAGCTAGATTTCGCGAGATCATTCCAAATGGCAAACCGCTTCATCATCCAAGCTCGAAAATAAATTTCGATTTTATCGAAAATTACGTTTTTCCTTTGAGAGGAAACCAATTGGATTTTCTCAGTTCTATAATCTCCTCCTTAAAAGAATTTCCCTGCCCCGAATCCACAAAGACATACGCATCCAACCATATATGTAACTCAATTTAACTCTAAGACCGTGTTGGGTATGACAACCCAGCTAAGGTCCCAATTACTGACAACGTGATGGCTATCAACTCATCCATGTTAAGAATGACATTAACACCCAATATGTCTTCCACCCTAAGGTCTACCATACAAAGTTAATCACTAAGATCCCAACCTACTATCCTTCGCGACATCTAGCCAACTCTCACCTTAAGCATCTAAAGAATCTCTCATCATCTCTTCTAAAGGTCTCAACTCTCAGCCCGACATGAGGGTCATACAAGATGCGATAATGAATGAATTTGATGCATCCATATGTAAACGCCATCGAACAATAAGTGCGAGTAGAAATGTACTCCCGCCATCCACCGATCCGCATGCTCAACCGCACGACGCATGATATTGCCCTCAGGTCCTCGAGATCCCGGGCCGCGGCTCAGATCATCTTGACTCCACTTTGGCCCCCTTTGTCCCATCTACAGCTAATGGAGCTGACCGCACCCAACCGAACTCGGCCCTCCCGACCAGATTAGGAAAGGAAAATGAATCATGCCTCTCCCATCCTATGGCTAACCTGACTGTATATCCCAAAACCCCAGGATCCCGCCTCGTGTGGGCAATCCTCTCCTCATGTCCGGGCCATGGCAATGGTAACACACCATCCGCCATCCCGATCGCAACCTAACCTGCCTCCACCCTAATGGTCGTGGCTCTAGAACCCTCCTGAACTAGAAGCCCTGGGCTTCTTCCCCGAACTAGAAGAAGACTGACTCTCCTTCCTCTTGGCACTAACGCTTGCATCCCAAGTGCTCCGAGCATCCTTGATCTCTCTCTCTCATGGTCGTGGCTGCCCCACCATGAGTCCGCGATCCCGAGTCGGTGCCCATAATCCCGCCCCAAATGGACAATCTCAAAATCATTCTCGAATCTCCAATCTTTTGGCTATGTTCAGGGTCACGTGGCTCACGCAAAGCGGGCTAGCTCCATGAATCTAAACTACAAGGCATCAGATCACACTCATCGTCCTCGCTTCACCGGCGAACTTTGAGCCGTGATGCCTCGCAAAGATTCTGAAAATACTTACCATGAAAAGATCATGGAACTCCGCCCAAGTCATCATTTAGGCCCTAGAGGCTCTCGCCTCAATTCCCACCCCACTGGCTCACCTTCAGCCGGAACGCAGCCTAGTTCGATCCCGGTCGTGTCGAGGTAATCCCATAGCCTCTAACACTCTCGATCCGCAGACAGACCAATGGTCCACCATCTAGATCTCCTCCTCTTGCAGGTAATGTCGAGGATGATGCGCCTTTAAACCCCAGGCTACCTGACATCCCCGAACACCTCCCGCCATCATAGCCTGAAATACCGCAATTTAATATCTACCGCCAAGAAAAGCCCTACTGCCAAACACATCAGTGGTGGCTCGACTAGCACTCGTGGACGTCCTCTTACTGCCCCTCGCCCTCGATTTCAGCCATCTGCTACGCAGTTTCAAATGGTGGCAAAGAATCGAAAAGCAAGATTCCAAGGCTCAACATGCCTTAGACATTATTCACACATAAAAGACATAACTCCCCAGACCTGGAAGCAAATGCAAGACAACTACTCCTATGTATCAAATCATATTTATCATTAAAAAATTTATTTTTAAAAATTTTATTTTTTTTAAATTTTTAACTCATTTTAATTGATTTTATTTTTTCAAAAAATTTTATTTCATTTTTTTCAAAAATCTCTGTGAATAGTGTTCATGAATGGAAGGTTCAAATAAAGGACCTTTAAAATAATATCGAGTCCAAAAATCGGCAATGCACAGCAGCACCCACAAACAAACATGCGGCACAGCCAGATCAGCACGCGCTGCGTTCTGGCCCTCGGCCGCAGGTCAGAGGCGTGATGGCCGACCGCGGCCGGCGTCGCGGCAGTACAACCATGTCGTGGCCTAGGGTCGCAACACGTCACGGCTCTGCCTCTTTCCTAGCCACACATACCACCGCGACAATACACTCCTGGGCCTGAAAGCTACCACGGCTGTACAAAGCCTGTATCGTGATAGACGGCCTTCTCGCCAAACCATTTTGGCTGGGCAACACAATCAACCAGATCGCGGATCTTCTCCCGGAAGCACAAATTTCGCAAAACATGCACACTTCATTGTAACAGCACTTTCCTGGAAATTTCGCGGGAAGACACTTGTTATCTGGCATATACAATCTAACCCATCAGACACCACTTATGTCAGTACATGACCGAATCCCATTAACTTAGGTGTTGCAACGGCAACCTCACGACGATCGCCGCCAAGCATCAAATGGCGAATGGGCCGTACCATGGACACACATAATCTGGAGTCTAACAAAATTCTCCAACGGCAATTCATACCACAATAGAAATATCAGGATAAAGTCAAAGCAGAGTCTACCAATTTTTCTGTGCACCACATTTTTTCACATATATTTTTTTCATTAGCTTCAGCCACCGGAAATACACCTGTTGTACATGGTACCCATTATTTTTTCTCATTTTCCAAAAACACTCAAATAAATTTATGTACTTGTTTTTCTTCCTTTCATTTTTATAAATCGAACCTAAAAACACATATTTTCCACCTCATTTTTCATTTCACTTTTGACCATTTTGTCCTTAAATTTCCTCAAAACCTCCTATTCTAACAATAACACTCATAATCCTAGTGTTCAACGCTTCCCTATGCCATTCACTAAGTGGCACTACGAACTCATAATCTATAAAATAACATGTTATGTACACCATTCACACATCAATCAACAATCAGGCCATGCAGCATACATCCAATCGTGATATAAGTCGTTAATGCACAAGTGTTCGAACCTCGTCCCATGATTCCTGTAATCACATACCTAACTCATACCGAGCCACTGGAGGTGGTGATGTTCCAGCACCTTCGATCACAGGTCTAATCCCAAGTCCCCCAAGCCCCAGAGTAAATCGATAACCTAACTTCTCTACACTCTGTAAGATCGCGCCCAAGCCCGTAAGTCCCCAAGCCCTGTGCACTCAAATAAGCCTGATACAGGCTGTATTATGCCCTAAAACTCGGGGTCCAAGTGGACTACCGCCAACCCGCGGAATATCATGAAACGCCGAGGAACTGACACTATTCACGAAAATTCCGCAGTCCTTTGTACGCAGGAGTCGATCGAAGATAAACTCATCGTATCGAAGACAGATAGAGATGCATAAATCATCACTTCGGCCTATAAAACCAAAAGATCATCCAAATAAATCCTAACTAGATAATAGTTTCACGTAGGTAATAAATTACCCTATAGCAAATATATCATATCAAACTGATAGTCAATAAATGTACATAATAAAAACCAAAGCCAGAACCCGACTTCTAATCATTCTAGATGTTTCACCTCAAACGCTCCCTAGACCGAAAAATATAATCCTTCGAGAGGGCGAGCCACTTCGCCCAAGAGGGACCACCCCAATGGGTTACTTCCCACCTATGTACATACGCAATGTTCAATTTAAACACACATTCAAGCAATTTTATCCCATTGAATGTCTAAATGACCAACCCATATCCCCAAGTCCTCACCACTCCCTCAAGATCCGCCGGCCAAGTGTATGAGAAAAGACAGCTTCAAAACAAACTTGTTGTTCTTGAAAATATACTCACTGTTCTAGAAATATGGACTTCCCTTCGAGGCGTAATGTCGAGAACCCCTTCCAAAATACATGGGCCCCTCCTCATGTGTGTAATTGTAGGACCATATCTCAACACCACGCCCCTGGAACATCCTTGAAATTCCTTTCACAACCATGCCTGGCTTCTCCTCAGAAACTCGCACATGCACTCCACACCACCCCTAGGCTAATGAAGCAGATATGAAATGCATTGCGCTATTTCAACCAATATATATGTAATACATGCAAATATAACACTATAAGGTACAATATTTATTAATGAACCGCTGTCAGTTTGATGTTGGCAATTAACACATTACACCAAAAATTAGCCTACATGGGCTAACATCAAACCACTTGGAGCAATTCAATCTGAACACTTTGACTACACATTTCCACAAAATTAATTTGTGTCATTTATTCACGCGAAATAAAGAAACCCCTCAATACCGGCTCACGCCACACCCAACATCGCCCACTTTGTGAACTCAATTCGCATTTTATTCCCGCCCTATACATACCAAAACACAATTTATGGCATAAATTATATCATTAGGCACCTAATAGTCTTCGTAATATTGTAAATTCAATACAGATCGGTCTAAATGGGTTTCCAAAAGTTTCAGAAGCACTTTCGGTTCTAAAAGATTTGTAAGACCGATCAACGGCTACTTAAGGCCTCAAACCAACCAAACATTACAAAGACAATGTAAAGTATAACTTCAAGTATAATAAAATCTCTACTACTGAGTTTGTCGAAACTCCTCAAAACCAGAGAGTCACGCGAGGCCTCGCCACAGAGAACAACTTCCTTCCTCTTTTGTTCAAGATTTCACTGGCCCGACAAGGTCTTAATCTAGAGAGAAGTCTCTTTTCTCTCTCTAAAATCGCAAGAACATCTCAACGTAAATTTCTTTCTCCCTTTCATGTTTTTTTGTCTTTGAATAAAGGTAAGAGATGATACTATTCACATTTTTGTCTTTTCTCATTTAAGAATTCTAAATGACATCTAAGGCCTTCTTTCCAATTATTTTGTATACCGCATGATCTCTACAAACTGCTCTAACATTTACTCATGCAACTTATGTCAGCATGAGATGTTATATGTGACTTTTGTCACATCAAATACTTGATAAAGATCTTCGACATCAGACTCTAAAACGGTAAATTTCGACCAGACGGACCCATTTAAATCTGACGGTTAGCTAGATTTCAGATGATTCCAATTGCAGAAATTTGCTTATCATCCAAGATCTAGAAAATAAATTTTGGATTTTTATCCAAATTACGGTTTTGCCATTTTTGAGAAAATTGGATTTTCTCGGGTCTTACAAGTCCAAACCCTCTATATTTTGTAAATCACTTAAACTTGCTGGTATTTTTCTAGAGAGTTTGTTATAGGAGAGGTTAAGCAGCTTAAGAGCCTTAAGAGTACTTAGCAAGGCTGGGATTTTGTTATTAGACAAATCTAACAAGAAGTACATTTCTAAGTTGTTACTTGGGAGACCTTGCTTCGACTTCTTCCAATTCACTATTACGTTTGACTTAATCTAAACAGAACGGTTCCATGTGAAATTAAGGATACGACATGCGGGAAGGGAATAAAACATGTTGGGTTACATATTCTATGAATGATGTTTGATCGAATGAAGTAGAACTTGTTTTGAGAGATTAATTAATCAGGCAATCCATTTCTGGGTACTTCTCGATTTAATGTTTTATGTTTTAATAAAGAAAAATTTAAAATCAAATATGTTATCTATGTTTTCCTTATTTTTAAGAACAAAAAACAGTTTTAAAAAACATAAACCAAACTAGCCCTAACATAATGAGATCCAATGTGCAGGTAAAAGATGCAATATTTATGATGTCCAATTCTTGGTTAATAATCAAACAAAGGAACTGCCTAGATCAAAAGAAAGAGTATTTGAAGGGTCGATGATTTTTCCTCGCTTCATCAAAGAATGAACGACTGGATCAGGGAGATGGGAAAAAGGAAGATAAAAAAAAATTGGGCAATTTGTTAATATCGTTCCAATTTTATCGGATGTCACCGCTTCTGATATATAAATATTCTTTTAATTATGCCCAAAATAGTGCATGATTATGTACTGAGGGAAACCATGCGGTGTTTGTTTTTTTATTTAATGTCAATATAATTTTTGAGCTTTAATGGCCGATTAGTACTTAATAGTAGCTACTATTAAGTTGTTTGTTTTTTAACATTGGGTAGTCAGTAGGGATGACAACGGGACTGATTATTTTGCCTCGTTTCTGTCTCGCCTCTTAATGAGACAAGTTTGATTTAATTGTAATCGGGTTTTTAGCAGGTTTGAGTTTATTTTCTCAAATCTGATACGGGTTCGGGACAGGTTCAGGCATTGTTACTCTCGCCCCACCCCGATTATATTTTAAATTTTTATTATTATTTTATTTTATACTTTAATATAAATAATAACAATAATTAGAATGTTTTTTTAATAAATACTTATAAAATTGTTATATTCTTTTATGAATATATTAATCTTTAATATATTAAAAATAAAGAAGCAAATATAAAAAAAATAAATAAAAAACAAAATCAATGTAAACGTGGATGGGGTTTGAGAGAATCTTTCTCATCCTCATTCCCGCTTCATGCACTTCTTTAAATGAGACAAGTTTGGAATTGAAAAATAATAAATAAGTCGGGTCGATATGGCTGGTCCAAACCTCTCCCGCTTGTCATCCTCAGTAATGTGTAGCTATTAGTCTTCCTTTCTCCTTGTTGGGTAATGGAAAATGACTTTTTTAATAGAAAACTAAATATTTCTAATTTTTCTATTTAAAATTTTTAAAAAATTTCAAGAATAAATGGAAAATTTTAAAAATAAATAATTTAATGCTAAAATTAATAACTTCTGATATTGAGTCAAAATAAATATCACCTAAGTTATACTGGAGTAAGTAACGGGATATCCTTTCACCGTATTTACTTAATTAGAGGTTAGGTAAAGAAAAAGTCAGATGTTACGATGCGCATTAGGAAGCAGCTTGACCCATTAACATTAATACATGTATTTACTAAATGTCATAATTTTTCTTCAAAAAATGTCAAGAATTTTATATTTATGGAAATGGCTCTATAATATAATATTTATAATAAAGAAGATAAAACTCAGTGAGCTTTTGAGAGTGTGAGGAGTGGACCGAGAGAGAGACCCAATTTAGCTGATGATGAAGGGGGGGATTAAATTAAATGAATAATACAATAATAAATAATATTACAGGGTGAGAAAAGGAGAATGAGCCGGAAAAGTGAGCGGGAAGAGACAGAGTCGAAGGGAAAGTTAGCGCCGACAGCCCTCAAGTGTTTACTTAACGTGGGCCTTGTGGGGAATGTAATCGAGTTCAGAGCCGAGTCGAGCTTTGAACATTTCAAGCTAGGCTTGTTAATTTATGAGCGAAGCTTGAGCCCGATCCGAGCTTTTTGAACCAGCTTAAAATCAGCTCAAGTTTGGCTTCTAAGTTTCCACATAGGCTCCTTTTCCATGAACGAGCTCGAGCTTAACTCCTCCCCGAGCTCAAGCCCAATCTCAACCTATACAAGTTTGTATTGTAATCAACTCTCAAGTCACCATATACTTTTTAACTTTTTGTAACTGAATCATGATAACAAATACATCAATTATGAAATAATTTTCTATGGATTTGTTTTACCTTTAACATTTAGGCAATTCCATGCTGTTGTTAGTTTGAATTCTCCTCTGGGTCATTTGTTTCCTTCGGGATTGAAAAGTAGACCTACCACGGAAATAACTTGGTAAATCAAAATTGCGTAGAATTTTTGAAACAAGTAGAAATTGCAGAGAAGAAATAAGACACTCCAAATCATCAATGTGTTAAAGTCACGATCGGCTTTTAATCAATTATTCAAATAAAGAACAATATATCAAGATCTCACATAAACCATTAGTAACAAATGTAGAAAACTATTTGGCAATATAACATGTGGTCATGTTGTTACTACCACCCTCCTGATCGCTACCAAGTTGTGCATAATTAATTTCGCATCTATACCACCATCGGATCGAGATCCAGAATCTGCCCACTATGTCGAACCGTCGCCCAAATTCTTCGTTATAATCAGCGAATGACGCAGGGCATTCCTGCCAAGCATCGTTCACTGCACCTCCAGATGCGCCTCCTTGTTTCTATGAAACCCCACCCCACAATCACCCTTGATGCCTTACCTACACCACGCCTAGATGCGCTGCCAAGTCCAAAGACTAAAGATCCAAAGGGGCCCCAATACTCCCCGATTTGAGATCGATCCTTGTTCATCAGGTCAATTGATCGACGCTGGGTCCGTGCATCTTCGCCTCACGTTACTCAAGATCTGGCATAAAACCTTGTCTAAGCTCATGGCCACCAAATTTCATAGTCATAGGAGCCCTAATACCCTCATATTTATAATCGATTCTGTACACCCGTGATCGACCGATCGTACCAAAGGGATCATAATCAACATCCATGTCCTTCCCCCGACGCCCTTTCGTCGCGCTTCTTCTCTTCATCGCCATCTACAATGGAACATACCGCCGCCGACACCTTCGCTACTTATCGTGGCGTCACTACACGGTGGTATTTTCGAGACCGGTGGCACAGTCCCCGCAGTCGACGCGTTCGGATTCGCCGAAACGCCGCCTTATTCGCTAGCGCCCCAACTACTTCGTGATAGATCACGATTTTCCATCCATGTCGACCGGATCTGGTGAGTCAGGATCCATTACATCATATTCCGGTGACACATGACTCGCATTTCACTGCGCTGAGCTCGGGATCAGACCGTGACAGACTTATCTTGCCGCCGAGATCGGGGAGATCAAGCCCTGCTCCAAAGGATTTGATGGGTCCTGACGCCCGTGAGCCAGCCTTTTTTCTCGAGCCGAGCCCAGTCAGCCCGAGTAGCTTGGCTCATACACTTGGTTTCCGTGCTCCATTATTGTAATCTGTTTGTAATAAGACTTGATGTGGGATGTGTAGCTTGAGCTTGCATAATCTTTAAATATAAATTTTTATGAATGTCCTTAGCATAATCTTTCATATATATGAAGTAATAAAAATATTACCTATCAAATATGTTCAATGCCAAATATGATCGATGCATCTCCTTCCTAGTGACAGAAATTTGTTTGCACTCCATTAAGAACCTCCCCAAACGGCCTCAGCTGACCGATAAGTTACTATGAAGCTAAGCCAAGAAAACTGCTGAAACCGTATTTGGAAAACATGGGTTATAAAATTTTTCACTTTTCTATCAAAATCACACCTTTAGATTTTTCGAAAATCCGACAGCATAACGACTGCACGGTGGTCAAGCCCAAAATACAAAAATCACATGTATAAAAAAATACACTCCCAATATTTTCCAAAATCCAACTACAATCATAAGGACCTCTGGTCCTCATCAAAATATAAGATAAAAAATCAATTCAACATAATTTCATCGCAACCTGTTTTTCTCAAAACCATGCATGCATATTTTACAAAAGATATTTACATATACAAAATGTCACATTTTAACTTTTACTACTTTTACTTCACACCTTATTTTATATATAATCACAACACAATGTCTAGGACTGAGGATCCTGGAAAAGTCTTTGAGCTTCAACACATGCACTTGAAAAATTATTTTAAAACAGAAACTGCGGAGCCAAACGGCCATGAGTACTATAAGTTCTAAATGTCGCTCACGCTTGTACCTCCCAATATGAAAACTGCATTTAAATGGCGAAACTGCTTTTGAGAAAACCGAAGTTTTTAAGTGAAACCATCGAAAAACTGCTCAAAACTATTTCACCGCTGAAAAACCTAAGAGTGCCGCTAAAAATAGTTCTCAAAACTATTCACACAAAACCGTTTCTAAAACTATTCACATGAAGTTCAAGGTCGCTTCTCTTCCTTCTTCTTCTTTTACTTCCCTCTGCTTCAGCTGGTGGTTAATATCCCAAAGTGCTATGATCAGAACAAGTACCCACCCACTGTGGCCCATTTATGAAATACCCAGAAGTGATGCCTCGAACTTATCTGCATCGGTAGTGAACCCGAACACCACCGGCTAATATGGTTCTGGGTGAACACTAAGCAGAATCTATACAGCATACCGGAACCTCTGACCAAATGCTCTGAGGGAACCCCAACCAACACCTCATCGCTATGTACTGAGTCAGCGCGCTAACTATATGTAACACCCCGTCCCGGGAGAGTCTACAGTACATGACACTGTAGGGGTGTATAAGAGTACCATGTATCACATATTAGTATTTTGGAGACTAAAATATGAAAAGAAATTTCGAACTTAATTGTGGTAATAAACCAAGGCAAGAAATTATTGGCTAAGAAATGGATATGAAATTAAAAAAACAAATTAGAGATGGGCCATAGTAGAAATTGAATAAGTTATAAATTGCAATAATTAAAAGTAATAGGGTTATTTGTACCACGGAAAGTTAATTTAACAAAAAGGAGAATTAAAAACCAAATGTCATTTTGGTCTTAAGTGCTGCTCCTAGCAAACCGCGAGGGAGGAGAAGAGAAGAGAGCGCAGAAGAGGAAGAGAGAAGGAAGAAGAAGGGAAGAGGAGAGGTCCAAAGATTAAGGTATGCCTTTGTCTTAGAATCAAGTGTATTAGGATTTAGGCTCGGGTATGGAGATTATTCTCCTTGATCTAGGTTTGTGCAAAGAGCACATTAAGCCTTCAATTGTTGGGGGTTATGTGGAGTAAACCCCAATTGATGTAAAGAAACTTGGAATCATCAAATTATGATGTTTAAAAAGAATTGGTGGACCTTAGGTAGTGTTCTTGGATTTTCACCTAAGGTTCAGATTTGAGGTTCCAAAACACCAATCACATGTTGTGGAGTTGTTTTTGCATGATTTCCAAGTTAGTTTGAGGTATTAAGTGAATTATAGAAGTTATATGGAGTGAATTGGCATCAAAAGTGAGAAATAACAAACTGCATTTTCCTGGGTGCTCCTACTGGTACAATTCTAGTTGTACAGGTACAAGTTTGCTTCTGTCATTTTTGGCCAAGTTGTACCGGTAGAAGTTAAGTTGTACCGGTACAACTTGTTCTGGTTTTCTCAAGGTTTCGACCAGTTTTCGTGATTTTGGCCATAACTTCCCATTTGCCATCCGATTTGAGTGATTCAAGGGCTACATAAAATGTAGATCAAGGAGAACAAAACTTAAGGTAGGAATTGTTTAATTCTATCCTAAGGGACTAAAAATTCACCAAAGTGGGGCCATGTGCAAGAAAATTTGATTCCAGCTTTGGACATAGAGTAGTCCGTTGTTTCGAACGTATCCTGAGTTTCGGGTGTCTCGAATTGGGTAATTCCAGTTGGAATAGAACCCTTAGGCACCTTAAATTTAAAAGAGTATGAAGAGTGTGACCAAGTCTAGGAAGTACATTGTTATGCGATTAATTTGTCGTCAGACGCTGGAGTTGTAAAAGCTAAAGTAAAGATGATAAGCAGTAACTGCCTGCTAAGCAAGAAAGAGGTGATGCTCTAAACTCATTTTCCAAATACTAAGGTATTATTATTATTATTATTACAAATTGCTTTACACTAGTATTTCATGGTTTTGAGTTCAAACCATTTTCAAGAAGCAAGCAATGAGATAAAAAGCAAGCAAATGGTTTTGAGTTAAAACCATTTTGAAAAGGCAAGCATTGGTTTTAAATTGTAAACCATAATTAAGCAAGCAAGCAAGTAAGTAAATGGTTTCTGTTAAACCATTTTTTGAAGTAAGTGAGCAACTAAGCAAATGGTTTTGAATAATTAAACCATTTTTCAAGTAAGTAGCAAGCAATGGTTTCAAAGTGTAAACCATTTTACAAAGAGCAAGCAAGCAAGCAAGCAATGAAAGTCAGGAAACAAGGCCTTCCCTAGTTTTAAGCAAGCAAACCGTCAGAGGTATCCCGTACGTGCACGGTGGTGTTAGGATTTCATACATGCATTGTAGTTTTGCCTGGTCGGCAAACTTAGGACATACACCATGCATTTAAAGGAGACCGTGGCACGTACAGGCTCTAACTAAGTATGGTGATGGCGACACGAGGTCAATTCCACCATATTCACCGGAAAATGAAAAAGGTGACGCGGACAAAGGTCCTTCCACCGGCACGGCCAGCACGTGTTCTGCGTTCACTAGGGTATATGAGCAAAAAATAGGCCTCCATTGGTTGATGTTTAGAAGCATGATATGTCGCTTTTGAAAAATCAACCATTATTCCCTACCGCCTGTGCTTCCTGAGTTTCAGCAAACGGTCGGTGCCCGTGCCCCGCTTAGATTTCAAAACGACGGCCGAGCCAAGCTCCATGGGTTTTATTTTCAGCATGCGCTGAGCTAAGCTCTGCTTTTATGAAAAAGTTTTGAGAAACTTTAAAGCAAAGGTTTGTGAAAGGTTTGGTGAGACTTTTCAAACAAGATAAAGCAAGTTGTGTTAGAAAGATTTTAAGTAAGCTTTATAAACTTCTGCCAGTTAAGATAAAAGCAAGCAAGCAAAGAAAAGTTTTATAAACGTCTAAGCAAGCAAGTACAAAAGCAAGCAAGCAAAGAAAAGTTTTAGAAACTTTTAAAAGCAAGCAATTCAAAGTAAAGTTTCTGGAAAATATTTGTAAAAGAGAGTTTTACATTTTTGAGATGTTTTCCGGAAAAGCAAAACCTTTATAAAAGATACACTCACCGGAGCCTGCTTAGCTTATTATTTTGTATTTTAAAACTATTTTCTGTGTAATAAAGGCGCAAGAAGCCGGAGCACTATAGGATTGGTCCCGACACGCTTTAAGTGGCCGTGGTATTAGTAATATTTTAAGAACATACTTTTGAAATTGTATATGGAACATATGTATGTACATAGTTTAATATGATGGAAATGTGTTGGTATGCTGGTTGCCATATTTTTGATATAGTGTAAATTGGATGTATACAGGATTTGAATTAGACTATGTGCAGCCATCATGCTGGTTTTTCCGCTGCTAAGATTTTACCAAATCCTAAGTTATAAATAAAAATAAAAATTTTTATAGGAGGTTTAAGCAAGCAATACGGCTTCGCTTCACAAGGATTTCTAATCGTTAGAGGTAATGGTCGGGATTTCAGGAGGTCTGCAGACGCTCAGCCACAGCAGGGGGTAGTGTCATTATATACCTCGAATGTGTAGAGGGCGCACTCACTATATAAATATATGCTAGATCTAACCCCAAATTGTCGACTGTGCAATATAGTTAGTCATAATATCCCATAACCTTGCCATGCAATAATCCGAAATACGCCTGACTGAAACTCGAAATGTACATCTAGGGGTTTTGCTAAACCAAAGCAACCTGCTTCTAAATACCGGGTCAACTTTTCAATGAGTATAACAATTGGAGGTAATAAAAATGCTTTATAAATCTATATTTTCAAAGCACTTTACAAACTTGTAATTTAAATACTTTTGTTTTAGAAAATGATTTTGAGTACTCACCTTTTCTGCTTACTAAACTTGAGCACTACTCCACAACTTTGCTCGCCTTTGCTTTTAGCCTACACACTCAACGAATACGGCGAAAACATTAATCGCCTGTGTATAGCGTAAAATTTAACGTACTTCACTATTCATATCACTATTCATTCGTATTCACTATTCATACGTATTCACTATTCATACATATTCACTATTCATTCTTTACTATGCACTATGCACTATACACTATTTACTATACGCTATACACTATGCACTATACACTATGCATTATTTACTATGCACTATGCACTATGCACTGCACTATGCACTATTTATACGTATTTATATGTATTCATACATATTTACTATTTTATACGTATTCATACGTATTCACTATTTCACATGGAAATCCGGTGAAATCCCATGATTTTGGTACTCACGCGTAGCTCTCGTCGTGTAGAGTAACTTTACCTATTGGTCCGAAAAGTGCTGACCACTAGAATGGCGTAGATCTGAGAAAAACTAAAATTTTAGGATTTTTCGAATATTTACCTGAATTCTCGATGAAATCCTGTGTTTCTGGTACTCACGCGTAGCCCCTCGTCGCGTAGAGCACTTTTCGTGTTTATCCGACGAACCCAATACGCATTTTGTAAAATCCGAGAAAGAAACTAAAAGAGAAAAAATTATTTTTCTCCTCTGATTTTTCCTTCTTCTCCACTGCCGGTTTGTTCCTTCTCCTTCATTGTGTTGTTTTGTCTTTTTTTTTTTTTTTCAAGTGGGACCCACATGTCCCTTTTTCTTTCTTTCTCTATCCGTTTCAGTTCCGAAACAATTTATTTTGTCCCGGTTTCAATTTCCTTTATCCTAATTGGAATATTCTTTAAATATTTTCCATTTTGGAATTTTTCAAAATCCCGCTGTGCTCACTTACATTCATTGCCTGTAAATTCGTAAAATATTCCGACCGTCCCTAATTAAACTAAACTTTCTAGGTCACTAGGATTTCGCGAGACCTAACTTAACGGCGCAAACTGCTGGTCATCTCGAGATCTAGAGAATTCCTAGACTTCCCGAAAAATTCAGTAATTTATATTATTATTTTACTATTTAAACTTCCATTAATTATACTTTCACCCTTCGCTTTCTTTAATTGCAAAGTGCCAATTCTTTGAAACTTTACAATTTTATCCTTTCTAATGGCACTTGGTGCACATATGCTCTTACAATATATGTACTATGCACCTCATCGACTCGGTGTTACAAATCCTCCTCTCTTTTAGAACATTTCATCCCGAATGAACAAACTAAATTCAAATGAAAGGAAAATACCTCATTAGGAAAATAATCGAGGGTACTGACGGCGCATCTGAGCTTCTGGCTCCCAAGTAGCTGCCTCTTTAATCCCTCTCATGATTTTTCCATAGGACTTTAACTAAAGGAATTACTTTACTCCTCGCACTGCTCCTGCGACGATAACTGCATGTGTGTTTCCTCATAAGTCGTGTTCTTCTTAGTCAGACTGGCCGCTTCTCTCAACACGTGTGAAGGACTGAATGTACTTCTTAACATCACACATGGAAGTCATGAATCCTTGATAACCTGGGGTAACTTCAATTTATAAGCTATCGTCCCACCTTACTCACACCATAAGGTCCTATATATCTCGGATCACTACCAAGCTCCCAATCCCAAAACACCTTTCCAAGGGGGAAATCTTCAAAAAGACCCGATCACATAACTTCGAATTGTAAGTCCGCACGCTTGTCCCGCATAACTTCGTCTATCTCTTGCTATTTTCAAGTTATCACGAACAACTTTCACTTTTTCTGAAGTGATCTGCACTAATTCTGGGCCTACTAGTCTTCTCTCACCAACCTCATCCCAGCACACTGGAGTTCTACATTTCCTACCATACAGTGCCTCAAATGGAGCCATTTCTATACTGGCCTGATAGCTGTTGTTGTAGGCAAACTCCATTAGTGCCAAGTGAGTATCCCAACTCCCCTTGAATTCCATTACACAAGCTCTCAAAGATATCCCTAACGTCTCGAATAGTCCTTCTCCGACCGACCATTTGTCCGAGGATGAAATGCGTCAGATCAAAATGTAGGCGAAAGTACTAACGATGCTCGTAAATCCAGCCAAAACCTCGATGTGAATATAGCCCTGGCCCGAGACCATCGATATAGGAACACCATGTAATCTAACTATCTCCTCCACATACATAATTGGGCCAATTTATTCAATGGGTCAATATTACTAATCGGGAGAAAACGCTAATTTCATTAGTCTATCCACTATCACCTATATGGCATCGTGGTCGCTTCTCCGAAGTTTTCTGCCCAGCAACAAAATCCATAGTAACTTATCCCACTCCATACAGGAACGGAAGGGGTTTGTATCTTCCGCGGCTTGCGGGTAGTTCGCTTTACTCACGACAAAGTTAGGCATTTGATACGAAATCCGCACTCTTCACGCCCCTCCACCACACGCTCCGTAGTATACATCTCGTGCTACCAGGTGCATGGCATATGTCGGGCAAGAGTGAGCCATTTTCCAGCGATTTCCTTTAGTTCACCTATTTGTGCAATAATAAATCTAACTCCTCTAACTATTACGCCATCGTCTCTGATCTGGAACTCCGGTTTCCTACCACCCTCAATCTCTGCCCTCAACTTAATCATCTCTAAAACCTGCTTCTGACCTTCCTTGATCTGATCCACTAGAAGAGGACGAACATAAAATGATGTCAACGTATCCCTCAGATCAGCCATTTGCAACTGTAATTCCCAAAGATCTCAACTCTATCAACAATGAGATATACCGCTCATAGATAAGCATAGGAACCTCCCTCGGTTTCCAGCTTAAGGTAATCAACCACTACATCGCCTTCCCGATGGTACTGATCGCAATCATAACTTTAATCAACCTGCCATCTTCTTTGCCTCAGTTTAATTCTTTATGGGTGAAAATATACCATGTGCTCTTAAGATCGTGAGTATCCGATGTAAACACCGATAGATAATGTCTCAGATCTTTAGAGCAAAAACCATCACGCTTAGTTCTAAATCATGGGTTTGGTAGTTCCGCTCATGCTTCTTTAACGACGAGAAGCATAGTTTATCACTCTACCATCCCGTATTAAAAACACACCCTAACCCTTGTCCTATTTAAGCATCATCAGATAATTATAACCAGCCCTTTCTCGACGGTAATGCGCAACACCGGAGCCGCCGTTAATCTATGCCTCACTCCTCAAAACTATACGCGTATCTCGAATTCACCACTTTGATCCTTTTTAAATATATTGGTTAATGGGATTGCTATCTTCGAAAATCTCTCAACAAATTTCCTGTAATAACTTGCCAATCCAAGGAAACTCATGGACTTTAAACATTCAGGTGGCTTCCAAAGCCACTATAGCTTCGATCTTCTGAGGATCCACACTAATACCTTCTGTCAAAATTACATGACCCAATAAAACTACTTTGTCCAACCAAAACTAGCACTTACTAAACTTAGCGTATAACCGACGCTCTCTAAGAATCGCACATCGGCCCGGAGATGCTCGTATGTTCCTCCGACTACCCGAGCAAGACTAGAATGTCATCAATGAATACGATCACAAACTTATCTAAATACGGGATCAATACCCCTGCTCATCAAATCCATGAATGCAATCGCATTAGTCAATCCGGTCGGCATCACTTAGAACTCGTGAGTGACCGTGATCTCGCCCCTCAAGGTAGTCTTAGAAACATCATTCCCTAATTTCAACTACTGGTAGCCTGACCTTAGGTCAATCTTAGAATATACCCAGATCAATGCACTGGTCAAATAGCTCATCTATACGAGGAAGCTTGGATATTATTACGTATTGTCGCCCGATTCGAAATCTGTCTATAGTTCATACACAAACCGTAGCTTCCATCTTTCTTCTTTACGAGGAGAACCTGAGTCCCTTACCTGAGGTACTAGGCCTGATGAAGCCCTCGTTTAGCAATTCCTCCCAATTGTGCCTCTAATTCTTCAACTCATTGCGCCATTCGTATGGAGGAATGGATATTGCCTTGGCCCTCGGAACTCACCCAATAACAAACTCGACGGGTTTATCCGGGGTAAACCTGAAATATCATCTGGAAACTCTTTGACTATGGGGATGTCTTCCAGCCGTGTCCCCTCTTGTCTCTTATCTACTACAAATGACAAATAACCTTGGCAACCTTTCCGAAGCATTTTCGAGGCGGTCATGGCATTAATGAGACTAGGGCGATCTTCTCCGATTCTCGAATATCACACCCGGTTCCTCTGTGACTTTAATTAAATCTTACTTCTTTCTTATAAGAATCTAAGGTGGCTCTATGCTCGATAACCGCCACCCATACCTAAGATCAGATTTAAATCATAGATACCTAACACCATCAAGTCCGGCTGGAAAATCCTTATTCGGATTACCAACTGCTTACCTAGAACTATCCTTCTGAGCATCATAGTATCCCCATCAAGTACCTGAACCACCATACGACCATCTATAGGCTGAGACTTATCCGGTGCCTCAAAGGAATGCAAACTAAATAAATGAATGAGGGTCTTTAGAGTCCACCAATGCATATGCATCATGACTGTAAACCTAAATCATACCAAGAATCACGTCCGTGATGCATCCGCTCACAGGTGACTATACATACCGAAAGGGAGTAACGGTACCACTCAGACCGCACCTGGCACCGCCTCGCCTCCCGCACCCCTACCGCCACTCTACCAGGTGTCAGACTACTGCTCTCGCCACCTCCGCCCGAATCCACTTTACTAGCCTGACTGGGACCGTTGGTGCCTGGGATAGATGCTACTATACCTACCTCAGAGGTCTCTATAGCTACTAACTGTGGATAGTCTTGAATAAAGTGACCTTCCTGCCTATAATGGAAACATCCTGTCATGTTCATCCTACACTCTCCGAGATGCCTCCTCTGACATGTAGGGTATAATGGAAAAGATGATCCTGAAGATCTACCACCCCACACGCGACCGACCTGATCCCTCGGGCTAGATGTTACTCCTCGTCCCGAGCCTCTATCGCTAGTCCATTTCTTTCCTTTCTTTCTACTAGACTGACTAGTGCCTGACTGACTAATACAAATACTAGGAGCACCTTTCTTACTATTTGGCTGCCCCTGAGTTAGAACTAAAAATGTCCTTTCTACCTTTAGTGCAGCCTCAAACTTTTCATAACATTGTCGGCCATGGCTTTTTCTCAGATCCCAAGAAACACGGGAACCCGCGGTTCTACCGTGCCTGCGGAAGAACCTCGTGGTCCACGCCACCTTTTCCGGTAATTATGGTAGAAAGACCCTCATGTCTAATGGTCACCATATAATAGCTAGAACGCTTAACCCTATCTAACGATAAGTACCCTACCCCGGGTCACCTAATTAATTGCAAGTTTTAAATTCCTAATTCCAGAGCGCATTCCCATCATGCCCCTCCGCTCTTCCTGAGACTCGTGGCCTCTACGGGTAAATGCCATCAGAATAATCTATATAAACTGATCCATCGTCAAGGTACCGCCTTGGCCCGTCAGCCTCGATGGTTTTGTCAAATGGCGATTGAAGCATCTTCCAATCTAAGGGTGTGCTCGACATATCTCTCTCGTGGTGCCTTTAGTGCGGAAGTCCTAACCAACTTACGACTGGCCCAAACATAATGTCGTGGAATGTCAAGATTAAAATATTTATGGACACTTTTTACAATATTTGATGCATGCAAGGATTTAGCAAACAATGTAGGTTGCAATACGAAAAATCATTACAAAAACATTTTATAGAGAATAATCGTGGAAAACGCTACGTAAAAACAGCTAACTATTCGCTTAAACCTGCTATGATACCAACTTGACATGGTATCATATCTCCTCAAATGTTAAGTTATTGTATACTTATGCTCTGATACCAAATTGACATGGTATCAAATCTCTTCAAATCTTAAGTTATTGTCTACTTATGCTCTGATACCAAATTGACAGACCCCCTTCCTAGTGACAGAATCGCTTAAGAACTCCATTGGGGCAAGAATCCTCCTGCCCAAGCTCGATCGACCGATTAAGTTACCATGAAGCTAAGCCGCAAATCGTTGAAACTGTGATTCGAAAACATATTATAAAATTTTTCACTTTCTATCAAAATCACACCTTTAGATTTTTCAAACCGATAGTATTAACGACAAAGACGGCATTAAGCCCAAAATACAAAAAAATCACATGTATAAAAAATACACTCTAATATTTTCCAAAACTAACTACAATCATAAGGACCTCTGGTCCTCATCAAAATATAGATAAAAAATCACCCAACATAATTTCATCGCAACCTGCTTTTTCTCAAACCATGCATGCATGCATATTTCTTATAAAAGATATTTACATATACAAAATGTCACATTTTTTTAACTTTTACTACTTTACTTCACACCTTATTTTATATATAATCGACAAATACAAGCCCAGGACCAGGATCCGGAAAAGCTCCAGCTTCAACACTGCACCGAAAAATTATTATTTTAAAATGTGAAACTCGTGGAGCCAAACAGCCTCGCTGAGCACTCTGCAAGTTCTAAATGTTGCCGGTCACGCTTGTACCTCCCATTATGAAAATCAGACATAAATGTGTTATAACCAAGTTGAGAAAACTGAGTTTTCATGGCGAAAACCATTTCCGAAAACCATTATTTCGCCGAAATTGTTTATGCCGCTGAAAATAGTCTAAATCACGGTTGCTGAAAACTCGTTCTAAAAACTATTTCTCGCTGTCAAAAACTGCTTCACGCTAAGACATCTCGAAACGCGATATCAGAATCAAGTACCCACCCACTCGTGGCCCATTTATGAAATACCTAAGTGATGCCTCTAACTCCTGGTCCCGCATCGGTAGTGAACCCTGAACACTACCCGCTAATATGGTTCGGTGAACACGGATGAATCTATATAGCATAATGGAACCTCGGGACCAAAATGCTCGGTGAGGGAACCTCGGAACCAACATCTCATCGCTATGTACTGAGTCAGCGCGCTAACTATATACCTTGAATGTGCAGAGGGCGACTCACTATATAAATATATGCTAGATCTAACCCCAAAATCGTCGACCATGCAATATAGCGAATATAATATCCCATAACCGCCACGCACAATCCGAAATGCGCGCTCCGACCGAAACTGAAATATGCTATTCAGGTCGGCAACCAAAGCAACCGTTCAATACCGGGAGTCAAACTTTTCTCACGAGTATAACAATCGGGATGTTAATAAAAACGCTTATAAATCTATATTTTCAAAGACTTTACAAACTTGTAATTTAAATACTTTTATTTGTGAAAATGATTTGAGTAATTACATTTTCAAGTACTAAACTTGAGCACTACCCACAACTTTCGTCGCCTTTTACTTCTTTAAATTTTTACATTCAATCATCCACGGTGAAAACATTAATCGCCTGTGTATAGCGTAAAATTTAACGTACTTCACTATTCATACGTATTCACTATTCATTCTTCACTATGCACTATGCATTATTTACTATGCGCTATACACTATGCACTATGCACTATACATTATTTACTATGCACTATGCACTATGCACTGCACTATGTTCTATGCACTATTTATACGTATTTATACGTATTCATACATATTTACTATTTTATACGTATTCATATGTATTCACTATTTCACACGCTGAACCGGCCAAATTCGCAGATCACGCTGCAGTTTCTCGTCGCTAGTAGAGAACAACTTTTTACCTATCATCCAAAAGTCACGACCACTTAAATCTGCAGATCCGGCAAAAACTAAAATTTGGTGATTTTTCGAATATTTACCCGACTCGGTTTAAATCTCGCGCTTTTGCAGATCACGCAGAAATTCTCGTCGCAGTAGAGCACTTTTCGCTTATCTCGACACGAACTGGCCTACCGATTCAGAATCGAGAAAGAAACTAAAAGAGAAAAAAATATTTTTCTCCTCTGATTTTTCGTTCTTCTCCACTGCCGGTTTGTTCCTTCTCCTTCATTGTGTTATTTTGTCTTTTTTTTTTTTTAAGTAACCCATATGTCCCTTTTTCTTCCTTTTTATCCGTTTAAATTCCAAGAATTTATTTCTGGTCTTGCCAATTTCCTTTATCCTAATCAATATTCTTTAAATATTTTCCATTTTCGAATTTTTCAAAACCCGCTTTCGTGCTTCACTCTACATTCATCGCTCTGTAGTCTCAGAAATATTCGACCGTCTCTAATTAAACGAAACTTTCTAGGTCATCAGATTCAGCGAGATCAACTTAATCTACGCAAATTGCCATTATCCGAGATCTGCACCGCACTTCCCGAAAAGTTCCGCAATTTATATTATTATTTTACCATTTAAACTTCCATTAATTATACTTTCACCCCTTCACTTTCCTTAATTGCAAAAAGGCTAAAATTCTTTGAACTTACAATTTTATCCTTTATACTCACATTCTAAGATATACAAGCCTTAAGGCTATACTGCATTCATGACCTCACCTGGATGTGCTACAATGATTACAAATACAAAAATCGAAATTAATCTTTAAAACATATAGAGAGAAAGAATAGATAAAAAAGGCAGAAGAATCAAAGGTGCCAATTTGGAAAAACGGAGAAAAAAAAAGAAAAATTACTAATGATTGTAATTGTACTAGGAGTAAACAAACTTAGGGTTTTTGGTTATAGAATTGCTAAAGTTAGCTTACAATGTTATAGTGCTTATCATGCTCTCATTTAATGTTCACTCATCTACAAATCATTGTAGTTGATACAATCTTCAATTTTAGCTAATGACATCTGGTTTCGAGATAGATTTATTTGACTATATTATTATGGATGGTGTTGATGTCTTTTGTTCTGAGACCCCATCTCAAATTTAATCGACGAGTCCCCCTACACAGAGTAGTCTCTTTACATATGCAGAGAAAAAGAAAAGAATAGTGAAATATATATATATATATATATATATATATATATATATATAAGAATATAAAATTAAAAATTTAAAATAAAGTATAAGTTACAAAAGTATATATGAGAATAAAAAATAAAATATAAGTTACAAAAGTAAATGAATTACAATAAATCCAAGTAGTGTGATCATCGTACATTTGTTTTAGAGATGAAACATAAGAAACTGAAAAATGCTATTCATGCATATGTATATTCATACAAATAATTTATGGATTGTGAGACCAAAGAAAGGTGTATTTTTGGTATAGTAAATTATGTGAATTATAATAAAAAAATTATAAGAGAGTATTTATGGAATAAAAGATAAATATATAAATTATTTTTGTTAATTAAATGGCCGATGATTTATGTAGGATTGAAAATTTCAATTTTTTTCTATAGGAAAAATATTACATATATATTAAAATCTTATAAACTAACAATTTAATTCTATATTAGATTCTAAGTAGAAACGTTTGATTAAATTGATTAAAGTTTTTTAATAGAAGAAGAAGAATGAAAAGAAAAAAAAAAATGATAAAATAATGCTAAATTTAAAAGGTTTTTTTTTTTTTTTTAAATATCCATTATCATCTTCCTTGTAAAATTTTTTTAAAAATTCTGTTAAATGCCATTGTAAAACAGTTTTGTTTAATATGTTAATACCATTAAAAATAAATAAAAATTCAAAACTACATAACTCTATGAAAAAGAACATGACACCTTAGATTTTCTAATACCCAAAACCTAACACATAGATAATATGCCAAATTAAAAACTAAACTTCTCTCTGAAATTTTATTTCCATTATGCAACCTTTCTCACTTTCCTCACAACCAAAAGACGCATTAAACATGAAACGTCAACATAACAGACCATGAAAATAGTTTAAAATTATATATGAGATAGAGATAATAATTTCATAAATTTGCTGCTTTTTGTCACATTGACAAAGGGATTTAAAGTTTTATTGCCAATTCGAATAAAGAACAAAACTACAGCTCTGTGACTTCTGCAATGTATCCAATTGATATGAAGGGTTCAAAATTCTCATTTCTTTTTTATCATGTTCTAGGCTCTCCATCGATTTACAAAAGAGGAAAAGAGTGAGATGAACTCCTATATTGGATCTCTAAAGAAATTGTTGATGAAATAAAATTTCGAACGGTAGAGAATCGATTGATGAAATAAAGTCAAGATGAAAGCTTTAATTTTCATGTAAGATGTCATTTCATTTTAGAGATGTCATTTTCATTTAAGATAATTGTGATGATTTCCGATGGTAGAAAACATAGACAAATGAAAAGTCAGATTGAAGCTTCTATTTCAATGATAAGCTGAAATTTAAAAAGTGAAATAAGGGTAAATTTAAGTAAAAATGTAAAACACTTCCTACTTTTTTATATGTAGTATAGATTTACCAAAAAAAATTAGGACTTATATGCGACCTTTTGATGGAAGTTTCTTTCAAAAAATTATGTTAGACTTGGACGCCGTGTTTGTCCTAAAGAGGTCAAATGACTGAAGGAAAAATTAGGGCTTCTCTACAACATTTTGATTGGAGTTTCTTTAAAAATATATCAAAGACTTATATCGTTTAAGATCCTAAAGAGACTAAACATACGCCTTTTATCTTGGGACTTTGTGTGATGTCGTGTTGGTCTTATGAGATCAAACACTTGCTTTAAGCCTCCTCTGGTCCGCTCAGACGTCCCAAAAACTCGGGGTCCGGGCTGACAACCACACCCACGCAATACTGTGGATGCTGCAACTGACACCACCACGTAAAATCGCATAAGATCCTTGTACCTGGGAGCCTACCCAAATACAAAACTGGGCCCAAAATGTAGCTTCAATATGGGCTGCTATTGTGGTCCATACAATTAAATGAGTAAAATGGCCACTTCAAGCCCTCGATTAATACTCACAAATGTCATATCTCAACCAAAATATACTACATGATTCAAGAGTTATACATTACTCTTAATACAAATAAATACAACCCATATGTATTTACAAAATATATATTAAAGCCACAATCCGGCTTTCTTCATATGTGTGGTCCCGACGCGGTCGCCCGTCCCGTGACCCGACCCATACCCTCTGGCGGGGGTACCACGACGGCGAGCAAAGCCCAAAGAGGATAATCTCCACGCGATACCCACCGGCGTGCACATGCAATGGTCGTGATAATCAAACACACATCCAAGTGCAACATACACATGTCTACCTGAATGTCTACATGCCATGAATGCAGACTCCTCGATCACCATGCCCCATGTACCAGCTCGCCGCTCCATCACTCAATATGTCATCGAGTAATATATCCCAGTCAGCCACCCACTGGCCTCACATGCATACGCCTAACCGTGACAACCGGCCACGTATTACCACGACCCGCGCATCAGCCCTCACCGCCCCATTACCCGCCAAGCGGTCAATGGGCAACAACCCAAGTCAATCCCGACTCACCACACAACCCGGTCGGCGGTGATAAATGAATGGCCCGCCTTCTGGGCAAATATAAATTTTCGTGATACCGTTGTGTCTCTTACACCTACATCGAATCATGATATCATATCTGAATCTATAAGCTCGAGTTCTCACCTGAATTCTCAACCATGAATTCCGCCATGAATGAAAACCATTTCCAACAAAGGCATTTGTTTTTAACTGTGGGACAACCTCTCCATAACAGGGACAGATCTTATAATCTATTTTTGTGGACAACCTTCCATGTATATCAATTAAAGACTCGGCGATTGATATATGGACAACCCTTCGAAGGCACACTGGGGTAGACCACATTGATATATGGACAACCCTCCGATGTCAGAAGGGGATTACACTCCGATAAATAATATTGTTTTGGTCAAATTCCTCCAACAATTTTCTTCTCAAAGAAACCACCTCATGTACCAATTCTATTGTTCTAGGGTGCCTCAGTGCATATGAAACGCACTGGTTTATTTCACTTCTTAACCCGTGGCACTAGCCTGACGTTGTCCCATTAATCAAGTCTACCAATCAACACCCCACGTGTTGGATCCACAAACCGCTGATGAGTATCTTAAACATTTTATCCCATGTTTTGTTAGTTTTTCTAGTGTTTTTATGTTAAATAAGTGCCTAATGTTTCAAAAGTCTACCCTATGATCAGGTCATCCATTTGATGGAATTGTGCAAAATTGGTGAAAACTGTTACAGAAGCAGCATTGTATTTTGATGTTTTCTAGATATCATATGAGCCCAATGGAAGCAAGATTTATATGTATGGATTCTACACTTCAAGAGCTTAGGGGATACCAAGAACACCAAAATTGGTCTGAACAAAGAAGTTATGCAAGTTCCAAAACTTGGAAGAAAATCAGCAAACATTGCAGCACCTTCTCAGCAGGAGAGCGCTACTGTATTTTGACTTTTTCAGAAACCATAGTTGAGCTCATTGCAGAAAGCCATATGATGATCACACTTCAAGAGCTTTCCAACGGTACCAAGAACACCCAAATCGGAGTTCGTATGACAAAGTTATGGTCTTACAAGTACTCCCGACACACCATCAAACACCTAACACAGTGTCGATCTCAACTATGCACTCACACCTAATTTCTGCAAGCACCTCTGAAGGCATGGAATGCATGATGGCAATTCCAGAAACCTTCATGCTAATATATTCACATGCATGGCAACATATTAAATCACATAAAAACATGTTATGTAAATTTCTAACTATTTACACTAAATTAGCTCATACTTTCAAGCACTTACAAACACGAGCAAATTCATTTGAATTCATTTTCAAGAATACGCACTACCTAAATCTCTTGACCATATAAAACAGCAGACCTCGTCCCTTCACGGTTCATCACCGAATATTGTGATACCAAAACACACCACAAAACCCGAAGACATCAGTCTCGGGAGCAAAACCAAACCTCAACACAGTCTAGGATTGCTTGAAAATAGTCCCAAAAATTCTGTCATGACTGTTTAAAAACAATCTAGAAAATTCAACCCGAACTGTCCAAAAACAGTCCCGAAATTCAACCCAAACTGTCCAAAAATAGTCCAAAAAATTCCTAAAAATTTCTACACTAAGTCTAAAAATTTGAGGACTGAAATTTACGACCTTTCACGGCCTCTAAGCCAATTCCAAACCATTAAATAGCCTTTAGGTTAGAAATAACACAAGTAGGAAATTCCCTGCACCGTGGAGCTCGACGAACCCAATATTTTGGTGTCCACGCTGCACTCTAGTCACAGATCAACTTCATTTTCAAATTACAAAATCTACGGTGCAATTTTCATAGATATGAGAAAGAAATAAAGAGAAGAAAAAAAAAAAAAAATCTCTCTTTCCACGCTCTTCTCACGCCTCCGTCGCTTGCCTTTGATTTTATCCTTTTGATTTTATTTTATTATTATTTTATTATTATTATTATCATTACATATTATTATTTGATATTCATAGTTCATATTGCATTGTTCAAACTCAGTTTTTTATCCCGAAAAATTTATTTCTTTTCGGGCCACTTTATTTTAAATGAACTTAACTCAAGTCATTTCCACTTCCCCGAGATTGTGAAAATTGGCCTCGGTCACCACGACTTATCACCCGAAAATTTAAAATACTGATTGTCTCGCATCTTAATTAAACTTTTCAGGCCAGATTTTGGCGAGATTTAATAACGACGCAATCTGCTTCACCATCCTGCATCTAGAGAATTTCCTAAGTTTCAATCGAAATTACAAGCACTTTTCTGCAAAATGGAATTTTTCTCTGTTTATATATTCTTCCTTAATACACTTCGCCCCGAAATTCATGCACATACGCATCACTCACATGCATATTCTACCTTCTACAACTCCAAGACCGTATCGGGTATGATAACCCGTCTCAAGTCACAATCACTGACAACCTGATGGGCTGTCAACTCATCCATGTCAAGAATGACATCAAAACCCGATATGGCTACCATATCCGACCAACTCTCACCCTAGATCCTAGAGGAGAATTTTCCATACAACAAATATAAAAGCAACGTGTTTTCTCCTGCAGGCCTTAACCTAAGCCCAAACTTCCGAAGAAGGCCAATCCTCCTTTCTCTTCCCATCTAAGACTGAGATCCTAATGCCTCAGGCGTCATCCGTCTCTCTACGCATGAGCTATCCCGACCATAGAGTCCATGTCTTGTGTTTTTCTTTGAGGCCCACACCTTGCTCTAATGGACAACTTCAATCCATTCTCACCCTCGACCGCCATATCCGTGGCCACATAGTCATCACCAAACGCGCCAACTCGTTGAATCCGCCACACCTGCATCACCGTCATCGTTCCTCGCCACCGAACCTTGGGCCTTGGCATGTCTAGCGCTGGGCCGGAAAAATTCTTGCTCATAAAGAGCCCATGAATCGCCTGCTGCCCCAAACCCTAGAGGTTCTAACCTGGGCCTCCCACCACACACTCGGGACTCCACCCTTTACTGAACGCAACTACCGATCTCGTCGCATCGAGGTAATATCCATAGCTCCAATACATTCTCAATCTGTCGAACCACTTGGTCCGCCACCATCTGGATCCCCCTGTAAATCGCCAGGGTGATGTGACCTCAAATCCTGAGGTTACTCTGACCCCTCGACCACTAGCCTACCAAATTGCAGAACGGCGCAGCTGCAACCTCAATTAGCTACAGCGCCCGTTGGTCAACACCGTGGTGCTTCGCTAACACTGTGGGACGACCCCACGACTGGGCCCCCACTCACATCTCACACATGTCAAATGACAACAACCCTATTGAATCCCATTTCGCCTAACTAGTAAAAACGCACATGCCCATTACTAATACTTACATCCAAGAATCGACCCGTTCATCACCTTGCTTTGAGTTTTATCACAACCACTCCTTTTTATTTATTTCAATAAAATCTAATACTTCTGTGTCGATTTCATTTTCCTCCGAACCCCAAGGTTATAGTTCCTAACCTTAGCATTCCACTTCTTCCTATATACATTATGCCATGCATATAATTTTTCCTGCCAACTACGTAATCACATTTCCATACATCAAGTACCGTGTATAAGTTTTTCCACGCAATGTGTAACACATAATCACACAATCACAACATGAAATCACATGATCCAAACAACACGAAACAAACACAATTCATGCATGTAATGGTCTAAACTCGTCTGATGAACTCCTAGGTATTCAGATACCCAACCCGATACCAAGCTATGACACTAGTATCACCTCTATCGCACAGCAATGGCCTAAGCCCATGTCCCTCAAGCCCTTGTGTAGTCATCTATGCTCTGATACTCAAGCCGTGACGCCCCAAACCTGGGTCCGCTGACAACCTGGTCAACTCACAGGAATACCGTGGATGTTCGTAACCCGACACCACTCACGAAAATCAGAGTCTCCTTGCACGGAGTTTGAATCTTGCAAATACAAAACCTATCCAAATGGGGTCAATATGGCCACAGGTCCATATACAATTAAATGAGTAAAATGCAGCCACTAGCCCCCGATTAATACTCACAACAAACATATCCTAACCAAAATATACTACATGATTCAAGAGTTATACATTACTCTTAATACAAATAAATACAACCCATATGTATTTACAAAATATATATTAAAGCCACAATCCGACTTTCTTCATATGTGCGGTCCCGACGCGGGTCACCGTCAAGACTGTTTGTACTGGAAGTGGGGTCCCACGACTGGTGAGCAAAGCCCAAAGAGGATAATATCCTATAAGGGCTAATTCCAAGTGGCATGAATGTCGACAATCGCACACACATCCAAGTGCAACATACACATGTCTACCCCGAATGTCTACATGCCGAATGAGACTCCGACTCACACCATGCCCCACGTGACCGAGCTCGCCATCTATCACTCAATATGTCATCGAGTAATATATCCCGAGTCACTCACCGACTTGCCTCACATGCATACGCCTACCAGGACAACTATCGCTAGTATTACTACGACCCAAGTATCGAGCCCTCACCGCCCATTACCCAATGCAAAGTGGTTAATGGGCAAATAAAATCCGGTCAATCTCAATTCAATACACAACCCAAGTCTATGGATAAACATGACCGTGTGTCTTCTTTCGGGGCAACATAACTTTCGTGATATCGCAGTCTCTACACCCATACGTAACTACATATCGCAGTCTCTACACTCCATACGCCTCGAGTTCTCACCACCCCCAAAACATGAATTCCGCCATGAATGAAAAACCATTTCCAACAAAGGTATTTGTTTTAACCGTGACAATCCCTCCGATATAAATAGTGACAGACTTCGAGACCCACATGGACAACCCTCCGATGTATACCAATCGCGTATCCGACGACATACTATATGGACAACCCTCCGATGTATACACTGCAGACTGGTCATTGATATTATATGACAACTCCATTGGCGTTGTAGTGGCACACTGGCAATAATATTGTTGGTTAACCCTCCGAACAATTTCAAGAACCACCTCATGCACTCACTCCATTTGCTCTAGGGTGCCCCAAGGTATTATGAAATGCAATGAGCCATTTCATTTCTTAACCCAGTACTATCTGATCGCCACAATGATCCCGAAATATACCCTAAGAGTTTTCGGACTGCTTAGGTATATTATGTTAAATAGGAATTTTCAGAAATAAATGAGAAACCTGAAATTTAAAATGAGAGTAGTGGGCAAGAATGTCTAAAATGTTTTGAAAATTAAATGTAACAGAAGGAGTTATGGGATTCATGCAATTAGAGAAAAGATGGAATATAAATAATAAAGAATGGAAGGGCTTAAATGCAAAAATGGGGAAAAGGATTAAAAATGCAAAGGCCAAACATGGCCTTCACTCAAAATTGGATTTAAGACCAAATTTGGTCTCAAATTGGGGGAGAGAAACCGTAGAGAGAGAAGAGAAGGGGAGAGGAAGGAAGAAGAAGATGAGGAAGAAGAGGGAGGAGCCAAAAAGGTGTGGAAATCAACTTATATGGAATCATGAAAATTAGTATGGATCTATGGATTTCTAAGGTTTTGTATGGTTAATAGCTTGTCTCCAAATCTAGGTTTTGGTAGAATTTCATCCTAACCTTAGATTTCTTGAAATTAGGGTTGGTAAAACCCCATAAGGAACAAGATGAGTATGGAATCCTCCCTTTGAGGTTGGATTCATGGTTAAATGACAGAATCGAGTTAGGTTTAATAAACCCTAACTTTCGGTTTATTGTGTATGAATGTGACCCATATTAGAGTTGTTTTTGGGAGAAATCACATGAAGATTTTTGAGGAAAGATACAGAATGAAAGATGATTTGAGTAAAATAAGAGATTTCAAGATGAACTGAGGGTTTTGACGTGTTTATGGAGTATTGGGTTGACTGGGTATCAACATATGGAAAATGGAAGAAAACACACATTGGGCATTTTCGGGGACTCAGATCAGTATTAATCTTGAACCTCGTAACTTGAGACAGCCCCAAACCAACCCGTATTCGCACAGATGCGAAACAAGTGCGGTACACCCGCCTGTTCACTGGGGTTGTTCAGATTTTAGCCATAATCAGACATTTCTTATCCAATGGAGTGATTCAAGTGACCTATTAAACCAGACTTCATGAGAACCAACATCAAGATATGCATCAATAAATTTGACCTCAAGTGGCCCAAAATTCACTCAAAGGGCCGCGTTCAAGCCAAATTCTGGTTTCAGTTTTAAACATAGAGTAGTCCCGGCAAGTTCAGATCATAGGTCTGAAGCCTTGCTCAATTTTGGGTGATTCCAAATGGGAGGAAGAAACCCTTAGCACCTTAGCTAAAGGAGTACAAAGAACAAGTGTCAAATATGGAGTCAAGACACTGGAAAAATGAGTATTACAAACTGGGTCCCAAGTGTAATATCGGTACTGACTAGTTTGGCATGGTTCATAACTTTAGCTCGATGATCCGATTGGAATGATTCAAATTTCTAAGTAAAATAGATTCATAGGAATAAGAATACATGAATATGATATGAATATACTATATGATATTAATATAAGATATACCTAAATGAAGGATGTAACATGCTAAGAACGATTGAGAGAAGGTGAAGATGGGCGAAAAGCACAAAGAATATACAAGTGCACGAATGATAGGTACATATATGACTATATGAAGAAGAGTGCTAGATGCATTCATGATATATGATAATAAAAATCAACATAGAAAAGATATGAATATATATTATAGAGATATATGAGAATCATAATATGAAACTACGATATGAGAAACTTATCACGTAGTAAAGTAATGATAAGAGATATATTGCATAATGGTTACCACATAACACAGTTATTCACAAAGCATGATATGTACGTAAAAAACGTAATAAAGTCGATCATCATTAACCTCGGTGAGGGATAGATGTACGCCCATAAAGGAAGATAATAGCTGTCGCAGCATATATTGCATGTATTATTGGGCGCCCCGTGGCCGACGACATGATCCCGCTTGGATCACTGCGGGCCCCGAAGGGTCACCACACAGACAGATCATCGCTTCGCATGCTGATAGTACTTTCGCACATGGACAAAGAGTATCACTGCCTCGCATAATGATAGTACGTACACCCAGCTGTTTCCGAATCAGCTTCTAAGTGTGATTGGTAAGTATGAAGGCAAAAGAAAGGAAAAGTATACACAAAGGAATGTATATGAAAAGTATATGATATGATATGATATGAGAAGCATGCTGCGATATGAAAGTATACGCTACAAGAACAAGAAGTACAAGTATAAACGATATGAAAATAAGTATACGAATAATACAAAAGTAATGAAAGGATACGAAAGCACAAAACATATATAGATAGAATATGAACGGACAATTGTGTATATGACAAGATATGGAAAGTACAAATACAGATATGAAAATCAAAGTATAGTATATGAAAAGCACAAGATGAAAATATATAATACAATATGACAAGATAAGATGAAATGAAATTACATGTGACAAAATACAAAGTACATGAAATCACATTGCACTAATGATGTTACGACGAGATTCCTCAAATCAATGTGGAATGTCAATTTATAGTCAAAGTGACTCATACTATTAAATGTGAAATCACATCGCTAATCGAACGACAAACATGGTTTATCTCTCTCGACCTAATATCTTGGAATGTCAATCTATAGTCAAAGTGATCATAATGTTAAAAGTAAATACATCATATTGGTTTGAAAATGTGACGAGGTTCCCTTCGAATATGTCGGAATGTCAATTTTATACCGCAGGAAAACGCAAATGCAAAGTATATGATAAATACAAGATCGTATAAAAGATATGATAAAACAATATGTAAGAAATGAATAGTATAGCATGGGCGTGTAGCCACTACATGGAAGAGATAAGAGGCACGGATAAGAAATGATATATGTAATAGTACATAGAATGCAATAAATCATAGAATCCAAAGATGAAAAACACATAGACTTATATTGCATGATATGTAACCTAAAAAAAAGAATAGAACATTGAAAAGACATATGACAAGCGTGAAAGATGAACACATGGACAAGATAGAATATGTAAAGTATAGAAACAGAATACTTAAAAGTATAAATAAAGGATATGCCAAAGACATAGAACACGAACGGAAAGAGATCGAGATGCAATAGGAATGTAAGAAGATAAGTATCAAAGTTATCAGATGTATAGATATATGAAATGCATATGTGTCAGATACGCCATTGGTGGTTGTCCATGCTTATGTCTCACTAAGCTGCAAAGCCGAAAATGTGTGTTCAATCCGTGCAGGTACTCTAAGAAGAGGCCAGAGGACGTGATGATTCCACATCAGCAGAGCAAGCCATCTCAGAGATAGGTGCTCACCAGCTGGCTTAAGAATCTCCGATGTTTTGTAATAGAAATTGTACATGTGGCAAATGGGACTCAGATATGTGTATAGATTGTGATAAACATCCGGCGTGGTAGCTTTTTTGTATATGTAAATGATTTTTGTTATTACGTAAATTGTTCAGATACCCACAGTATTGCGTAATAACTCGAAAGAACATCAATGAGAGTCCCAAGATACGCAGATATAGTATGGGATAGTATCACACTCTCGGACAGGCTCGATCCGCCAACGGCTCGACCTGGATCCGGGCATGACAGTTGTCCTATTAATCAAGCCCACTAATCAACACCCTACGCGGTGTTGATCCACAACCGTGTACTCCCGACACACCATCAAACACCTAACACAGTGTCGATCTCAACTATGCACTCACACCTAATTTCTAGGTTACCCCAGTGCATATGGAATGCATGATGCCAATTCCAAAACCTTCATGCTAATATATTCACATGCATATATATTAACATAATTAAATCACATAAAACATGTTATGTAAATTCTCAACCAATTACACCAAAATTAGCTCACATGGGCTAATTTACAAACACGAGCAATTCATTTTAAATTCATTTTCTAGTAATAACACACAAAATGGCCCAAACCCTGACTCCATATAAAACAAATGGCACCTCTGTCCCTCTACCTGCTCATCACCGAATATCAGGATACCAAAACACACCACAAAACCCGAAGACACCGGGCCTGAGCAAAACCAAACCTTCAACACAAATCGATTGCTTGAAAATAGTCCCGAAAATTCATGACTGCCAAAACACCAAATTCAAATTAATCGTCTAAAAACAAACCCATCTGAGTCTAATCGTCCAAAAATAGTCCCAAAAATTCCTAAAAATTCCTACACTTAATCTAAAAATTTGAGGATTGAACCTTTCACGGCCTCTAATACAATTCCGAAGCATTAAATAGCCTTTAGGTTAGAAATAACACAAGTAGGAAAATTCCCTACCTCGTGGAGTTTAACGAAACTCCAAGATTTTGTGTCCATCAGCAGAGGCTCTAGTCACAGATCAACTTTGCCTTCAGCCCCGACAAAAATCTACGATCCAATTTTCATAGATCTGAGAAAGAAACAAAGAAAAGGAAAAAATAAAAAAAATTTCTCTTTCCACGCTCTTCTCACGCCCTCTGTCAGTTTGCCTTTTGATTTTATCCTTTTTGTTTTATTTTATTATTCTTTTATTATTATTATTATTATTATATTATTATTATTTGATATTCATAGTTCATATTGTATTATTCGGGTCCGTTTTTGTCCCAAAAAAATTTATTTATTTTCACTTCACTTATTTTAAATGAACTTAACCTAAGTCATTTTCGAATTTCCCGAGATTTTCGTAAAATCTCGCCCCGAAGTCACCGACGACTCTATCACCTGCAAAAATCGTGAAATATTCTCGAATGGTCTTAGAATTCACGAAACTTTCTAGGTCACTAGATTTCGACGAATTTAACTGCAAAATTCGCTTCTCATCCAAGATCTAGAGAATTTCCTAAGCCAACCGAAATAATCGTTTTAATTTTCTTAAAATTGAATTTTTTCTCGGGTTTTACAGGTTCTTTATGAAATTAGATATAAATGAATAGCATACCATATTACATTTTACCCCTATGAAATACTATAAACAAATAGGCATTGAAGACCAGCATCCCAAATAAATCATCAATTCAAAAGATTCTCATGTTAAAATTTCATGCCCAAAGAAGCATAAAACTGAAAACAAAGAAATCATAGCTTATGCCATTATGGTTTTTCCAACAACCAAAACTGAAGAAATAAGAAACAGACATTTTTTTTTTGCAATCGACAACAAATGGTATTATATTACTTGCATAATTGTTACGCTCCTAATGCTGAATTTTGGTTCTGGTTATAATCCAATTACAATCAACCAAAATACCAAAATATCCTAACCACAAAGAGATTTTTGGCACTATCGCTACTAACAAAACAGAGCAACAATTTGAAAAATTAAAAAGACTAAGGTGAGGTTTGTTTTTTTTACTTAATGCTTAATATATATATTTTTAAGTTTAATATTGAATAGTATTTAATAGCATTAAGTATTAAGTTTTTAGCATTGGGTAGTGAGTAGGGATGACAACGGGGCGGGTTATTTTGGGTTCTCGCCTCGCCCCGTCCTTAATGGGACGAGTTTGGTTTAATTGTAATCAAGTTTTTAACAGGTTCGAGTTTATTTTCTCAAACCTAGACGGTCTAAGTGGTTCGAATATTGTTATTCCCACCTGATTGATATTTTAAAATATTTATTTTATATTTTAAATACAAATAATAATAATTTTAATGCTTTTAATAAATAATTTATAAAAATTCGTAATAATTTAAGTGAAAAGGAAAGAGATGGGAAGTAACGTTGGCTTGGAAAACCAATGCCTCTGTTAATGCTTCTGGTTATCCATTAATATAATATAATATTTTGTGGTCTTGTGTTTAATGATAGTTTATAGGTCCCTATTTCTGTTACAATGGAGTGTCCCCCACGCCGCCTGAATAATGAAAGGTGAAAGTCCCTTTATTGAGATCTTGAAGTCAAGGCATTATTATTATTTATTCAAACCCTCAGTTATGCTTTATATCGGTGACTTGTTTTGCTTTCCAAAAAGTAGTCTGAAAAGAGAAAAAAATGTTGTTCTTGGTTGGAAAAGAAGGAACTTTCCAATGCACAGGTCTTCAAAGTTCTTCGTAGGAATAAAAAGGAAATTTTCAAGTAAATGGTCATAAAAGTTGTTGCTATTTATAAAATTAATTTCATCCTGTCTCTTCTTTGATTTAATGCTTAGGAGTGCTTGGACATGAAGGGCGGCCCCTCTCTCATTTTCCTCACAGTCTTTCCCCATTATGTGAATTCATGCCTCATTTATTGCCCACTATGTTAAAAATAGTTAATGAAATTAATATGATATTCATCGACAATATAATTATTCGTTCGTAATTCTAAGAATCTAAGTTTATTTCGCTCGTAATCGTGAGGAGAAGTCAACGGTTATCTCTGTGGTAGTCTATATATAGGACATCGTATCTTCAAAGCGTACCACATAAACAAAAGTATGTGTGACAGTTGATTTTTCTTCCTCTTTTTTGGTAATAGAGTCAAACATATCTTCAATTTGATAAAGAATAATAGCTTCTAGAGCTAAAATAAAAATGAACCATATCTCCCTGCCACTCTATTTTATGAAATTTCATTTTGTTCAGCATTTGAAGAAATATTTACCGATATTTCCATCTCTTCTTCGAAACATACAGAAAAAAAAAATCTAAAACCAAGGGATACCGACACTATGCTGCTTTCTAGGGTTGCTTTAAATGCTCCAACTGTGCTATGATAAGAGATAAATAACTTTAAAAACATTAAGGATGGTGTATTCTCTTGAGTAAATAGGACCTTTGAAGCTATTCTTCTTTTCTTTGACACTACAATGTTTGATTTTTCACTCGATCATGAAATTTCACATAAGCTCTTGAACTTTTTATAATAAATGGCCCGCTTCATAAATTTGTATGCTTATTATTAATCTTCCATGACGCTCTCTTAAAGTTCATTAATTAACATGAAAAACACTTAGCTCCCATCACATCACCAAGGAAGTATAAATAATTCTTGGTTTGAGGCAAGATTAACACTTAAGGCCCATGTATTTTATGTAAGACCCAACCTATCTTATATATATATATATTTGTCTCACATATAGTTAATTTACAATCATTATCACTAAATATCATATAAAATTCTAATCTAATCAATAAATGTTATTTTCCATTTTTCACAATTTTCTCATCCAAACTCGTAGAAATTAAATTTGGAAGTGAAACTTGAAAAACAAATTCTTAGGTCAAAATGACATCAAGCTTTAGCCTTCTATGACCAAAACAAATACTGATTTCACAATCTAATGTTTTTGCTTTTAAACTTAGTGAACACCTCAAAGCGAAGTTGTTTTGATGGTGGTTTCTTTATAAAATACTCAAAACAACATCATTTTGATTTGTAACGGAAAAAAGGGTAAAGGTGCAAATATCCGTCGTTTTTTTTACCAAATATCCTACTTACACTTTGAACTTTTTTTTAGGTCCAAAGAAGCCTTTGCCGTTTATTCCCGTAGCCCACTTAAGTCATTGTCATAACTAATAACGATAAAGAGGTCAAAAAGTGCATCTAAATGACTCAAGTAATCATGACGCGACATCCATACGACACTGGGTGAGGCTCATTCTTCTCTCTTCCCTTTCCTTCTCCCCACCCAACCCCAACACCACACCCACACCCACACCCCCTTCCCGAACCACTTCAAAGACTCGCCTAGTCCTTTTTTTTTTTTTTACCAAAAACATTTTTTAAATCTTGATTTTTATTAAAATTTTCTTTTAGTTTTAAAATCTATTAAATAAAAATTCAAAAATTATTTTTAAAATATAAATAAATTATTCATTATTTTATTTTTTAAAAATATTTTAATTTTAGTTTTTTCATGAAATAAATTAGATTTAATGGAAGTATTTAATATCTTTATTACAATATATATTTTTTATAATAATCAATAATATAATAACTAAATATTAACATATTTTAAAATATCTTGTATTTTTTTTTAAAACTCATCTATTTATTTTTATCAAAAATTATATTAACTTAATACATTAAAATAGATTGCTTTTTAAATAAAAATATTAAATATTAAAAATCATCCATTTGAAATAATATTTAATATTAAGAAATCCATATTTTAAAAAAATAAAAATAAATAACATATCCATTTAAATAAAAATATTAAATATTAAAATTCATCCATTTAAAATAGACTAGTTTTTAAATAAAAATATTAAAACTCATCCATTTGAAATTATATTTAATATTAAAATATTATTTCAAACTCATCCATTTGATTTTTAATTTAGTAGATTTAAATACATAATTTATTTATATTTTAAAAAATAAAATTTCACTTTATTTAGTAGATTTAAAATTGAAATAAATTTTTAGTAGATTTAAAATAATGAATGATTCATTTATAATTTAAAAATACATTTTGAATTTTTATTTAGTAGTTTAAATTTTAAATAAAATTTTAACAAAAATTAAGTGTTAAAAAGAAAAATGGTTTGGAGTGGGTGTTGAGCTTGATATCGTGGTGCGGATTTGTAAGATGGCCACGACCCAGGCTGAATGAGGCAAGCATGAGTCGTATGGCATCAAGTCGCCGAGATACGAGTTTCTCGGGACTGGGTCAGTATTACAGGAGATTCATCGAGGATTTCTCCAGACGCTGGAAGACCTATGACAAGGGTCGACCCTAAGTGATAGGTCAAGTTTGAGTGGATGACCAATGCGTGAGGTGATCTCAGAGTTGAAGAGGAGACTTACTTCACCTTCGATAGTCCTGACAGGGGACAGGGTACACAAAGATATCAGATGCCTCGAGGGCCTAAGCCGATGTGTTTCGATGCAACCGAGGTAGTAGCTACGGTTCTCACAAGAAGAATCATGAGAAAATTACCCCCACATACGATACGGAGTTGGCTATCGTAGTCTTCGCCTTGAAGATTTGGCGCCACTCACTTATACAAGAAGGAGTTCGAGGTGTACTCGCACCATAAAAAGTCCAAGTATATCTTTCACGCAAATGTGACCTCAATATGAGGCAACGCAGACGGGATGGAGGTCCTGTGAGGATTACGACCACTTTACATTACCATCCCGGTAAGGCACCGGTGGCCGATGCACCTACCTAAGTCACAGGGAGCATCGCGAGTATAGCTTCTGGGAGTGGCTATATTCATTAATCGACGGGACCTTGAGGAGGGACCAAGATGTATTTGATACGTGATCGTTTCATGACGTTGAAGACCGTGAAGAAGAGAGGCTATGGCGGCACTATAGAGTGGAGAGTCAGCAGGAAAGGCGAGACACGCTTCGAGAGCCACCTATCCCTTCTTGTTTAGGGATGAAAGTACGTGGTATAGTCGTTTAGCATCTAAATGATTAGTTTACATTCATGGTAGAGTGCACGTTGCATATGCATGTGAGTGATTGTAATTGTCCTGAATTTTGGGATGAAATTCCTTGGCTGATGGCAGAATGGGAGACCCGAGAAATTCCAATTTCGAAAAATGGCAAAATCGTAATTTCGACATGTACTGTAATTTCAAGTTAAAAATCAAGAATTTATTCTTCTTGATCTGATGAAGGAAACAGATTGACCGTTGGAATCGCTCCCGCCGAAACTAGCTAGCACGTAAAATTTTGTCAATTCCAGATAGTGAATGGTACTTTCGAGGCATCGGTTCTGGTGTTTGAAACCATTCGATGCGACAAAGCTCATATAATATGTACCACATGTCATAAGTGGAATGAGTAGAGAAACATGAAAATGGACGGCTTCTAGATATTACCAATGTCAAAACTGGAAAAGTGAAGGGACAAAATGGTCATTTTTGAGTTTGATTAAGTTAGAAAAAGACAAATTAGTGCATAGTGTTGTCTTCCCCAATTTTAAAGATACAAAAAAAAAAACGTGAGAGAACTAGAAATCAGGCAGTGGGCTGAGTTTTTGTATATTTAGTGAGAGAACATCCCACTTCTCTCTAGAATATCTACGATCCGAATCGCCTGCAGCCTTCGAGACAAGAAGGAAATATTTAATGGAGAGGGCTTGCAGTACGGATGAAGGAGTTTAGACAACTCTCGAGGGAGGTAGGGTTTCTCCCTACTAGTTTTATGCACCCCTTATTTATGTTTTCAATGCTACTATCTGGCGCCTGTGAAAAATGTTTCGACTTCTGGCCCCAAACACACCTAATCATAAATTTTTTAGATATTCTTGGTCGCCCGTGGTCAAGCTAACTGATTGGGTGTTTATAAGGATAACTTAGCAAGATAAATTATTCTTTCAATGCAGGCAAGGGTCAGAAACCTGGTTCACTTAAGTGAACCAATGATTTATGATTTTTCTAGAATAGTGAATCGAGGGTTTCACTATTCCTGAATAGTATGTTCACAAAATAATTATAATTAATATGTTTATCAGTAATTCAAGTATAATTGTCGTGGTTTGATCATTAGCCCATGTGAGCTAATTTTGATGTGATGAAATGCGAATGTATACATAGACAAATAGTGATTGAATTTTATGTGAATATATGCATGTTTATATATTTACATGTGATGAAGGACTTAATGGAATTGGCTATACCCATATGCACCTGGGAGCAACCCTAGGACGATAGGAGGAGTGCATGAGGTGAGTCTAGAGAAAATGGTCTTGAGGGTCTAAAAACTAATAATTATCTGAGGGTAGTCCACACCAAAAATATCAATCGCCGTAGATGCACCCAACTATATACATCGAGGGTATCCACAAATACATCAATCGGGTCTGAGAGATGGCCCACCGATATATACACACTGAAAATGGGCCCACAAACAAACAAAATAATAATTCTCATACGAGGCTTTAGGCGCAGTGTGAGGGAGTTCGCAGAACGGGTAATGATGATGAGTTAGACATTCAAGTGCAGATCATGCATTCGCTGAATGTGTGTTTATTTTCAACACTGCACTGAATTTGTGGTAGAGAGAGTCTACTTGCGCGATTCCACTAATGGCGGCTGTATCACCTTGTCAGGATATTATTTTGTTGCTGCGGTCCCACTCTCGTTATTCTCTAGTTCATAGAGGCTCCCGGTGGTTTAACCTCGTGACCATGAGTGATAAACACTGTGTAACCCCACGTCAACCGAGCTACTAGCCCAGCTGAGAAGCCGTAACTACCTGAATTCGTGATCGTGCCTCACGTCCCGCGCTCGGCTCTACCTGAAACGAAAGGAAACCCCAGTTTGTGTGGGGATACCACGGGAAAATGCAGACCACCCCTCGTCGAGCGGGCCAGGGGCTGGGCCCTTTACAAAAGGGGGGTGGGGCCCTTACAAAAAAGGCGCTTGGTAGTTCATTTTCAGACGAGGGTCTCACTCACAGTTATAGGCATTGAAGTTCATTTTCATTATGAGAAAGCTGGTTCAAGACCAAAGGGGACATAGTTGGTGAAGACTGACTACCAACCGAGCTACTAGCCCGCAGCAGCGCAGAGTCTCTATTTCAATACGCCTTGGCCTGTGGCCCAGCCTCATGGCGGCGAAAAGAAAAGGGCAGCGGACATGCCCCTATACCAGGAGGGACCACCCCTCGGAGGGGCCAGGGGTGGGGCCCCACAACAGTACAAAGAGCGCGGCAGGGACGGCTCGCCCTAGAGACCGAGAGGTTCCAAGAAAGTCATCGGGTTGTGGCTTTGATGATTTTATACATGTATTGTGAATTCTCCTCTAATTTTGATATATGTGTTTGCCTAAGCAGTAAAATATACCTGTAACCATTTGGACATAGTTGCTATTGGACATAGTTAGGTATGTTTTATAGATGTTATGAGTCTTTGTTTATGGGCGAGTGGTTTCACTCATGTGATGATATATTGGTATTTAGGTGGTTTATCTGAAGTATTGTATTTAGTGAAACTCAGAAGCAAAGGAGACTCTGTAGATTTTGAAGTGGCGTCGGGTAACTTAGACATCCACTTGTATTCGCCAGGTTGGCGGGTGGTCAGCGGACCCTCGGAGTTTGGGCGATCACGAGAAGAGATGAGGGAAAAAAATGAGAGGAGAGTAGGTCCCATAATGCCATATGGACACCACGTCAGCAATTAACGACAATTTTAACCTCGTTTGACCCATACAACATTATGATTCTGATGGTAAAAAAAGAACTTAGAAGTAGACTAAGAATATGAAAGAGGCCTCTTTGGACCTAAATTTTATTTTTGAGGTGTAAGTGAGATATTTGGTAAACAGGGTTTTTAACACTATAAAAAAAAAAAAAAAACTAAGACTTCTCTATAAGCGTTTGCGGTGAGGATTTCTTTAAAGCGATCTTCGTTTTGATAATCTGACTAAAACAGCTCTGACCAATGGGAAGTAATCTTTGTGACAAAAAAATAGGCGCTATATTGCTATTCAGTACTGAGAAGGAGGAGAAGACCGATAACAACAAAATTTCAAAATTCTTTGAAATTTAGAAGGATGACAATAAATATTTGAAAATTGAAGAAATTGCAAAAGGCACACCTAGGGAGAGCCTTGCGCCTAATCATCGCTTTACCCAGGGAAGGGTGTAGCCTCCACTTTCAGTGAGGCGTAGAGCTGTATGGCTTCCTCGAGCCTAGAGATTAAGTACATGCAGTGTCTCCGCGCCTAAGTGTGCCTTTCACAACTATAATTCTATCATAAGAATACTAATACAATAGTTTGGGATTTAGAACCCTTAAAAAGATGGCTTTGGCAAGTAGGTAATGTTGGATGAAGCAAGGTCTACAAATGGCCCGATAAGACCTATTAAAGTCGTTAAAAGAGCTTAACGGGCATAGGAGGAGGGATCACAGGGCAGAGTTCCATGAGAAACAAATTTGTAATTCAAAGTGAATAGATGTTAAAAAAAAATTCCAATAGATAGGAGCATGCCTCAAAGTGAATAAAGTTTTATCCTAAATTCCAGGGTTATTTAGATCTATACCTACTACTTCCCAAATCAAACAAAATTGCACATCTCTCACTCTTCTCATTATCCAGTTTAGAATTATTTATGATAAAAGATATAAATGAATAGCATGCCATATTACATTCTACCCCTCATTTAGTTCTTTGAATTTAGAGTTCACGATCCAAGGTGTGCAATGAAGAATTAATGGCGGGGATGGAGGACTTGAGGCTGAAGGAGGGGTAAGGCCAAGGCCCGAGAGACGGATATGAGCGGTGAAGAAGATGAAGAGGATTAAGATGGATTGAGCGACGGGTTTGAGTTTGGCCCATTTTAGGTTTGTTAATTGTTTTCTTGAAGTGAATGGATGAACATCTATGCATGTAACGTGTAGCATAACATAACATCAAAACAATATTTTAGCGAGGAAATCCATGGGAATTCAAGTACATAAGTTACCTAAGGTTTATTAATGTAGTACCCGGTTCACTAATGTAGTATTTGCGCATGATGCACATTTTATCAATTTAGTTTTCATTCTTTATCAACTATTTTTGAAATGAAATGATCTGGACTTCGTTTTAAGTCTCTTGTTTACAAATTTTCAAATAAATTGAAATAAAGGAAATTCATGCTTAGTTCTCACGAAAAATGCTAGGGCTTCTTTGTAGCCTTGACCTTTAGAAGAAGGAGAAGAAAATTTGGGAAATTGTTCAGAAAGTGTGCCTGGAGAGCACAGGCGCCTTAGGAACACCTTTGTCCTTAGAAGAGCATGGCTGCACCTTTACTTCTCATCCTCGCCTTATTGAAGGGGCATCGCTTTTATTTCGAATGAGGTATGGAAACTCACATCGCATCGCCTCGTGCCTAAGCATGCCTTTCGGAGCTATAATTCTATCAAAAGAATACCAATGCAGATAGGTTTGAGATTCAAACCATAGTATGAGGGCTTCAACAGTAGGTACTATTAGATGTGCCTAAACTAAATAAAGCTTTATCATAAATTCTAGGGTTATTTAGATCTATACCTACTACTTGCCAACTCAAACAAGTGCGCATCTCTTGCTCTTCTCAGCCTCCTCTGTTTGGTTCTTAGCTATAAAGATAAATGAATAGCATGACATGTGCATTTTACCCCTATGAAATATTGTAAGCAAATACGCATCAAAAGACCGACATACTGATAAATCATCAATTCAAAGATTTAATCTTTAAAATTATTGCGGAAGAAGAATAAAAACGAAACTTGAAATCAGGCTTATGCCATTATGGTTTTCCAACAACGAGAGCGAAGAAATGAAACGGACATTTCTTCTGCATCTTTGAATGGTATTATATTACTTGCATAATTGTTACGCTCTCGTTCTCCATCTTTGAAGTTGGTTCTGGGTCTATAATCAAATTATTCTTTATTTAACTAATTTTTTTTTTTTTTTTTGAGTACGGTGAAGCAGGGATGCGACACTAAGGCTGAAGACAATAAAGGTTGTATGGTATTATATCTGATCATGAAGCCTGTGTGTCTTCCACACTTCCCGATGCTCCGATCATCGGTATCTATCTATCTATCTGCAACGGAACCCGATCCTAATTTGTTATCGTCTTATTACAAAATTCGAGTTTGTAATAAGACTTGACAAGTAAGGATGGGTAGCTTGAAAACTACATAATCTTTTCATATATATATATATATATATATATATATATATATATATATATATATATATATATATATACTCTCTACCTCTCTACATATATATATGTATATATGAAAATAAAAATATTGCCATTAGAAATATGTTGATGCCAAATATGATTACAAATACAAAAATGGAAGTCATCTTTAAAACATATAGATGTTAAACAAATAATATGTGAAACATTTTTTTCATATATATAGAAATGAGGAAAGAAGAAATAAAGAGTGAAATCAAAGATGCAGATTTTCTTTCTGAAATAAAGGAAAATGAAAGAAAAAAGCAAAATTACTAATGATTGTAATTGTACTAGGAGTAAACAAACTTAGGGTTTTGGTTATAGAGCTGCTAAAAAGTTAGTTTGCAATGTTATAGTGCTTATCATTATATCATTTATTAACAAATAAATACAACGAATCATTGTAGTTGGTAGAATCTTCAATTTTAGTTGATGACATCTTTGCTCGGAGAGATGAGTTATTAAATAAGATTTTGTCGCAGTTTGGGTGTTGATGTCTTTGTTGGAGACTCCATCTCGTAATCAGTAGAATTGGCCTACTCCTGAGAGGTTGCTTTACATAAGCATAGAAAAGAAAGAATAGTGAAATATATATATATATATATATATATATATATATATATATATATATATATATATATATAGAATAAAATTTAAAATTAAAAATAAAGTATGAGTTACAAAGTATATGAGAATAAAAATAAAATTATAAGTTCTGAGTATATATATGAGAATAAAAAATAAAGTATAGATTTACAGTAAATGAATTACAATAAATCCGGAATTGAATTGTGATCGTGTGCCTTGTTTTAGAGATGAAACATAAGAATATGAAAAATGCTATTCATGCATCTGTATATTTATGCAAATAATTTATGGATTGTGAGACCAAAGAAAGGTGTATTTTTGGTATAGTAAATTATGTGAATTATAATAAAAAAAAATTATAAGTATTTATGGAATAAAGATAAATATATAAATTATTTTGTTATTTAAAGAATTAGATGATTATGTAAGTTGAAAATTTCAATTTTTTCTATGAAAAATATTACGTATATATTAAAATCCTATAAACAGAAGCAATTTAATTACATATTCGGTTTCTAAATGGAAACGTTGGATTAAATTGGATTAAGGATTTATAATAGAAGAAGAGGCAAAGAAAAATGATAAAAATAATGCCACCCTAAAAGTTTTTTTTTTTTCCTCTCTTCTCTACGATGGCGGATTTCTTCTTTTCTTGTCATCGACCAGTTGGGTTTTCCTTTGTGCTGGAGCCCATTTGTAAATTAATAGTTCTTTTAAGAATAATCTCGTTAGTCGTGAGTGTATGGATTCTTTAAGAATAATGGGTAGTCGTCTTGAGTATGCAAGAGCAGGATGCATGGGCTAATTTTCGGTTGGATGAAGTCTGGAGGCGGAGGTCTCTACAGTGAGGAGGTCGAAAATCTCTAGAAGGACGGATATGCGGTATGCTTTAAGCAGTGAATTCCCTCACTGATAGTAGATCATTTTTAATCGTATGAAGATACTATGGCTTCCATATAGGGCAGGGAAAGGAATAGCGGTTCTGGAAGTACAGGAAGCTGGCGGAATGCCACATTCGAGTTTTCCACGAGATTCGGTATCATAATTCATGCATCTTGAACCGTGGGCGTTCACCGACATATATTGGTTGTAAGGGAGGCTCTGGAGGCGATCAAGCTGAACATAGTTCTAATCGGGTAGCACTACGGGTCAGGATCCATGGTAACTACGTGGGATTCCACTTTCGATCAAGATTGCTAAGATATTGCAAGGATTATGTGGGTCGATTCCACTGGAGTCGGATGAAAATAATTTTAAGGGCTCATGGAGGGTACTGCAATTCCGTCAATATCAAGGATGTCCGTAAACCCTTTGAAAGGCGAATGAAGATAAGAGAAATACGGTGAGGAGATGGCTTTGGGTTGATTTTTCGATATAGACGTCTTAACTGATACATTTCATATGTGGAGTGCTTGGGTCATGCGATAAAATCTGAGTAAATTATCTTAGTATCCAGGGAATGTCCTTAAGCCTTATGGTTCATGGATGAGGCTTCACATCAAATTACCGAGTTCATGGTAAGGGACGAGATGGTTTCGGTGCCTGACGGTTGTCTTAAGGGATGGAGAGGGCGTTAATGATATTGACACGATGAAGGTTGACACGGAAAAGGACGGAATCGTGGAGCAGGATCGAGGGGTTCACAAAGGGACACAGCCTAGTAATTGGGCCTTAGTTAGGGCCATTACAAAAGGAAAGGAGATCTTGAATTAAGGAGTAGGATCTCCCGAGTAGGGACTTATTGTAATAGACAGAGAGCGCGTGAGGAGGCTGGCCTTACAGGTAGGCTCATTTCATTCTTTGAATCGAGAGAAAGAGATAGATAGTGTCTGTCCAGGAGACCAATGGTGGGCTGGGATCTAGGCCCAGAGACCCGTAACGTGTAAGTTGGAACTATCGTGGGCAGCGTACACTTTGTCTGATTCGAGAGCTTTGAGAGATCTTATTCTCTGAGGCTGGATTCGTGTTTTTAATAAGAGCCACCAGTAGATAAAGGCAAAGTGGAATGTAAAGATGATAAAGAATAGAGAGCATTGCGTGGTGGAATGATATGAGCCGTAGTGGAGGTGCGGCAATGCTTTGGGAGAACGGCAATGGGCTCTTTGTCCTTGGCTCGTCGAGAAACCATATTGACTTGAAGGTAAGCGTGGAGGCATGGGGATTTGGCGTTTATTTGGATCTTATGGTCATCAGAAAGATGTCGAGACATGAAGCTTGGGAACTATTGCGGTCGCTTCTTCTGATATCCACATTGCCTTGGTATTGCATTGGAGATTCTGATGACACACTGCTCATGTAAGGAAATGGAGATTCGACGTAGTCATCTGAATGGTTAATTAAAGGATTACGAGAAGCTACGAAATTTGGACTAGTGATATTGGTATGGTTTAATTCATAGGAAAATCGAGGGGACACGGATGGGCGAGGAAAGACTAAATGGGGGCCATGGTCACACGGACATGATTATCAAAGGTTCCGAGCGATTATCGTGTATGGCATGGGCGTCACAGATCGGATCATATTCCACTTTTCCTCGACCCAACTCAGATATGCAGATGGGCACTACGGACAAGAAGGTTTGTTTAAATAATTGGCTAAATGAACCATGTTGCTGGAGATGTGATAATGAGTATTGGGAGAGTTCGATTGGATGAACTATCAGTCACAGTTAAGTATGCTTGTGGTCGTGCGCCGCGGCATGGGAGCGGTTCTACTGAAATTCCGTCAGTATCTTGTCATGAAAAATGGCTGACTCGGAGGGAAAGGGATGTTAATAGTCTTGGGGAGTTTGAGTTATAGCGGTATGTGGATTTAATTCCAAAATGAGACGCTTTTTGGAAACAAAGGGCCTAAGCAATTCCCGGTTGTGTGGGTGTCTGAATACTCAATATTTTCATTCCATGGCCTCGGTAGGAGGAGAAGGAACCACTGTCTCCAAGATTAAAGGATGACTCAGGTATGGCGGAATGATGAAGAAGGAGTGGAGAAGATGATGTTGGCTTATTTGAAGCTTTATATATCGGAAAGCTGACGATGATGGTGGGTGTACTGATGTGATTTCTCTATGATTTCGAATGATGATAATGCATTTTTAACGACACGAGTCCTTTGAAATGGAGATGTGAAAGTGTGTTCTCCATTGCATCGATGCAATCACCATGTCGGATAGGATGAATCGACTTTTTCAATGGTTTTGGCATGTTATGATAGTATTTGTGGAGCTTGCTTAGAATGTGTCCTCTGAGCTCAAAAATTCTAGAGAAAGGTAGCGACACTCAAATTGTTCTTATTCCAAGAAAGCAAGTTCGATCGCTAGGTGATTTAAGTAGTATCATATGAAAGAAAGAAAGAAAAGAATATTATCTCTTGGAAATTTGTGGCTAATAAGGCAATGGAAAGCGGTAAAACAATACTTAGAAGGCGATATCCCACTCTCAAGGTGCTTTCATTCCAGGTAGATCTATCACTGATAATATCTTCATATCTTTTGAAGTGTTACATTATTTGAACAGGAAGACTCAAGGGAAACATGGATTTGTGGCCCTTAAGGTGGATATGTCAAAGGCATGATGAAGTTGAATGGGACTTCACCAAAGGATAATGCTTGAATGGGGTTCCATGAGGTGGGTTAACTACTCATTGTGGTACTATCAACGTGCATTTAAGATTACTCCATGAGGAGTAGGAACTTGGTCCTATCATACCCCAGTTAGAGGCAAGGGGATCCTTGTACCCATATCTTTTCATCATTTGTGCAGAGGCTTTGAGTTCTTTAATTCAAGCCAAAGAAAGGGAAGGACAGATCCATGGTTGCAAGGTTGCTAGGGGAGCTCCAACAATTTCGCATTTATTTTTTGTTGATGATTGTTTCATCTATTTTAGAGCAAATGAGCATGAAACTAGAGTGGTAGCAAATCTTGGGGAATAATTATAAAGCCTCGAATGGAGAATAAACTACGGATCATCTATTTCTTTTAGTCGCAATGTTGATGTTGGAAAGAAGGAGTTAATATGCTCCTTACTGGGGGTGGGTGGCACTAGTGATCATGGCTTATACCTAGGTACTCCCTCATTTGTAGGGAGAAGCAAGAAGAAGGTATTTGAGTATATTAAGGACAGAGTCTAGAAAAAATTGAATGGCTGGAATACAAAAAAGCTATCTAGAGCGGAGTAAAGAATCCTCCACGAAAGCGGTAGCTAAGCGGTCAGGCCTTTGTAATGTCTATTCTATTATTACCATTAGGCATGTGCCATGATATAGAAAAGGTTCTAAATTCGTTTTGGTGGGGTACTAAGAAGAATGGAGGTCAAGGTATCAGTTGGCTCAGATGGGATCGTTTATGCATTCCTAAGATGGGTGGTGGATTGGGTTTCCGAGAGGCCACATGATTTTAATCTAGCTCTTTTAAGCCCAACAAAGGATGGAAATTTGTGACAAATCCAGGATTCATTGGTATCCACAAATTTGTAAGCATGGTATTACCCCGAATTCTTCATTTTCAAAGCTGGCAGGTCAGAACCACTATTTATGCATGGTGTAGCATATGGGCCTCTCGAGATATCGTAAGGAGGTATAGCAGAATACAGGTTGGTAATGGCTCCAATATACAGGTTACTACAGACCCTTGGTTACCGGATGTAAACTCTGGAATGATATCTTGCATTTAGGTGACAATTATGAATATATTTACAGTCAGTTAATAGGGCTGTAGATAGGAAAAAGCTGGGATAAAGACATAGTTCGATATTTCAACAGTGGTCGAATACGATTTTCAGAATATTCCTCTAAGTTGTCGTGGCATAAGCGGTCGGTGGTATTGGCTTCATGAGAGAAATGCGTGTTGATAAAGTTGTTATCGTCACCAACAAACTCAACGAATAGTAAGAAAGCTATACAATTATGATCTTTGTTAGCCGAAACTCCAATCTGTGGTCGAAGCTTCATGTGGAGAGCTTTGAAGGGTGTTTTACCTCTTACTTGAATGGCAGGAAGGCCGAATGATCGTCTGGTCAACTTTTGTCGGTCACATGTTAGGGATGAGAATCCATACATCATTTGTTGGGGTGATATCCAGTAAATTTAGGGAATCTTGATGCAACCTTTATTCCCGATCGAGGAAGATTTGAAACAGTTATGTCATGGTTTAGTCGTCTCACTCTTGCATGTTCTCAGGAAATAGTGGCTCTCATAGTTATGATATGTTAGGTTCTATGGACAAATCGCAATAATAAGGTGTGGAGGAACAAAGGTTGGTCGGCTGGACACATCCTCCATATAGCAGGTAAAATGATGAACCAGTGGTAGGAGGCACATCATCTAAAAGGAATGCATAGTGGTAACCCTCATCTACCAGACCAATATCCGACTACATGGCAAAAACCAATGGTAGGCTGGTATAAGATGAATGTAGATGCTGCAATGGATCCAAGAAGTTCTCACGTGGTGAAGTATATTACGCGGATGTCGTAGGGAATTCATATCTACACGTGTTGCACCGATCCAAATAAGTTTAACACACGAAGGTAGGCAATGAGTATACGAGAAGCTCTATCTTCGCTCAAACATATGCACTGCCCCGGTGATAGTAGATGGATTCACAAATTATGATATTTCTCAAGTCTACTTCCTTATACGCTTCCCTTGCAATGCTTATTTCTTACTTTCAAAAAGTTAGTGTCATATGGTTAATTTAAAACTTCTTTTGTGAAAAGATCCGCGAATTCTGGGCTTGGCCGACTGAGCTAGAGCACGTGTTCTCCGTCAGTCCCATCAGAGTGATATCATAGCGCCCATCAGTTCTTGACTTACTTTGCTTTCTCGATCATCAATAAAATAATTTGTTAGTTTCCTCAAAAAAAAAGTTTTTTTTTAATATCCATTAATAATTTCAAAGTTTTTTTTTTTTTTTTTAAATTCTGTTTAATGCAATTGTAAAACAGTTTTGTTTAATATGTTAATACCATTAAAAAAAAAAAAAAATCAAAACTACATATCTCTATGAAAAAACCATGACACCTTAGATTTTCTAATTCCCAAAACATACCACACAGATAATACGCCAAATTAAAAACTAAACTTGAAATTTTTTTTCCATGTTGCAACTTTCTCACTTTCCCGTCAACCAAAAGACAATTAACATGAAACCTCTAACATAACATCGTGAAAATAGTTTAAAATTATATATGAGATAGGAGATACACTTACAATTTAAGTTGCTTTTGTCGATACACCGATAAAGTTGACAAAAGTTTCAATGCCAATTCTAACAGAACAAACTACAGCTCCCGTACTTCTGTAATGTCTTAATTGATATGAAGGATTCAAAATTCTCATTTCTTTACCATGTTCTGTGGTTCTCCATCGAGACTTACAAAAAGAGAAAAGAGAGATGAACTCATATTGGATCTCTAAAGAAATTGCTGATGAAATAAATTCTAATGGTAAAGAATTGATTGATGAATAAAGTCAAGATGAAAGCTTATTTTCATGTAAGATGTAATTTCTATTTTAGAGATGCCATTTTCATTTAAGATAATTGTGATGATTTCCGATGGTAGAAAAACGATAGATGAAATAAAGTCAAGATTAAAGCCTCTATTTCAATGATAGTTTTGAAATTTAAAAAGTGAAATAAGGGTAAATTTGGAAGTAAAAAATGTAAAACACTTCCTACTTTTATATGTAGTATAGATTTACCAAAAAAAATTAGGACTTATATGCAACGTTTTGATGGAAGTTTCTTTCAAAAAATTATGTCAAACTTGGACGCCGTGTTTGTCCTAAAGAGATCAAATGACTAAAAGAAAAATTAGGGCTTCTCTACAACATTTTGATGAGAGTTTCTTTAAAAATATATCAAAGACTGATACTATTGTTGATCCCAAAGAGACCAAACAGACAGGTCGTTCGATCTTTGTGACTGAAAAATAGGGCTTTCTATGTCATTTCATCTTTGGGACTCAAACGATGTCTGTTGGTCCCAAAGAGATCAAACGACGTTGTTTAAGCCTCTCCATTCGTCTTTTGGTGAAATTAGATATAAATGAACAGTATGCCATATTACATTTTACCCCTACTAAATCCTTTTAAACAAATAGGCATCAAGACCAAAGATCCCAATAAACCATCAATTCAAAGATTCTCATGTTAAAATTTAATGCCAGAAGAAGCATAAAATTGAAAACAAAGAAATCATAGCTTATGCCGTTATGGTTTTTCCAACAACCGAAACTGAAGAAATAAGAAACTGACATTTTTTTTTTGCAATAGATAGCAAATGGTATTATATTACTTGCATAATTGTTACGCTCCTTCTAATGCTGAATTTTGGTTCTGGTTATAATCCATTTACAATCAAACCAAAAATACCAAAATCTATCAACTACTAGCGATTTTTCGCACTATCAAGCATTAACAAAAACAGAGTAACAATTTGAAAATAAAAAGACTAAGGTGAGGTTTGTTTTTTTTTACTTAATGCTTAATAGAATTTTTTTTGAGTTTAATTATGAATAGTACTTAATAGCATTAAGTATTAAGTTTTTAACATCAAGTATGAAAGTAGGATGGCAACTATAATGTTATTTTGGTTCTACTCACTTATCCCTTTTAATGGGGGCGGGTTTGCTTAATTGTAATCATTTAATAGTTCTATATTTTCAAACCCAGACGCAATAGTGGTGGTTCGGGTATTGTTATTCTCACCCCGATTATATTTTAAAAATATTTTTTTATTATTTTATTTTATATTTTAATATAAATAATAATAATAATTATAATGTTTTTAATAAATAATTTATAAAAATTCATAATTTTATTTTTATGAAATATATTAATTTTCATTATATATATATATATATATATATATATATATATAATTTTGAAAACTAAAAAACAAAAATCAAACGAAACATGACGGAGACTTTCCTATCCCCTAACCCGCCTTCCATTTAACTTTTTAAATGGATAGTTTTAAATCAAAAATAAACTAAGTTAAAAATCTGGATTCAAGTGCTCATCCCAAACCCACCGTTGTCATCTCTAGTAGCGAAAAAGTTGCTAAAATTCTCATCCTTGTTAGGCAATGGTGGAGCTTTATTGTTTTTGGTGTAAAATGACTTTTTCCGAATGTAAAAACTAAATATTTTCACTTTTTTTATTTAGAACATTTTTTAAAAATTTAAGCAATAAACGGAAATTTTTAAAATTAATAAATAATGGCCGAAAGCTAAATAGCTTTAGTAAATTGTTATTTTCTTTAATGAGAACTTTGCGCTAAAGAAAGTCGAGGCAATTGTTATTTTTCTTTAGATAGAGATTAATTGCCATAAAACAAGAATAAATGAATTTTTTAAGGCCTCGAATAGTCGGTAATCTTTTCTCATGTTATGGTTGTTATGGCGTTGCCTATTGGCTATTCCTGTACATATTTGCAAGAGCCACTACTGACACGAGGCCTTCAATAGTATTTTTGTGAAAGGGGAAATGCAAAACTAGCGCCAGCATATGTTTCTTCGTTACATCAGTGGTAATAGTATGTTTTATCTTGAAGATACATATGTGCTTATTCGATTTTTCTCGTTCAATTGATAAGGAACATGGCTTTTAGAGTTGCAGTCAATTTATATCTCCTCGCCCTCTATTTCCATGAAATTTCATTTTGTTCTGCATTGGAGAAGACTAATTACATTTTATATTTCATCTCTGCTTAAAATGTATGTGAAAATTTTTTTAAACTAGGGATACCGACGTCATTCCTTTGGTATGGTTCCCGTGAATGCTCCAATCAGGCGTATATGTGCCCTATTTGAAATATGTTCATATAAATTGTTTGTTCTCTAGTTGCCTTCATAATTATTCATAATCAGGCTCTACATATTCTGAAACATTTACTGCAAAATAAGACTGGTATTATATTACTTGCATAATTATTGCATTCATTCTCAAGCTGAAGTTTGGTTTTTGTTATAATCCAATTATTTCTTATTTCTTTACCATTTCAATTTTTTTTTGGCTACAGCGAAACGGGGGATACTGACACCGAGGCCAAGACACAGAGGTTGTGTATGTGATTATCTCTTGAACCTACTCAACTGTATTTAGTCCGCAAATTCCAATTGTGGCTATGATGTATGAAAATGATGAAAATGCGAAACCAAGATTATGCTTCCAATTTCATTCTATTTACGTAATGGATTCAAGAAGAGTCATGTCCATCGTGATTCATGAGTATTCTTTTCATTATTTCCACACTCTCCCGTAATCGTGATCACTCTGGGGAAACTGAATTTAGCGTAGAGTCAGGGTTCCCTTAAAGAAGAATGTAGTTTATTCTTCTTTCTTTTAACACTACAATGTTTGATTTTCACCCAATCATGAAATTTCACACAAGCTTTTGAACTTTTCAATAAAATGGCCTAACGCTTTCATCATTTTGTATGCTTATTATTAATAATCTTCCATGACACTCTCTTGAAGTTCATTAATTAACATGAAAAACACTTGGCTTCCATCACATCACCAAGGAATTACAACATGAATTTCATTCTTCACCATCCTAGCAAATCCTCATAACTTTCACCTTGATAGAAAAATATTGTGAAGAAGACTTGGACTGTTTTTTGTCAACCATGTCTGGACAATCCATAGGGGTGATGACTATGGGACGACTGGGTCAATAAAGTGATGGTTGAAATCGTCATAAAGGGAAGATGATTCGAATACACAGAAGCCAATAGATATCCAATCCCCACCCCCAAAATCCAAGGCTCCTCCTCATATCATGCTTTCAGAGCTTTGGAGCCGTGGTCTTCGTGACATGGCACATGAATTTGAATCCACAATCCCATCGTTGTTGGAAGCAGAAGTTTTGATCCGCCTACGGTTATTTGCCACCGACCGGAATTCGCCTGTTTTACCATTGTTGCTCAAGCATCCGTGAGCGAAATACGTGCTCTTCGCCGAAAGCTAATCGACCAGAGTTTGTCATGCGATAAAGCCTAAACCCTCTACATTTTGTAAATCACCTAAGCTTGCCAAGATTTTTGACAAAGAGTTTGTTAGATGAGAGGTTGAGCATCTTTAAGAGCCTTAAGACTCTATAGAGGGGCTGGGATTTCACTGGATAGTTGGTTATTCGACAAGTCTAACAAGAAGTACAAACCAATGTAGTGACTTGAAATACCTTGTTTATACTTCTTCCAATTCACTATCAGCTCATTTACTGCAAATTCGATGTTAAAAAATTTGGTGTAGAATGTTATTACAACAGAAAAACCTGATGTCCGTGATGTCAGATTTCAAGTCATTCCTATAAGATGATTTACAAACTCTACGATTTCTCCCAGAGATTGTTGCTTGAGAGTCAAGAATCCGAGATTTTGAGGTTGGAAAGGTTTTAGGATCGAGCCTCAAGGGAATTGTTCCTCGTGCTTAGAACCCTAGATGGGAGATTTGGAGAAGGGAGTTGTACCCACCTGAAATATTGTTGTCCTGGAGTTCGAGACGTTCAAGATTTCTCAGCTTCTTGAGGTTCAAAGGCATGGCCTCGGAAAACTTGTTACCTCCCAATGCAAGAGTGTTAATGTTTGGAGGAAAGGTGGTTGGAACCTCTCCTGAGAATTGGTTGGACGAGAAATCGGCGTACATTAGATTCGCTTGAGGGTCAAAAACTGGGAATATGTTGCCGGAAAGTCTATTGCGAGACAGATCCAAGAGTTTAAGACTGGAAATTTGGTAGATGGATTGAGGAATATGTCCAGAAAAGTTGTTCCCGTTCAACATCAGAATGAAGAGAGACTTTGCATCTCCATGTTCTTGGCAACCCCAGAAAATTGTTATGGGAGAGAGCAAGGATGGCTAATTGGGAAGATCGGAAGAGAGCTGTTGGAAGAGAACCTGAGAGTTTGTTATGGGAGAGAAAAAGAAAAGAAAGAAAATGAAATTCAGCGAGCCATTATGGAAATGGTCCATGGAGCTGATTCATGTTTAGATCCAAAAAAGTGAGATTCGTCTGGGTAGAAATCCATTCTGGAGTATCTCCTTGTAGACCACTAGATCTGAGAGACAAAACAAACAAACTCTACACTTGCTCCTATTCTTCATATTGTTGTCTCCACATACATCATTTCCTTAAAGATATGGTTCAAAGCCCTTGAAACTGAACCAGAATGGAATTCCTCCAAGATGGTGGCTCTTCCGCAAAAAGTAATCTAACTGTCTGAATGCAATCAGCTGGACTTCACCAGCTTCAACCGTTCTTCCCAGTGCCCAGAGATATTAAATTTGACAATTCCAATGAGATCATGACGCACGAACGTTGTCACCATCTTCCAACTTCAGATAACGAAATGGCGAGAATTACCCGAGAATCAGTTACCCCGCCACGCCGCCGTAAAATTTCGGTGAGGCTCAACCTTCAGAAGCTCTCCGCTAGACGATCGAACCCAATCAAGATATTTGGTAAATGATGAGTTTCAACTGGTGAGCTGAAGAGAATGATCCGATGAACTATCTGATCGGCGCCTGGCAACCGGTTGTTTGAGGTTATCAAACTGAGGTGCTGAATTTCGACCATTATGAAGTCTGATCAAAAGGTGAACCGTTGTTGAGGTTACCAACCGATGCTGGAATTTTATCATGGAGTCTCACCATGTCGGGCGGTGAATCGTTGTTGATGCCAACAAACCGGCGTTAAACTTCAACATTATGAAGTCTGATCGGCAATGGTGTTGAACCGCCACGATACCAAACCTGGCGCTTAACTGAACACAGTTCCGATCGCGTCGCGCGAACCGCTGTTATATTCGTCAAACCGACGCCGAATCTCGATCATCATGGAGTTCACCAGCTGGCGCACCGTCACTATGTTGGCCAAACCGAGCGCTGGAATCGGACCATTTGATATTCCATCGGATGTCGCCACCCCAACTAACAAAGAGCGGCCAGCAAACAATGAGCGGCGCGGCGGCGCTCGAGATAGTTCAATCAACACCGGTGCCAGTTGAATCGAAGCGATAACCACGCGCGAATCTATCCACAGACAATAAATTAAGAACCGAGTCCACGGAATCGGCGAAACGAATAATCAATGGCACGATGAGGACTGAACCGGCGGCGCTCGTTTTGCATCGGCGACGTCACAAATAGGAATACGCGGCGCGAAGAAGAACATGATTTAGCCAGCAGCCGATTGCCGCATCACGCCAGGTCAATCGCTTCCTCAATAACGGATGATTGAACATAAACAAAGGGCCAATATCGCCGTTGCAAACATTACTGTAATAATGTTAATGATCTGAATAATGTATACTGAGAGAATTTCTTATCACAACATCTATTATCCCTTAATATGAATATAATATTTATTCTTATTACACCAATAGAGGTCCCATTTTTTATAACGCAGTGTCCATATGTCGCCTGAAAGTCATACATTATTATCAACGTCATGACTGTTTAGCGTTTGAATCAATAGTCTGAAAGAGAAAAAGAAGAAATTTTATTGAAAAAGAAGAATCGTATTGTTTTTTTTGACAATATAACTTTATTGTTAATAATGCTTTATTGAGATTTACATTAATATTTTATCAACTTTATTTTTATCTAAAATTTTGAAAAATAATTCAACAAAATTTTTAAAATACATATATTTTATTAATCAATAGATCATAAAAGATATGATTTTCATAATTGAAAATCTATTTTTGTTAATATAATTCAAAAAAGCTATGTCAAATAGTTTGGCCTTTTCTGATTCACTACAGATTTTTCAAATGATTCGATAATAAATCATTGAAAAACATTGGTAATAATTGTTTTAAAAAAAACAAACAAATGTAGATGACTCATAAGGATATAACACCACATTAAGTCTGAAGAAAAAGAAGAAATTCCTATAATTGGTCATAAAATTATTCTTATCAAAATGACCTCCTGTCTAGCCTCATATTTAATAATTTAATCCTATATTCTTCTTTGATTATTGAAGGCTATTATCGCTTCTGATCAAAGAGAATGAACACTGACTCAAAGAGATGGAAGATGGGGTAAGACATGAAAAATTAGTTTAAGATCTGACGACAGCCTGATAATCCAACTAGAATGTTTATTATATTAAACAATCTAATGGATTTAAAGTAGTAGTAAGACAAAAAGAACTAGCCCCACTATGTGTAAGCGCGAAGATACAACCAGATTCAATCAGTTTTAGCAGCGTTATATAGTTAGTTAAAAAACAAAAAATGGTTTAATAAGAGTTTATACAATGATCCAAGTTTTTATCAGTGGATGCCACAAATTATTCTTCAACAATAAAGCAAGAAAAGGCAAGAAAGAGAGAAAATAGAATATCTTGAAAAGAATAAAATAAAAAAAATTAAATGAAACAGAGAACCAGTTTTAAGTTAAAGTCATTCACAAGACTGACCGACTTTACGTAATTTACATACACATAAGGAATGCTCTGATTAATCCTACAGTTCTCCTACTCTAACCTCTATTTTTATAACCTCTTTATGAACCCTAGAATGTCCACATATGAACCCAAAGAATCTTATATGAACAAAGAGAATACCCCTATGAACCACTGCTACGTAAAAAGAATGCCCCCTATAAACAAAGGCACCCTATGAACCTATGTGTCATCCTAACTGAATAAACCAAAGTTCTAATGATTATCATAAATAAAATTAAGTAAATAATTTGATGGTTACATCTCGCCATGACCGTTTAACTTTGCCTTCATTTACTTTCTCTTATTTATTTTATTTTATTTATTGCTGTTTTATTAAAATTAACATGCCGTCAACAAAATTATAAATCGTTGTCTTTTTTAACTTTTAACTAACTTTCAAATAGGTAAATTGAAGCATTTGAGGATAATCTTTTTATTGAATAATTAAATCATATTATTAAATATTTAATATTATAACTTAAATCAAAAATAATTTTAAATATTAAATTAAAATAGTTAATTTTTTATTTATACTCAAATTTTGAGATTCATATGAATTAAGTTATTAAATTACTTTAAGTCAAAACAAATTTATCAAATATTTTCTTAATTTATATGTCTTGAAATTTCAGTGAACAATTTAAAAGAATTATTATTATTAATTTCTCAAATTTGACATTGTAGAGTAAATGGAGACTTTTATATGGGAGAAATAGCGTAATAAAGACCAGGCGAAACGACTACATTGCATTCACGACCAGTAGGCCCACGTTCATTGTTACCACCTAAGGCGCTCTCTCCCATTAAGCGTTGAATGTTCTAATCAAATTCGGAGGTTATGTTACCACAACCCAGGGAGTGCGATAAATGAGCCATAACGCATAAACTCTAGCAGGGTCTCTACTAATTAAATTGTGAAAACTATGATCATCAATCAATTAATTACATATACTAATAAATCATGCAGTTAGTAAATAAAAAACAAAATGAAAGGGAATAAATCATATTTTGGATTTTCTTAATAGACCCATTTATGAATGTCCTTACATATTCTTTCATATACTAAATATGAAAATAAAAATATTGCCATTGGAAATATGTTCTATACCAGAAATATGATTACAAATACAAAATGAAATTAATCTTTTGTTTATCATACAGATGTTCAGCAAATAATATGTGAAACATTTTCATATATATATATAGAAAGAAAAGAAATAAAATGGGAGAATCAAAGTACCGATTTGCTTCAAAATAAAGAGAAAACGGAGAAAGAAAAAAGAAAAATTACTAATGATTGTAATTGTACTAGGAATTACTAAATAACTTAGGGTTTTTGGTTATAGAACTGCTAAAGTTAGCTTGCAATGTTATAGTGCTTATCATGCTCTCATTTAATGCTCACTCATCTGCAAATCATTGTAATTGGTACAATTTTCCATTTTAGCCGATGACATATTTATCGGAGATAAGATTTATTTGATGAGGTTTTGTCGCGATTTGGGTGTTGATGTCTTTGTCGGAGACTCCATCTCAGCTTAATTGACGTAGAGTCTGCTCCCAGGATTTACATATGTAAGACCCGAGAAATTCCAATTTCTGGAATAAGGGCAAAATCGTAATTTCGATTACAAAATTGTAATTTCGGTTAAAAATCTGTAATTAATTCTCTAGATCTCGGATGATGAAACAGATTGTACCGTTGGAATCGTCTCGAAAAATCTAGTTAGCACATAAAATTTCGTAATATTCCGAGACAGTCGGAATCAGCACGTTTTTCGAGGCATCGCGTTTCGGGTGCCGTAAAGCGATTTTCGATGAGACGAAAGTCACATATAACATGTACTCATGTGCCATAAGTGGTATGAGTAGAGAAATGATGAAAATGGACGGCCGAGATAGTGCCGAATATCAAATTTGGGAAATGAAGGGGCATAGTAAGCATTTTTAAGTTTGATTTAAGTCACAAGAAGACAAAACAAGGAATAGTTCTTCATCTCCACATTTCAAAAAGGCAAAACGCGAATCACAAGAGGGGGATGCGATAGCTATGCGAAAGCGAATGGTGGTTTAGAGAGAGAGTCTCGCTTCTCTCTAGAAATGTGAGACGTCAGGCCAGTCGCGGGCTTCGGAATGAGAAGGAGCGCTCTGCGCGGAGAGAGACTCTGCGTGAGTGGTTGGGAGTTTCCTCAAACTCCTTGAGGTAGGGGTTTCTCCCTACTTGAGTTTTATTCCCTCTTTTAAATACTTTGCAAATGTTTGAGTTGATTGAGGCCTTGAACGGCCGTTTGATCGGTCCCAAAGCTTGGGACCGAATTGATTTGATTTATTGAACCCAAGAGTGGCGGCCGTAGCAGAGTGAGGCTTGTTTTGTGTCTTTAATAGCTTAAATTATGCTTTAAATCATGGATTGATTTGGATGAGGCTGGAAATGGCCTTGAAATGCGGGTTCACAAAGTGAACCAATAGATTGATGAGTGATGGGCCGCTAAACCTAGGGTTTTCTTTGTTCAAATGTCACCGGTGACCGCGAAAATCCATTTTGTGTGGCGTGTTTTATCGAGTGATTCAAGACAAATTACTCGTGTTTGATCATTAGCCCAAGTGAGCTAATTTTTGATGTATGAATTGATAAATTACATGACGTGATTGTGTGATTGGATATTATGTGAATATGTGCGTGTTTACATATTTACATGTGATTAGACTGTATTGGAATTGACATACGTCGTTCCATATGCCTTTAGGACACCACAGAAGTACATAGGAGTGAGTCAAATGAGATGAGTGCAGAAAATGGTTCGGTTGTGCAAAAACATTGAGTATGGTAGTCAAATATAAAATATCAATCGTCGGAGCGGCCGGTGATATTCGCGGAGGGTAGAATCCTGGAAACAAATTAAATATATCGATCTCGGAATGACCCAGTTGATATATCTTGGAGGGTAGTCCACTAAATATAACATCGGAGATGGTCCACAATTTATAACATCGGAGGGTAGTCCACAAATAAAACATAATATTCTCATACGAGGCTTAGGCGAGTGTGAGAGAGTCGGTGAGGACTCGGGATCTGAGTTGGTCATGTAGACATTCAAGTAGGATCATACATTTACTTGAATGTGTATTTAAATTGAAACATTACCTTTGCACTTAAGGTGGTGAGTGGCCCGCGCCCAGGGTGATTCTCCTGCAGGCATTAGCTCACCCCGTCGTGGGACCCCTTTTTACAGGTACAGGGAGCGTGCGAGGGACGGCACAAGTCTGGGGTGGGATTCTGAAGAAAGCCGGAATGTGGCTTTGGTGGTTTTACATGTATTAGAACTCTTTAAGTTTAATATATGTATGTTTAAGAGAGAAATTATTGTAACTCTTGTAACTATAGGATATATAGTTGGATTCATAGTTGGCATGCATATTGAGTATGTTATGGGCCCAAGTGGCCGTATTACTCATGTGATTGGATATATTGGATTATATTGCACTGTTTGGGACAGGATATGCAGGTACTGTATTTGGGTGACTCCGTACAAAGGCTACGCCCGATTTTCACCGAAGTGGCGTCGGGTAACGGAGCATCCACTTGTATTCGCGAGGTTGACGGTTGGTCAACGGGACCCTCGGGTTTTGGGGCGTCACAGCTTGGTATCAGAGCTTAGGTATACGAATACCTAGGGAGCTCGGGTTGGGTATCCATCACCACTAGGTGGTTTGATGTGGAGAATAGGTATATGAAAACCTAGAGATTGAGGGCTTGGGCTTAGGCCGTAGTCGTGTAAGAACATCATCACTAGGTGTGGTTCGATGTTAAGCGTAGGTATGAGAATACCTAGGAAAATCACGGGACAAAACTAGGACACTACATGCACGTGTGTTGATGTGTTTTGTGTGATTTGGTGAATTATTGTGTGTTTGGTGTGCATGACATGTTTCATGTGTTGAGATTTTTATGTGTGCTTGGTGATTAGCACATGGATGTGTTAGAAAATATTTTAGAAAATATTTTTGAGTGAGTGATGTGCAAAACTAGAGGAAAATAAAAGAAATAGATTTTTGTAAATTTATTTGGTTTAGAGGTGAAGAAATTTAATTTTAAGGTTTCTGAGTGTAAATGAAGAAAATTAAATAAAATAAATTTTACTAAATTTACTTGGGTTGTTGGAAAATGAAGAAATTTTAAAGCAAAGAAAATAAATTTCATAAATTTATTTAGTTAAGGAGGAGAAAATAATTTTCTAAGTTTTACAAGGTGTGAAATTGAAGAAAATAAAGTTAAATAAATTTTTTATAAATTTATTTGAGTGTCCAAGAAAAAAAAGAAAAAAAAAAGAATTGATTTTATTGATTTTTTTTTTTGCTGCTGGAAATAATGGGGGAAAAAATAATATTTATAATGAAAAACGAAAAAAAAAAAAATGGTGCAGATTTGGAATGGGCTACTGCCCAATTGTATTTTAAGAGAATGGGAATTGTATTGCAATACAGGATTTTGTATTGCAGTGAAATTCTAGGATGGGAATTTGAAGTGTATTGCAATACCTGGCAGTTTGTATTACTGATAAGAAAGGTTTGAAGAATGGAAATTGTGAAAGCCTTGTGTCAATCGATTAATTACGAATCTTAATAAATCATGCGATTAATGTAAATAAAAACAAAATTAAGGAATAAATTATATTTCGGATTTCTAATAGACCCGTTTATGAATGTCCTTACATATTCTTTTCATATATATATATATGAAAATAAAAATATTATGAAATATGTTCTATGCCAAATATGATTATAAATACAAAATCGATTAATCTTTCTAAAACATATATATGTTCAACAAATAATATGTGAAACATTTTCATATATATATAGAGAAAGAAGAAATAAAAGAGGTAGAATCAAAGGTGTCAATTTGCTTCCCAAAATAAAGAAAAAAAACGAGGAAAGAAAAGAAAAAATTACTAATGATTGTAATTGTACTAGGAGTAAACAAACTTAGGGTTTTTCGTTATAGAAGTGCTAAAGTTAGCTTGCAATGTTATAGTGCTTATCATGCTCTCATTTAATGCTCACTCATCTACAAATCATTGTAATTAGTACTGATAGGGTTCGAAAAATAAGGCTCACAGGCCCACCTGCCAGGCCTAAGAAAGAGGCCAGCCCAACGAAACATTGAGGCCAGATCCATTTGAACCTAAGGGAGAGAGCGTCTTATTAAGACATTTAAAACAGCTACTGTATCAACACTTAAGCCTTTGATGCCGACCCATGTAAGGACCCATTGATTGGCCCAAAGACCAATTATGGGAAGTCTCCTAAGTCTGAAATAGAATAGTCCATAGTAATATATTATTCCGCAAGTCCGGCCAAATCCTCACCAATAAGGAAGAAAAAGGCGATAATAGATCAACATCAAATCGGATCCCCGATAAGGAAAAAGGAAGATTATCCCAAATAAGCTTGCTCTTTCTATATCCATTACCAAATCCGATATCGATAATAATAAGAAATACCCCATCCAATGGGAACAAATCCTAATCACCATCCAACTGGTTAAACATCTACTATAAATACAAGGCCACCCCATTGGTGAAAGGTACACATACTCATACGCAAACATACGCGACACCTTCGCCCTCTAAGCAGTCTCTCTTTTCTCGAGAAGAATGAAGCTTAGGCATCGGACCCGACCACGGCGAAGCCCTCATGAGACCCCCTTCTTTCTTGTTTTGCAAGGGTGATACCTTCAAATCACGCATAAGCGACTTTGCGCGATCCTACTTTAGCGAGAGCGATCCGGCATCCCATTGCCCTGACCCGCGGTATGGTCCCGATGACCGAAGCCCTGCGCTCGATGTCGGTGGCACGGAGGTCTTGTGTCTGGCGATTCAATCTGCAGGAGTCTCTAAAGGTAGATATGCTTGACGGAAGTGCGATCCAGCTGCGTTCATAGGCGGCTGGGGATTCGGTCGAAAGACTTAATGTTTTCCGTCTCGAAATCCCCCGAGCAAGCATGGCGGAGGTGCTGTAGCGAAATACATTAACGGTGAAGAGGCCCACCGTATCCGAAAGAGGCTCTTCCGTTCACAAAGAAAGAGCGGGCGGACAAGCGACAGGATGAAGCCTCCAAGAGACAAAGCGACCGGAAGGATCTCGAAGAAAAATGGGCGATCTCCGAGGCGTGAAAACCTCGAGTCATTCTAAGGTCCATTTGCAATCAGAAGGCAGCTGACGTGCACGCGCCGGCGTTTCGCATACTGACCTCGATGTCACGGGTTCTGCGGCGATCTGAAACGCGGTTCACGAGGTGGCGACCTCGTGAAGTCGGACCTACCGACAAAAGACAATTCCAAGTATGCGAGTTCCATAGGGACCTCGAACACCGCCGCGGACATTGCATACATTTCGAGAAATAGAATACTTGTCGAGCACGGATACCTCAGGCGCTTCATATCCTGAGAATCGGGTCCAAAATCCAAGCTCGAGCCGGGTTCCGCCCACAAACCCACCACCTCGGCAGACGGCGACTCGGCACCAACAATCCCTAGGTGAAATCTAGGTAATCTCAAGAGGATTCGCAGGAGGAGGGGAATCCAGCTCAGCTCGAGAGGCCAATCCTCACAGCGACATTAGATCGACGAGAGATAGCGGAAATTCAGCGATGTTTAAACTACGCGGTACGGACATCCATCCGTTCTCATTTCGGATCTGAGGGATGCAACACCCTCATGACGACCCACTGGTAGTTCGCGCAGTTGTGGCCAACAAAACAGTTCATCGGGTGCTGATCGACAACGGGAGTTCAGCCGATATCATCTTCGCGTCAGCCTTTGATAAAATGGGCATTGGAAGGGAAAAACTAGAACCTGTCAACACACCTCTACGGGGATTCTCCGGGGAAAGAGTATTACCTCTAAGCTCAATACAGTTGGTACTCACATTGGGGAAGTCCCCATGCCAGCGGCAATACGGCAAGATTCGTAGGCGCTCCATACATATAACATGTTCTTTGAGCAAACCTTCTACGTAACGCCCCAAAATACTACCTATAATTTTATAATAAAATTTATTATATATTAGGGTATAATTGGGCCAACTTGGAGTATTTTAAGGAATTGTTGAGTGAATATTGATTAAATGATTATTGAATCCCAGAAATAAACCAAAGTGAAAAAAAATATGGAAATTGTAAAAATGAGGACCTAAGAGATTCGATTGCGAATAAGTTTAGATGTCTAAGTGAAATTAGGAGAAATAAAATTAGGGAAAAATAATAGACTTAAATGAAAGATAATAGAGAAATAGAGAGGGACCCTAAATACAAAAAGAAATAAGAAAAAAAATTAAGGAAAGGACATGTGGCATGTAGGAAGGAGAGTGAGAGGAAGTTTCCCTCCTTTTTAAAAATACGATTTAGAGTGATCCGAAAGAAAGGAAAAGAGAAAAGTGGAGATATTTTTAGAGTGAAGGCTCAAGCCTCTCTAGATTTCCCAATGATCGAGATACGAGGTCAGAGCGAAGCAGAGGGAAAGTCCTTCCTCGTGACAAGAGCTGCAAGTAGAGACCAGAATCGGGAGTTTGACAAACTCAAAGGTAGGCCTTCCCCTACTTTGGTCATTTTCTACCCTAAGCTGCCACATTGTGGTAGTGCACATTTGCCGGACCTTAGAGCTGATTTTTGGGTAAGAAATAAAGAGAATCTGGTAGTGAGTCCTTCTGGTAAGTTGTAGCCAAATTAATGAACTCGATGTTAGTCTTTTAAATTTTTCAATTCGGACCTCTATAGACCAAGTTATGGTCATTTTTCTGAGATCAGTCCAGCTAGATCTGGTCGGGTCAGTTCTGCCAGTTTGGGTCAACTAGACGGACCTTAGAACGAGTTTTTGGGTCAGAAATAAAGGGAATTTGGAAGTGAGTCCTCCTATTAAATTGTAGCCACATCAATGAACTTGATGTTAGGCTTTTGAATTTTTCAATTCGGACCCCTATAGACCAAGTTATGGTCTTTATACGAGAAGCAGTCAAATGGCGAGAGGTCAACATGGGGTCGTCGCGAGAGGGTCAGCGGGACCTCATGCGGCCCGAGAGGTCGGCCCGGACCTCATGCGGCCGAGGTCGGCCCATGCCTCATGCGGCGGGAGGTCGGCCTTACCTCGTACAGCGGGGTCGGCCGGACCTCATGCGGCGGAGTCGAGCGTACCTCATGCGGCAAAGGTCGGCGGGACCTCATGCCGACGAGAGGTCGATGGGGTCAGCCGGACCTCATGCGGTAGAAGGTCAACGGAGGTCAGCCGACCTCATGCAGCGAGAAGATCGGCCCGGACCTCATGCAAAGAAGGTCGGCGGACCTCATCTAGCGAGAGGTCAATAGGGCGGCGGACAGCTCATGCGGCCAGAGTGGCCGGACCTCATGCCGGCGAGGTCGGCGGGACCTGCGTGCGGCAGATCGGCGTACACTCATGCATCGGTCGGCATACCTCATGCGGCGGAGGTCGGCCCAGGACCTCGTTCATGCAACGAGGTCGGAGACCTCGCCTGTGGGGCTTCGGCTCGTCCGAGTTCGAATCGACCCGTCGGAAGTTAGTGCATTATGTGACCTCCCGACGGAGTCGTATCTCCTTCGTTCGAACTCCGATTTAGGTGTTCTTGGACTCTATGGAAAGCCCATTGAGTAAAGAATACATTCATATTCCTGACGAGGATATTAGATGTCAGACCGAGGTGTTAGATCGAGCTCATCCAGGTCAGGTCAGCTCGTCAGTTCAGGTCAGCTCGTCTGGGTTGACTACGCATGACCTCCAACTTCGGAAGGTCATATCTCTAACCGTCGAACTCGATTGGGTATTCTTGGACTCTATGGAAAGACCGACATTGAGTCAAAGAATACGATAATATGCCTGAGGAGGGATAGAAGATGTTTTACCAAGGTGAGAGATTGAGCTCATCCAGGTCAGGTCAGCTCGTCAGGATTTGACTACGTATGACCTCCAACTTCGGAAGGTCATATCTTCTTCGTCCGAACTACATTTGTTTCGAGTGTTCTTGGACTCTATGGAAAGCCCATCGGTAAAGAATACATTCATATTCTAGCGAGGATATTAGATGTCAGACCGAGAATGGTAGATCGAGCTCATCCAGGTCAGGTCAGCTCGTCGATTCGAGATCACGTGCGGGTTGACTACGCGCGACCTTAACGGAAGGTCATATCTCCTTCGTCCGAACTCCGATTAGGGTATTCTTGGACTCTATGGAAATCCCATTGAGTCAAGAATACATTAATAGGCCTGAGGAGGATAGAAGATGTTTTACCAAGGTGATAGATCGAGCTCGTCCAGGTCAGGTCAGCTCGTCGGGTCAGGATTTGACTGCGTATGACCTCCAACTTCGGAAGGTCATAACGTCTTCGTCCGAACTCTGTTTCGGGTGTTCTTGGACTCTATGGAAAGCCCATTGAGTCAAGAATACATTCATATACCTGAGGAGGATAGAATATGTAAGACCGAGGTGTCAGACCGAGTTTACCGAGTCAAGGTCAGCTCGATCCGGTCCAACTCGAGCTGGGTGTGACTACGTATGACACCGGCTGGAAGGTGTAAACTTCGTCGGCTGGATTTCGGTGTTCTTGTACTCTATAAAATCCCATTGAGTGAAGAATCATTCATATTCTGAGGAGGGTAATAGATGTCAGACCGAGGTGTTAGACCGAGTTTGCAAGATCAAGGTCAGCTCGGTCGGTCAGCTCGGTACAGGTGTGACTACGTATGACCTCAACCCGAGTCATAACTTCTTCGTCCGAACTCCGTTTCGGGTGTTCTTGGACTCTATGGAAAGCCCATTGAGTCAAGAATCCATCTATATATAGCTTGTTGAAATGGGAACTCATATTAAACTCCAAAAATCAATCCTAAAAAAAACTACTAGTATACACGAATAATATTGTTTTTTAATGGTTTTGGAATAGGGACTGACGAGGAGGAAAAGCCAAACTGAGATTGAGATTCCAAGGATTGGAATCAAAGTGCAAGGGTTTTTAGGTTTGTTCTACCAACTTCTATTCCTCGTTTCATGTTTTTGGTTTGTGTGTTCTCTGACTCTCTTCTTATTTCCAGTATTTTGGTAGTTTACCAAATAAATCTGAAATGATTATATGAAGTGAACATATCTTTGAAATGATATTAAGAAAGTGCCTATGGAATTGGATGTGATATTTGAATTGTTGAAAACCGAATGACTATGAATGATAAATCGAATTGTAATCGAATCGGTCAATTCTTGACATTTTAAATTGAATCGATAAACGGAATGAACAGCAATGGGATACCTGTCGGCATCCGTCACGAAAGGCTCCTGAAATTGTCAATGTCCACTTGGCGGGATGCGCAATCGGCATCGTCATGATGGCGTATGGCATTGAAGAAATGTCCCACTTGGCGGGATGCGCCAATCGGCATCGTCATGATGGCGTATATGGCATTTAGAGTGATACCACATGTGGGGGTGCTGAAAGCGGCATCCATCATGATGGAGACCCGGGTGTTAAATAATGGAGGAGGAGCGTGAGATGATAATGGGGCCCAGGAGTCATCAAACGGAATCGGTCAGAAATGTGATTTGAATAGTCAAAGTGGAAATAACCAACATTGACAGTGTCAATGAGATTTCTATGTATATATGCTTAAAATCTCTGATCAGATAAGTGAAATGGTGTTGCATTGAAGTGTATGATGTGATTTGGTAAATGATTTAGAAATTGAAAGCATGTGAAATAAATAGCATGAGTATATGTTGAATTAATAGGCATGGTTTAATATTAGAGTACATCTTTGAGCCACTGAATATTGAAATAGAAACGTATAGAACCACTAAGCATGAAAATGCTTAGCGTATAGTTTTATCTATGCGCATGAAGTTTCGGAGTAGACAAGAAGGGAGACAAGATCGTGCGTATGAGTCATAGAAGTCACAGGCGATATAGTATATATCTCCGTCATTTGCATATCATCTCTTTTGAACAAGTGGTATTTTGTAAACAAAAGGGTTAAACCACAGACCTTGATTTTGTATATCATTTTGAAAGGGGCATAGAATGCCTTTCTTTGTAAATGTATTTTGTTAATGTTTATGGGCCTACCGAATTGCTTTTGAAAATTTTAAATGATTGTGGGCTTGCCTAAAACTGAAACCGTTTCCGCAACTAAACAAATTAATTAAATGTTTTAATAAGAATAAAAAAAAAAAGTCGGAGTAAACTGGGCTTCGGTTCGGATCCGCCATTCGGGTCGGGTCGGGGATTCGGGTCGCGACACTTTTGAAAAAGAAAACTTAATAAAATGTAAAATAAAAGAATTAAACGGGCATCCCCGGGGTTTCGGTTCAGACTTGCCAATCGGGTCGGGCCGGGCTCGGGGGTCGCTACATTCTCTCAATGCAATAAAAGCCATCCCTTTCGCATATCACATGATGATCAAATTCCCTACCGTAAACGGGGTAGGAATGGTTTGAGGAGACCAGCAAGTGGCTAGGGAATGCTACTCAGTATCCATGAAACAAAAAACGGTCAACAACATATACGTGGGCTGTTTCGACATGTGGCGAGGTACTCATCGACACACGAGCCCTCGGAAAAACTGGAACCGGTATTGTTGGATGACGACCCTGAACATCTAGCCTATATCGACTCTAAACTAGCGGAAGATCTCAAAAACCACCTTATCTATTTTTTAAGACAAAACAGAGACGTCTTCGCATGGAAGCAGGCAGACATGGGAGGAATTGATCCTACGGTAATCACCCCCGCCAGGTTGAGCATTACGGCGAATCCTTTAAGCGATCAAACAAAAACGAAGAAGCTTCGTGCAAGAAAGGCAAAAAGCCATCAACGAAGAAGTCAACAAACTCCTACAGGCAGGAGCGATAAGGGAAGTAGAATACCCCGAATGGCTAGCCAATTTCGTACTCGTCAAAAAGGCAAACGGAAAATGGCGACTCTGCATCGACTTCACTGACATCAACAAAGCGTGCCCAAAGGACAGTTTCCTACCTGCGCGAATGGACCTCATCGTAGATACCACCATGAACACATGAACTCCTCGAGTTTTATGGATGCCTTACCAAGTACCGCAACTTGGTCGGTATGGACGGTGACCATACTCATACTCATACACAAACATACGCGACACCTTCGCCCTCTAAGCAATCTCTCTTTTCTCTCGAAGAGCGGCTTAGGCATCGAGGAGTGGCTGTGGTGAAGCCCTCGCAGAGCCCCTTCTTTCTTGTTTTGCGGAGGGTGATACCTTCAAATATGTCGCCGCGGCTTTGCGGCGATCCTGCCCCCGGCCCGGAGCGATCAACATCCATTGCCCGGCCCACGGTAGCCTTGGTCGGCCCAATGAAGCCCACACGCTCCAGCCCAGTTCCGGTTGAAAAAAGGCATCATCAAGTACAATCTTCAATTTTAGTTGATGAAATCTTTATCGGAGATAAGATTTATTTGATGAGGTTTTGTTGCGATTTGGGTGTTGATGTCTTTTTCGGAGACTCCATCTCAACTTAATCGATGTAGAGTCCGCTCATAGGAGTAGTCTCTTTACATATGCAAAGAAAAAGAAAAGAATAGTGAAATATATATATATAAGAATAAAAAATAAAAATAAAAAAATAAAGTATAAATTCTGCTTTAAAAGTAAATGAATTACAATAAATCCAAGTGGTGTGATTGTCGTACATTTGTTTCAGAGATGAAACATAAGAAATTTGGAAAATTCTATTCACGCATGCATATTTATGAATAATTTATGGATTGTGAGACCAAATAAAAGGTGTATTTTGGTATAGTAATTATATGAATTATAATAAATAAATTATAGAGAGTATTTATGGAACAAAGATAAATATATAAATTATTTTTGTTAATTAAACGGCCGATGATTTATGTAGAATAAATTTTCAATTTTTATGTAGAAAAATATTACGTATATATTAAAATCTTATAAAAAAAACATTTAATTTCTATATTAAATTATAAGTGAAAACGTTTGATTAAGTGGATTAAAGTTTTTTAATAGAAAGAGAAAAGAATAAAAAGAAAAAAATATGATAAAAATAATGGCACCCTATAAAGTTTTTTTTTTTTAAATATCCGTTAATACCTCCTTGCAAAAGTTTTAGTTTTTTTTTATTTTTTTTATTTTTAAAATTCTGTTAAATGCCATTGTAAAAAAGTTTTGTTTAATTTGTTAATACCATAAAAAAAAAAAAAAAAATCAAAACTACATTACTCTGAAAAAAAACATGACACTTTCTAATACCCAAAACCCTACCACACAGATAATATGCCTAATTAAAAATTAAACTTGAAATTTTATTTTCATTATGCAGCTTTCTCACTTTCCCGGCAACCAAAAGACGATTAACATGAGACGTCGATCATAACATCGTGAAAATAGTTTAAAATGATATTTGAGATAGAGATAATACCTCATAAATTTCTTTACCATGTTCTAGGGTTCTCCATCAAGATTTCTGAGAGGAAAAGGAATAGACTATATTGGATCTCTAAAGAAATTGTTGATGAAATAAAATTTGCAATGGTAGAGACCAGTTGATGAAATAAAGTCAGATGACTTTCCATTTCATGTAAGATGTCATTTCATTTAGATATATGCCATTTTCATTTAAGATATGGTGTGATGATTTCCGATAGTAGAAAAGGATAGATGAAATAAAGTCAAGATTAAAAGCTTCTATTTCAATGATAGTTTTGAAATTTAAAGGTGAAATAAAGGAGTAAATTTGGATAAAATGTAAAACACTTTACTTTTTATATGTAGTATGAATTTACAAAAATGAGGACTTCTGGCAACATTTGATGGGAAGTTTCTTTCAAGAATTATGTCGAACTTGGATCTTGTGTTTGTCGCAAAGATCGAATGATTGAAGAAAATTGGGGCTTCTCTCACAAAATTTTGATGGAGTTTCTTTAAAAATATATCATCAAGAGCTTATACGTCGTGTTGATCCCAAGAGTCCCAACGAGCGTCGTTTTTATCTTTGTATTGAAAAAAATAGGTACATTCTCTATATTCGTTTTGATCTTTGGGACTCAAAACGATGTGATGATCCCAAAGAGATCAAACCAGCGTTGTTGCAGCCTCCCATTTGGTTCTTTATGAAGTGATATAAATGAATAGCATGTCATATTACATTTTACCCTGTGAAATACTATAAACAAATAGGCATTCAGTCCAGTATCATAGAACCCGAAAAATTTAAAAATTTCTGAGTATAAAATTAAATAATAAATTGTGACCAGTTCGGGGAAGCCTAGAAAATTCCCTAGAGCTCGGATGATGAAACGGACTGCGTCGTTGAGTCCGTCTCCTAAAAACAAGTAACTCGAGAGAAAAGTTTAATTTGAATTTCTAGGTAGTGAGAATTCTTGTAATTTTGAAGTTAGGTATCTAGTAACTTGAGCGAGTTGCTGTAAAATCTCGAAATTAGAAATGACTTGGGGTTAAAAGTTAAGGCTGGAAATAAATTTATTGACGAAAAATAATTGTTCGGGCGACTGAGCCGGACCGGATAGTGGACGTGTGGCGTAATGTGGGCCCCATGTCCAATTTAAACTTAAAAAAGGAAAAGAAGAGAGAAAAATCGGATTTTCTCCTAATTTGAAGAGCGGGTGGGGCGTGGGCTTGAGAGAGTGAGAGGAGAGAAAACTTCCTCCTTCTCTCTCGATCTACGAGATGGAGTGGTCGAATCCGTCGAGGCCCAGAGTTTAAAGTTCATCTGCACTCGTGAGAGCTACGCGTGGGTACCGACAACAACATGGTTTACCAAAGATTTTGGGGCTCTACCTTAAGATTTATGTGATCCCGGTGGCTTGGTTTTAAAGTGGGCCGAGACTTAAAAGTCAGTACTCATCGGGAGACAGCATGGACAAAGTCAAAAATTTTAGGTCGAGGTCGACGGTTCGAAGGTCGTGGGTCTCGGGTCTTTGGGACTCCCGGATTTCGTCTTGGCTACGAGGTAGAGATTTTCTCTACTACGGTTATTCTTTGCAAGGGTCGTTAGATGGGTGTATTGGTTAAGCCACCAGCCCAGTGAAATTTGGTTTAGGACATTTGGCTTCATTCCTACCCATATTGGGGACTATTTAGGATCAGATTTGGGGTGATTAAATGCTCAGTTCAAAGAGGTGTTTTTGTACTAATTTGTAGGCCATTTTTGGGCCGATTTCACGGCTGGTATGTAGACTAACTTTGGACTGTCTTGTGGATTGTTTAAAATAAGTGTATTCAAATTTGGACCCCATTAGACCCAGAAAATTCGTCAAAGTGAAGCTCTGTTTCCGGGCAGTTTCTGGTCTATTTTCGTACAACTTTAGTGTTTAAGCCATAACTTGGTCATCACTCATTCAAATTGAGTGATTCAAATTCTTGGGTAAACTATACTTCTAGGAGAACAAATCTCCTTGAAATAGAAAGTGTGTTAAATTTAGACCTATTGCCAAAATCATCTAGACTCTGTTTGTAGAATGTTTCGGTATAAAGAGATTCAAGTGAATAAATGAAATTGTAACAGAATTATAAAAGTGATTGCTATATGAAATATGATTACATGAACAGAAATACGAGCAATACTAAGAACATGATCATGCAGGTTATGATAAAAGTAATAGTTATAGTATATGCCTGAAAGTATCTCATGTGGATACATGTGATTGACATTATCCATGTATATGAGATGTGCATAGCTTGAACATGAATGAAAATGTAATAAGCTTCATTATTTTCATATGTCACCAGGAAGAGGGATAGATAGGCATGCCTGGGAGATCTGATTCATGTACAGTTTATAGATATCGGGGCTCGTTTGGGTGGATGACATGAATCCCGTTTGGATCATTATCGGCGGCCGGATTTGGGTCATACGAGGATAGAGATCTTTGTCTTGCAAAGTGGTAGCCAGATTTTATGCAGTTATACCGTTATCCACTTATTGGAATATGCAGGCAAGACATAAGACATAAGAGGTGATAAAAAAAATTATTGAAATGGTTATAAGAAACATGTAACATTGAAACGGTTATAAGAAACATGTAACATGGAAACAATGATTCGAAATGAAAAAAAATGTGATAGAGCTATAATGATATGAAAAGTACTATGTATTATGTTGATTGAGTGAATACTCAGAAATGGCATAAATATTCAGTATGATGATATATGTATAGATATTGTCCAAATAGACAATTTTGTAAATTGTATATCGTCTTTGGGGACCACTACGGGTGGTCATATATGTTATATGTTTCCCATTAAGCTATAAGCTAAGCGGGTGTTTTCATCGTGTAGAGTGTGAATGACATCTTCAACCGTCACCTTTACGGGAAGGCCAACACGACTAATAGGAATCAGCATCTATGGGTCGACTTCCACCTGCGATTTTGAATATGTACATGTGAAGGTTTTTTTTTTTTTGTATATGTATAGAGTGATGGGACTGCGGATATTCTTTGTATGGTTGTTCATGAACCTGCTTTGCATTGGTTAACAGTATGTGTATTTGTGATTATAGATGTTATATTTATGGGCTCACGATGACCCAGAAAAAATGGGTTAAAGGTCCGGTCCAGCTAACGGCGTCCCCCTCTTCCCACCTGGAATTGGGGGTTGGGGCGCGACAATTAGTCATTATCGAGCAAGGTTGGCGGTTTGGCATGGTATAGGATAGAAAAGCATGTGTCTAGTAATATGTTGGCCTAACGTGGATGTCCTTGTGTCTTGTGTTTTGTATAGATGGATCACCCTTCGAATTTAGCTGAACAAGAAGTGGAGAGTGTTAACCCAGGAGATCAGGGGTTACCTTCTAAATATTTCAGAAGTGAAAGTTATGCTCCCGCAAAGCCAAATGAAGCTTTGCTAAAAATATCTTAGGACTTGGCTCGCGTATTGGAATGATTGACGGCTCCTAAAGCCCCGATAGACATGATAAGGAGACATGGGGCTCAAGAATTCCATGGGTCAAACATGGGAGTCTGATAAAGCTAAATTTTGGTTAGAAAAACTGCAAAGGTTAATGGAGGAGGTGAGATGTCCTCCCGATCAAAGAAATGATACCAATGCGATTTCTTTATTACGAGGCCGTGCTTATGATTGAGGTGGAAGTTGGTGTTGAGAGTCTAAGACTTCTAGATCCAATATCATAGAATTTTTTGTCAAAGTTCGGGGCCAAATAGCCAATATACGATATGTACGAAACTAAATGGGCAGGTTCTGAATAAACAAAGAACTTATCATTATTTGAATATGAGAAAGAATTTAGCCACAGTAGTATGCTGAATCAGCCTCCTTGCAGGGCATTTCGATGTGAAGCCCGATTTGAGGATAAGCTAAATGAGTCCATAAAAAGGTATCTAGCACCTATTACTGCTTTACAACATTGGAATTTCTATTAGTTGGTGCAGGCTGTGATGAAAGGAGAGAAATACAAGTCAAGCAACAGAGAAAGGTTTCAGAAGAGGAAGTTATCAAGAGGAGCTTCTTCCTCCACAGGTAAAAGAGGTAGAGAGTCTCAAGCGAGGTCAGTGCAAGGTTTTCCTACAAGGGAAGGAACAAGGTAGTACAGTAGTATCAGGGAAATGTGGTAGAATGTCGGTAAGACAAGGAAGAGATCTAGAGTGCCTTCATTGCCATTGACGGCATTTGGGTGTTTGTAGAATATTGACAGGAGGATGATTCAAGTGTGGAAGCATAGATCATTTGGCCAATTTTCTGAGGTCGGGGGATAGTGAAGTATGCAATGAGTGAGCGGAGGGGAGTCTGTGCCTGCATCTTCAACTCGGGATCCCGAGTAGGGTTACGAGGAGTGGCCTGTTTCGACCCAGGGATGTGGAAGTATAGTGTCGAGCGTGGACCGTCCTATGCACACACTGGCTCGGCCCAGGAGCTTATCTTTGTGAGCTAAGTGAAGATCGAGATGCACGAGGGTGATTAACAGTAATTTCACCCTTGCAATACATAAGCCATGCTTTGATAGATCCTTGGCTCTACATTCCTATATATGCATTGAACAATTGAGTGATAAATTGCCATTAGTAGAGCCTTTGGCATATGACATGCTTGTTATTAGTCCCTTGGGGCATAGTGTTAAAGTCGGCCAGAGGTATGGGGTATGCAGGTTCATGATAGAGAGTTCTCGGTGGACCTAATTTGCTTTACCCTTCCATGAATTTGATTTGTTTGGGAATGGATTGGTTTTCAACATCGGTATAGTTGATTGTGATAAAGCAGGTATTGCTTAAATGTTCGACATGTCAAGGTAACGATTACATGGTATCTGGCGAGGCGTGTCAAGGTAATTTCGACTATGCAAGCCCGACATTTTCTTAGAAAAGGATGGGAAGCCTTTTTAGCTTTGGTATATGACTTCGAAGGGAACGGTGAATTTAGAAAAGATTCCTGCGGTCAAGGAATTCCCTTATGTGTTTCGGGAATTGGGAAATACCTGAAGAGTAGATACGTCTCCAGTGGTGCATTGGGTGACTCAATTTCAGGGCACTACCGTTTAGCTCAGCCCGAACTAAAGAGTTGAAGACTCAACTACGGGAGCTATTGGACAAGGAGTTTCATCCAGGCAATTGTATCACCGAGTGTAGCCGATTTTATTTGTTAAAAAGAAAGATGGCACTCTTCGGATGTGCAGTGATTATCGGCAAATAAATAAAGTAATAGTGAAAAATAAATATTTTTGCCAGAATAGAATCATTTGATCGGTTGAAGGTGCGGGGGGTCTTTCAAAAAAAGATAGACTTGCGATCGGGTTATTGTCAACTCTGGGTGAAAGATGTTGATGTCTCGAAAACAACCTTTAGAACCCATTATGGTCGTTATGAGTTTTTAGTAATGCCATTTGGGTTGACTAATGAATCGACTGCATTTATGGATTTGATGAATAGGGTTTTCCACCCCCATTTGGATCAATTTGTAATGGTATTCATTGATGACATCCTGGTGTGTTCTAAAGATGCACAGGAACACGAACAGCATTTGAGGCTAGTATTACATATTACGAGAAGCTTGATTATTTGCAAGTTAAGTAAGTGATTTTTGGCTTAAGGAAGTCCTTCGCAGGCGTAATATCTGCGTAAGAGTATAAGAGTTGACCACGAAAAGATTGAGTTGTAAAGTTGGAAACCGCCTCGAAATGTAACCGAGGTGAGAAGTTTCTTGGGTTTAGCTAGATACTATCGACGGTTTGTAAAGGAATTTTTCGTCATAGCATATTTTCTTACAAAGTTACTCCAGGAAGGGGTAAAGTTCAAGTGGGATGATAAGTGTCAGTCAAGTTTTGAATAGTTAAAAAAAATATTAGTTGAAGCAGTGTTGACCTCGGCCTCGCCGGGTAGAGGGTATGCCACGTATAGTCTTTGCGTCAGTGGTTTGGGATGTGTGTATTGATGCAAGATGGAAAAGGAGTAGTGGCATATGCCTCCAGATAGTTAAAACCACATGAGCATAACACTACACACGCTGATTTAAGAGTTGGCGGTAGTGTTCACTTTGAAAATATGGCGACACTATTTATATGGTGAAAAAATGTAGAATCTTTACAAATCACAAGAGTCTCAAGTACCTGCTGACATAGAAAGAGTTGAATTTGAGGCAGGGGAGGTGGTTAGAGTTGTTTAAAGATTATGACTGCATAATTGACTACCACCCCGGCAAAGCTAATGTGGTAGCAGATGCTTTAAGTAGGAAGACAGTGGTAGCATTGTCACTTCAACAAAGTGAGTGGAGACTAGCAGATGATGGAGCGTTATTAGCTCAGTTGAAAGCACAACCTATTTTAAAACAAATGATTATAGATGCTCAGAAAAAGGATGAAGAGTTGCAGAAAAAGGTACAATTGGTCAGAGCTAATGACAAGACTGATTTTTCAGTAAGAGAAGATGGAAGTTTGTATTTTTAGAATAGATTATGCGTGCCAGTGGATAATGAGCTAAAGAAAGAGTTGTTACATGAAGCTCATAACTTAGTGTTTATTATGCATCCTAGAGGTAACAAGATGTACTAGGATTTGAAACAGTACTATTGGTGGAGAAGAATGAAGGGTCTTGGCCAGTATGTGTCTAAGTGTTTGACGATGTTAGCACGTTAAAGGCCCGAACACCAAGTGCCATCGGGTTTTGTTGAATATGTCCAATTCCCTGATGGGATAATATAGCTATGGATTTTGTGTCTAGTCTTCCTCTCATAGAATCATGATTCGATATGGGTGATAATTGATGAACTCACAAAGTCGACCCATTTATACCGATCAAGATTGACTATTCTATGGATGGAAACTGAATTGCGGAAGAGCTATATGTGGATAAGAGATTGTCATAAAGCATGGTGTTCCATTGTCTATTGTTCGAGCCAAAGACCGAATTTACGTCCAGTTTTGGAAGAGTACAGTCAACCTTAGATGTGACCACGAATTTTATTAAGCATTCCATCCGTAGACAGATGGACAATCCGAGAGGTTGATTTAAGTGCTCGAAGATATGCTTCGAGGATGTGTAATGGAATTTATGAGGAGTTAGGATAGGTATATTCCATTAATGGAATTTTCCTATAACAACAGTTATCAAGCAAGCATGGCACCATATGAAGCTTTGTATGGCCGGAGATGTAGAACTCTGGTATGTTGGATAGAATTAAATGAGCATAAGGTGATTGGTCCGGACATAGTATGAGATATAGAAGAGAAAGTTCAGGTTATTCGGCAAAGGTTAAAAGTTGCTAGTAATCGAAAAAAGTGATATTGAATATGAAGTGAGTGATAAAGTGTTCCTAAAGGTATCCCCATGGAGGAAAGTGCTTATGTTTAGGAAGAAAGGAAAGTTGAGTCCAAGATTCATCAATTCGTACGAAATTTTAGAAAGAGTATGACTTGTAGCCTATCGGTTGGCTCTTCCTCTGGAGTTGACCAAGCTACATGATGTCTTCCATGTGTCCATGCTGATGAGACATAGATCAGATGAATCGCATATCTTACTATTTCATGGTCTTACAAGTGCAATCGATTATTCATGATGAGGAACCAAAGTTATATTAGCTGAAAAGTGAAGCTTGGAGTTGTAGAATAATGAATACCATGGGTGAAAGTGCTGCAACATCATGGCATGGGAAAAGAAGCCATACAAGCAAGGAAGTTACTATTAAGACGCAGTACCTCGTGTTCGGTTCGATTGTATTCGAGGCAAAATTCTTTTAAGGGAGGAGAGTTGTAACACCCAAATTATACACGTGGTTTATAACATGTTTAGGGTATAATATAAGTTAATTTTGAATTTTTCGAAAATTAATATTGCTAAAGGTGAAAAATGATAAAAACCCGAGATCAATCCAAGAGTCAAGGGTAAATTAGTAATTTACCAATCAAGGACCTACAGGTCATATGATAATAAGTGTATATGCCAATATAGAAATATTGATAAGTTGAAGTGTAAATGAAAGAGAAAGGAAGGGCTTTAAATGCAAAAATGGGAAAAGAATGCAAAAATGGGTTTTGCCAAACATGGCCTTGTGAAGGATGGGGATATGACCAAATATTGGTCTTGTAAATGAGACATTTCTCCTTTGGGTTTTTGAGGGCTAGGGCATACATGAGTGAGAGGGAAGGCAACTTTGGTTTGAATTACTCCATGTGTCGAGGGGTTTATGTGATCGAGAAGATGAAGGAAAAGAAAGAAAAGGAAGCTTGCAAGAGATTTAAAGTATGGAAACTAAACTAGAAGCCTTTTTGATGATGTTTGGCTTCAGGGGAAAACCCTAAATTTTTATGTAATAATGATAGTTTGTTGGTCTTAGCTCAGTTTTATGGTTGTTTAGGGTTGAGTTTGTGGTCCCTCGGTGAGGGCTCATTTGTATAAAAGCACGTTGGGGTTTTTAAGGTACGTCAAAAAAATTTTCAAAACCTACATTTCTTTCTTGGCCATAACTTCTCCATCCCTCATCCAAATTGAGTGATTCAAATTTCTAGGTAAACTAGACTTCTATAAAAATAAATCTCCTTGAAATAAGTGTATTCAAATTTGGACCCCATTAGACCCAGAAAATTCGTCAAAGTGAATCTCTGTTTTTAGGCAGTTTCTGGTATGTTTTGGTACAACTTTAGTGTTTAGGCCATAACTTAGCCAGTACTCAACCAAATTGAGTGATTCAAATTCCTGGGTAAATTATACTTCTAGGAGAAAAAATCTCCTTGAAATAAGTGTATTCAAATTTAGACCCTATTGTACCCAAAAATTCGTCTAAAGGGAGCTCTATTTGTAGGAAATATTTCGGTATAAAGAGATTTAAGTGAATAAATGAAATTGTAAAAGAATTATAAAAGTGATTTCTATATGAAATATGATTACATGAATAGAAATACGAGCAATACTAAGAACATGATCATACAGGTTGTGATAAAAGTAACAGTTATAGTATATGTATAAAGGAATACTGTTTGAAAGTATCTCATGTGGATACATGTGATTGACATTATCCATGTATATGAGATGTGCATAGCTTGAACATGAATGAAAATGTAATAAGCTTGATTGTCTACATATGTCTACAGGTAGAGGATAAATGGCGTGCACATGGGGATACGATTACTTTCTGACATACAGTTTATATAGATATCGAGGAGCCTTTGTTTTGGTGGATGACATAGATCCCGTTTGGATAATTATAGTTGCCCCGTTTGGCGTCATACAGAATGCAGAATCCTTGTCTTGTACGGTGTGACCTGGTCTGCTCTGATTATACAGTTATCCACTTCTTGGAATAATGCAAGCGAGACATAAGACATAAGATGTATTGATAAAAAATAGTGAGAAATGGTTATAAGAAACATGTAACATGGAAGCGATTATAGAAGCTTCTTGTACATGGAAACAATGATTTGAAATGAAAAATGTGATAGAGCTATAATGATATGAAAAGTATTGTGTATTATGACAATTGAGAGTGAGAACTCTATTAAATGGTATAATGTACAAGTATAATGATATATGAATATATATTGTCCAAATAGACAATTTTGTAAATTGTATATCGTCTTTGGGGACCACTACGGGTGGTCATATATGTTATATGTTTCCCACTAAGCTATAAGCTTAGCATGGGTGTTTCATTCGTGTAGGTACTAAAGAGGACATCCCAGTCGTTCGACTGAGGAGGGCGACACACCAATAGGAGTCAACATCTATAGGTCTTTACCTCTGATTTTGAATATGTACATGTAAAGTTTTTTTTTTTTTTTTTGTATATGTGTAAGTCAATGGGACTCAAATATTTGTACAAGACATTATGAACACTACTGCGTTGGTTGTTTTATATGTATTTGTGATTATGAATTAATTACATGTTATAGGCTCACCAATGTCAGAAAAACAGGTTAAAGAGTCCCAGTCCCGTGTCGCGCCCCCCTCTTCCACCTAGGCAAGGGTTGGGGCTTGACAAAGGCAATTGTACCACATGTGTTCAGATTGTTTTAATCCATAAAAATATCGTTGTAGCTTAATTGAGTAAATGCTATGAGGTTTTGTACTAGCGCCAGTGGTTAAATCCTTGAGGATTTTCATGTGTATATCCTTTAATACATGGATCCATATAAATATGCGGTGATAACATCACATGAGGCATCTAGTCCTTGAGATGCTACTAAGCAGCATCAAGCGAAATGTGATTGCGAGTCATAACATGCGAATATGTTTTCCTTGTAGTCAATGCCGTCCTTTGTGAGCAACCAGGCTACTAATCATGCTATATCTTATAGTGCCATATTTTCATTGGGCTTTCATATAAATACGCATTTGTACCCATCAAGATTTACACTTACAGGTGTTTGGACTAAAGGTCTAAACACTTCTCGTTTTATTAACAAATTCAATTCTGCCTACATAGCCTCCTTCCATTTTGGCCAATCATTTCTTTGTTTACATTCATCCACATTTTGTGGTTCGAAATCATCATCATCATTTTGTATGATGTCTAAGGCTACTTGGAAAGAAAAAATATTATCCACAACAAAATTATTTCAATCCCATTTTTCACTTTTATGCACATAACTTATTGAAATCTCACAATTTTCAAGTACCTTTGCCTCTTCTGGAGATATTTGTTTGTTTTACAGCTCTTTAGGAGTTTGTTGTTCAATATGTGCCTCTACGGAGGCTCGTTGTTCATCATGTTCCTCTGCAGGGGCATTTTGCTTTGCTTTTGTTCTCCTCTTCTAGGGAGCTACGTCTTTTAACCCAATTAGTCTCCCATGCTTCTAGCGTGTTTTGGATTCATTTGCCTTCTGTCCTTCAAGGACCTTAATCCGTGTTGGAGCATTCACAGCTAGGATATGTGACTTTGTCGCTTTCTTTGCATCAACGAATGCATATGGTAATTGATTTGCAAGATTTTGTAAATGAATGATCCTTTGAACTTCCAGTTCACATTGATTTGTACGAGGATCAAAATGAGATAATGTAGATGTATTCAAAGTAATTTATCGTCGTTCTTCTAGAATCCACTTTTCTCCCCCTAATGGTGGGAATACAATTTCATTAAAATGACAATCTACAAATTTGGCTCTAAAAACATCTCCTATTAAGGGTTCCAAATATCTTATGATAGACGGCAAATCAAAATCTACATAAATACATGAGTCTACGTTGTGGACCGTTTTAGTGCGTTGTGGGGGAGGCGGGGTGGTACGCCAGTTGCACAACCAAAAACTCGTAAGTGGGAAATATTTGGTTGTTTACCCAGTACAATTTGTAAAGGGAAGTATTCATGGTAAGATGTTGGTCTAATTCTTATTAGACTTGTAGCATGCATAACAACATGTTCCTAGGTAGATGTTGGTAATTTGGTCTTCATCAGCAGTGGTCTAGCTATTAATTGACGACGTTTGATCAAGGACTCCGCTAAACCATTTTGGGTATGAACATGAGCAACATGATGCTCAATATTTATCCCAATTGACATACAATAGTCATTGAGAGTTTGTGAAGTAAATTCACCAACATTATCAAATCTTATTGTCTTGATTGGATAATCAGAGAATTATGCTCTTAATTTGGTCATTTGTGCAAGGAGCCTAGAAAAGGCAACATTTCTTGTGGAAAGAAGAGACACATGTGACCATCTAGTGGAGGCATCTATTAGGACCATAAAATAACGAAAAGGTCCACATATGTCCCCATGTATTCTTTCTAAAAAGACTGGCGGTTTAGACATGATTTTATTAAATGATGGTATGACTATTAACTTACCTTGTGAACAAGAATCACAAGAAAATTAATTGGGAAAAAGAATCTTCTGGTTCTTTAATGGATGTATGTAGTTCTGATTCACGGGGGTGACTAGCCTATTATGCCAAGAGTAAAATCTTTAGGTCATTGAACCACGAGTTTCATTACGACATATGACTCAATTGGCTTTATGGTCATATGCTATAACCCATAGGAGAATGTTGAGAGCTTTTCCGCAACAATCTTTTTCCCATAAATTATAGAGGTAATATATAAATATTCTTTATTACCTTCATTCATAGTTTCAATATGATATCCATTTTTGCGGATATCTTTAAAACTAAGGAAATTTCTTGTTGATTTGCTAGAATATAATGCACCATTAATATTGAATCTAGTTCCATTTGGTAGCATTATATTTTCTCTTATGAACCTTCAGGTATATCTGATGTGTATGCTGTTTGGTACTTACAGGAATTTGTTACTGTAAATTCAAAAAATATGTTTTTCTCGAGAGAAGGATTGTATGAAGTGGTTACGTGATCGGCAAGACATATATCACCATCATTCATCTTGAAATTCAATAATACATAAGTTTAGATAAAGATAAAAATATAAATAACAAGATGATATTCTTATTAACTCAAAAAAAAAATATACATAGAATTATTTAATATTTACATTTTCATCATCTACTAAACAATTGAAATTATCACTAGGACCTTAAAAAAATCCATATCAAAATAAGATGATTGACCCATTTCCTTTTTAGCAATATTAGTTTCTACCATTTTCCTTTGTCAGCTTTAATGTGCTTGTCTGAGATCTACTAGATGTTTGGTCGTATGACAGGTACGAGACCAATGTCCTTCCATTTTGCATCTGTAGTAAGTCTCTTCAGGAGCCTTGAAAGGTTTTTTATATGCACTTTCTCTATTTTCTTGTTTTGTCTAACCATTATTCCACTTATGGCGGTGAAATGGGTCCTTCCTTTTTAAAGGGTTAGAAGGATGATTATTATAGTGTCGAGAATTCTGCCCACGACCACGACTACAACCACGTCCACGCCCACGATTGTGGGACAAAATTTTATTCACTTTAGGGAATGGTTCAGATCCAGTTGAACAAGACTGGTGGTTTTTCATTAGTAGCTCATTATTTTGTTCACCTACTAGAAGACATGATATTAACTTTGAATATGTAGTAATCTAACCAACTCTCAACATTCCTTTAGGAGCATTAGAGCGTGAAAAACATTGTGAGCGTTTTTTTATAACCATATCTTAAATTCGTGATTTTCCTCCGCATAGCTTCTGTCTGGAGCTTATTTTAAGAATAGAGCGAGTTATATATCGCTTGTTTTAAAATCTTGCCAACACGAGGTGCATCCAGTCATAACGAGCTTTTTAGTAAAATACTTTGTTTTTGGTGAGGTCAATCTATCCACGAGTGAAATGATTTTATAGTGAGATACTTATTTTCGGATCGCAAATGAAGATGGTATGCAGAAAATTAGTGCTTTTGCCTTGATCTCTTTGGGACTCTTCATTTCCTTCTTTTATTGCTTCTCTAAGATTCATGGAAGTCAGATGTATTTCAACATCAAGAATCCATGATAGATAATTTTTACCAGAAATATCAAGTGGCACCAACTCAAGTTTTGTGAGATTTGACATTTTGGTAACACCAATATAGTGGAAAAAAAAAAATTGATAATAATATAATTTTACATTTGCTGGAGCACATTCGTGCTAATAACGTATTGTAAAATAGTTGCAGATTAGTAACTAGAATTGCAAAGAGAGAGAATCAGAGAGAATGAAAGTTTAAAGAGAGAATGAGAGTTATATCTCTTTGTCATCTATACAAGGGATAAAGACCCCCTTATATAGGCATTGTAGTTGCCTATTCATTCACATGTTCCACAATTGTTCATTCACATGTTCCACAACAAAAACTTATTTTTTTGGTTGATAAATATATGGCCTCACCACCTCACTAAAGCCTCTTGTATTTTTTTTTTAAATAGAAATTTTATTGATTCAAACTAGCAATACATTCGATTGAGATACATAATCAAATTCACTAAAAACACTAAAGGATGACGTAACATCCAAGTTAATAGCACTAACATAATGACTCGACACAAAGCCTATACATTTGAAAATTCTATAGTGACTAGAATTCAAAGGTGAGTTACGCAGCAACATACTACTTGAGCTTGATTTGAATTGATGTCTTTATTACGTTAATATGTCTTACAGTTTGAATATGGCTCTTTAATGCTATCGTAACAACCCAATGAAAGCCTTCAAACAATATTCTCTCTCACGTAGTGGATGTAAGGCATAATTAGCATACCGCGTTAAAACTCTCATGCATCTTTGTATGAGATATTCTTTATTTATTTTTTGTTCTTAAATTATTATCATTTACATCAAAGCTTTCATTGGCACAACAAGTGGTATCAAAGCCAAGGTTTAGACTTGGCCATGTAGGTGAAATCCTCGAATATCGAACAAAGGTGGTGAACTCCAATTAGTTAGCGACAGATCCATGGTTATGCTCTTTCGAATAGACGATGTGCTCCGGATCTTCATGTACGTGTTCTTTGCTCACGATGAAGAGGATTGTCTAGATAAAGAGCAAGCTCCCAAGGAAGGTGGTGCTTCATATAGGAAGTGTGTGATAAGTGCAATAGAAGCTAAGAAAATTTTGGGGTATAGAGGGGTGGATTGATGGATGCTTGTTTAGGAGGTTCGGTTGTTAGCTATTGATGGGAGGATTGTGTGATCTTCAGAATTGAAGATCTCTAGAGAAGAAAAAAAAAAAAATTTAAAAATTACCGAGAAGAGAAGATGAGAATTCCAATTGAAGGTGGAGTGATGATGGAATTTGATCGAGGTGGAGATTGTTGAAATATATCTCAAATTCCTAATTAGTATTAATTCCTATTTGTAAATAATATTTTATAGGATAATTCTTAGGTTGTTATATTATTGTAGCACTAGATTTCCTTGTAGAATAAGGAAAATAGTTAAGAATATCACTATAAATATTTTGAGTCATGAGGGGAAAAAGTTATGAGAGAGAGAGATGGGCTTGTAAAAGCTATAAGGGGTTTATAGAGATGTGAGGAAGAACGAGAATACCTGATGGAGCGAGGAGTTTCATGGTTCAAGGTATGGATACAAGGAATGGGGAAACATGGGATGTTTCGGGAACCCAATTGTATGGTGTTCTACCTCTGTAATATTTTCTATCGTTTAATGGAAAGATTCTCCCTCATCCATGGATGTCAACATGGTTGGCTAAACCACGTTAAAACCTTGTGCATCTTTGTATGATTTATTTTTTATCTTTTTGTTCTTGAATTATTATCATCTACATCAAAGCTTCCACTGGCACAACAACTGGTATCAGAGCCAAGGTTCAAACTTGGCCATGTATGTGACATCCTCAAATGTCGAACATAGGTGGTGAGTCATAATTAGTTGGTGACAAATCCATGGTTATGCTCTATCGAATAGACGGTGTGCTCCAGATCTTCATGTACGTGTTGCTGCTCCATGATGAAGAGGAGTTGTCCTAGATAAGAGAAATTTCTTAAGGCAGGTGGTGCTTCATATAAGGAGTGTTCTAGAATGCAATAGAAGTCAGGAAAAATCCTAGAGTGCAAAGAGTGGATTGATGGATGATGCTCTGGGAGGGTTCAGTTATGTATTCTATATGATAGGAGGATTTTTGAGGCTTCAAATTGAAGTCTCTAGAAGAACAAATATTTCAACTTTTGAGATGAATAAAGAATTTTATTTCAAGGTGGAGCTATTGATTTGATCAGGGTGTTGGAATATGTCTCAAATTCTTAATTAGTATTAATTCCTATTTGTAAATAATATTTTATAGGATAATTCTTAGGTTGTTATATTATTGTAATATTAGGTTTCCTTATAGAATAATGAAAGTAGTTAGGAATATCACTATAAATATTTTGGGTCATGAGGGAAAAAAGCTATGAGAGAGATAGAATTGTAAAGGCTATAAGGGTTTTATAGAGATGTGAGGAAAAATGGGAATACCCGATGGAGCGAGTTTTATGATTCACGGTATGGATACTAGGAATGAGGAGACATGGGATGTTTTGGGAACCCAATTGTATGTTGTTCTACCTCTGTAATATTTTATATCGTATATTGGAAAGATTCTCTCATTCGTCGATGTAGGCATGATTGGTTGAACCACGTTAAAACCTCATTTCATTGTATAAGTTATTCTTTTTGTTTTTGTTTTTTGAATTATTATATCACATTAAAGCTTCCGTTGAACAATGAAGTTCCTTGAGAGCCTGCTGGATATCAATTAAATATTCATTATCCCAAATCATATTTACTCATGCTCTTTAATTAGTGTTAAGAAATTTTGGTGCTCTCTCTCTATCTTATCTATTTCTTTACTTCCTCTCTATACCAAAGATATTAGTGTATTTAACACAACTTGCTGCAAATATCCATTTAAAAATCAATACATAACTTGTTTGTTTTACTATTTTTGAAAAAAAAAAAATTTGTTACAGTACAGAAAATTTGTTTTATTTAAAAATTTTAAAAGCAGTTTTGTTACGAAAAACACAAAAAAAAAAAAAAAAAACCATTCAGATTCAGAGAACGAAGAATGGTTTTTCAAGAATATAAATTTTTAGGTGGCCTTTAGTTTTAAACTGTTCTTAAAAAAAACCGACCATCATTGACCTCACCGCTCCATCGTTGAAGAGCATTTAACTGCGGTGATTCTGGCAACTCATGACTGAAGATGAGTCCACACTATAAATTCGTAGCAATGACGAATGATCCCACACAGGTATAAGTACTACAAGTCAAACATCGGATGTTAAATGGGTTTTCCTTTAGAAGTCTCTGATAAGCAGAGTCCCGGCAAAGATTTAAATCATCTGAGAGGCGAAAATGAAAATAAAAATATAAGGCATACTCGCGTTCTATTTTGGTAATATGATCTTTCTATATGTGTTCTAACTACCTCCCAATACTGGGTTTAGTTATTAAACACTTATCCATGGAAGAGAGAGAGGAGGAAGTCGTGGTTCAGTCCCTCCTCTAACACAAACATTCATTGAATTAAGATTCATCTTTGTTGATTCTTTTATTGTGTGTTTTGTGAGAAAGGTCTAGTGTTCAGGCCCATATATTGAGGTCAATTAGTTTATTTGTTTTTTGATCTCAAGTTTAAGTTGATGTTTTAGGTCAAATTAGTTGTTTATTTTTCAGTCAAATTGAACAACAAACATGTCTTATTGGGTTGCCAGTAAGAATTCAATTAGTCATTGTATATTTATTCTATAAATTTTTATAACGTGAATTACTTTTAGGTTATGTTCTCTTTGTCCATCTTCTTTATTTAACTCTTGATTGGTATCCCATAGCTTCCTTTGATCTTAAGGGGCTATGAGAATAGTATGATAGTGATTCGAGGTAGTATGCATTCAAAAGCTAAGTCAGACATGGAAGCAAGTTGAGCAATCTTCTTGCTTAGCATGAGGTGTTTGATGGGGAGAACTATTTGGGCAGTGAGTTGCAAGTCTACATGGAGGGTTGCTTGAATTAAGGAGCGGTGGAAGATGACTGTAAGTGGCTACACTTCTGTAATCCAACCACTGAATCCATCCCGGGCATCTGAAATGAAAACAGAAAAAATAAGCTAAAACTTGTTTGTATAATTTGTTTCTGAAAATTTACACAACAAAATCTTGACTTGTAGCTCCGCTCAGAAAATGGGATTTCACTCAAAGCGATACGAGAGATGAAAGATCTGAGGCATTGAAGGGTTAAATTTGGTCGGGGAGTTTGAGGGTTGCGAGATGAAGAGTCGGAGACAATTAAAGTACTGACAGTTATTAGTTGATATTTATGACAAAATGAAATGCCCAGCATAACCTCTATGATAATGGGTTGATTGCAAAAAGAGATCCTTTTGTTCTTGCTTTGAGAGAGTGTAAGAGCAACCATTGCTTCATTGGAAGACACCAGAACACATCTCAAATCAAGTTGAAAAACGTTGGTTAGTGCTGCAAGCACTGAACAAAGTGGTGAAATTTGAGAAAGGAAGTGTTGAAGAGGCTACGGGGGGAAAAGTGCAACAAATCTCTGAGAGGAAGAAAGATTGAAAGGGAAGAGAAGAAGTGATAACTTAGAAGTTCTTTGCGGGAGAGGTAGAGCGGGCAGCAAAGGAAGGAGGAAAGATATTCTCCATGCAAGCTTAGTAGCAAAAAAAATCATCCCCATTTTAGATGTTGAAAGAGCTAGATGTAAGTGGAGATGTAAAAAAATGGGACACACTAAGAATTTTTGCAAGGAAGGAGATCAACAACAAGGTGAAGCACATGCTGTAATCAAACAAGAGGTAGATCAGTTGTTTGTTGCCTCTTGTTTCATTTCTAATACTCCATGTGACAGTTGGCTAAACATATGACAAGTGATGAGAAATTGTTTAGGAACCTTGATAAGTCAATAAAATCAAGGGTGAAAATTGGAAGCAACACTTCTGATAGAGGTTGGTATCCTTATAGAGGAGTTATACGGGGATTAGTGGTTTATGATGTAATGTATGTTCTTGATATTAATCAAAACCTGCTAAGTATGGGGCAGTTGGTAGAGAATTGATTTAAGGTAACATTTGGAGAGGTAAAATGTTTGATCTTTGATTTTGGAAGCTAGGAGTTGTTCAAGATAAAGATGTAGTAAAAGAGTTTTTCTTTGAATCCTCTCAAAAATGAGCAAGTGGCATTCAAATGTCAAGTAAATGAATAAGAGATATGGCACAAAAGACTGGGGCATTTTCCTCACAAAGGCTATGATTTTATACGAAAAGAAATGATATGGTAAGGGTTACCAAACCTGGAGGGAGAAATTCTCGTGCGCAAAGGCTTGTTTAATGAAGCGACAGTTAGATTTCCTTTAGGAGTCAGCAGAGCTCTGAGCGCAGGCGATCCATTCAAACCTCTGTTGTCCACAAGCAACTCCTTCATTGAATGGCACTAGGTATTTCATTATCTTCATTGATGACTATACTAAAATTTGTTGGATTTACTTCATGAAGCAAAAGTTAGAAGTTGCTGAAGTGTTTATGAAGTTTAAAAGATGGAATGAGAATCAAAGTAGCTGCAAGATGTAGGTCATTAGATCTAATAATGGCACATAATACACTTCGTATAGGTTTAATTCCTTTTATGAGGAAGCTGGAGTCGAACATCAACTCATAGTTCCATACTCTCCACATTAAAATGGAGTTAGTGAGAGGAAAAATAGATCCATTATGGAGATGACCAGGTGTTTATTGCATGAGAAAAATATACTAAAGGAACTTTGGGTAGAAGCGGCAAATACATCAGTCTTTCTACTAAACAGACTGCCTACAAGGGCATTGGAGAAGAAGACACCCTTTGAAGCATGGTCAAGTATCAAGCCAATTCTAAAAAATTTAAAGGTGTTTTGCTGTCTATGTTTCTCTTATATTCCACATGTTAAGAGAAATAAGTTGGAGAAGAAGTCTGAGCCTAGAGTGTTCGTTGGCTACAATCTTGTATCAAAGGCTTACAGAATATATTAGCTAAAGTATGGAAAGGTGATTACTAGCAAGGATGTTCAATTCCTAGAAGCTAAAGAGTGGAATTAGGCTGATAACACTCGGAATGAACCAGAGATTGTGTCCTTGGAATTAGAAGAGTTGGTGGATGACACTCACGATTAGAGAGCACGAATCTTCGGTTGTCTACGAGGTGCAATGGTATTTGGAAGACAACTTGGCGACACCCAAAACAGAGTTATTATTATGTCAAACCACAGGAAACATGTGTCTGCATATCATGCAAGAGACCTATACATGAAATAAATAGCCAATAAGACCATCACATCCTCTGAATCCATACGATTTACAAGACCATACATTTCTATAGATCTAGGATTGTTACATCAGCCTAATACAAAACATATATTATTAAAACTTGGTGGTTATAATATATACACAAAACAAAAATCGAGGCTGTCAGGATGCTGCCAATCCGGCCTCTAGGAGCGTCGATGCCTTGTGTCTGTGCACGAGAGGGGTCGCGACCGGTGAGCTAACGCCGGGTAGAGATAAATCCTATGGGGTATTTCTGCCCTAGGTGCACATGCAAATGATCATTTCCATGATCAAACCAACAACCAATCCGTGCATACATGTTATCTATCATGGAAAAAAAATCTACATGCATGTATGAGAGCGACAACGTACATGGCAATGCAAGGGTCAACCTCGAACCCACCACCTAGCATGAAGTGCTGTGGAAATCGATGCGAGGTCAATTCGATGCCATCTCACAACTCATAGTCTATGTGATATTTATTTTAATCGTTTCGTGTCTTTTAGGCAACGAACTTTTCGGGGTCTCACTGCCAGTCTCTTACACCCTCAGGCACGGGCTTTCAGCGGGTGGATACATTTGTCTAACCGGGTTTCGGGTTACGAGGGGGTATCTATCCTGCGCTCCTTGGAGCACATTTCATTTTCCATTTCGTTTAACCCTTGCTGATTCGATTTGACCGTCCCATTCCCGAAGCCACGATTCAACACCAAATGTAGAGACAAATCGGTACCATGTACACACTCTCATGTGTGTGGTGTTCACCTTTTCAATGCAATGCAATTTGTGCCCGCGCCTCAAACCCATGACCAATGTATGAAAACCTCTACATGGACATTCTCGCCCCGTACATGTGTGTGCTATGAGCAGCTCATGTCTAATGCACACAACATTCATATAACATACATCAGTCGTATTAATATTCCACACATATTCAAATCGTACATCACATAAGCATGCACTAACAGATTGGTTCCATAAAATTCTGTTTAATTCATTCAAGTAATAACAAGCCAACTTTGATTTTCAGTCTTAAAACTCAGAGAAAAACCTTTTTATACAATAACATCTGATAACCGTAATGGTTCAGAAAATTCTGCATTCAAGTAATAACAAGCCAACTATGATTTTTTTTTAGTCTTAAAACCTAGAAAAACAGCATATACAATAACATGCAATAACCATATTAGTTCTAAAAAATTCTGCATGTTAATATTCACAATTCTGCATGTTATTCATCAGTCATCAGTTCCAGGAAAATTCTGCATGTTTTTCATGCATACAATGATACACCAAACTGAGTTTTCTTCAGTCTAAAAACCTAGAACATTCTGCATGTTAGTCATGCATGAAAGCCCAGGAAATTCTGCATGTTTTTCATTCATACAATACTACACCAAATTGGGTTTTCAGTCCTAAAAACCAGAAAAAAAAACAGCATGTACAACATCACAAATTCAGTCTTCAAACCCAGAAAATTGTAAGTACAACATCACAAATTCAGTCTTGAAACACAGAAAATTCAGCATAGACAACATCACAAATTCAGCATGTTTTTCATTAAACAATCACCTTAAACTCAACCAATGCCATTTCATGTTTGAAACAGAAATAACCAAAGGAAAGATCCTCACCTGCGAAGTGTGTGAGGATCAGTTCTTGATCCACCCAAATCTGAAAACAATGGAGGAAAAAGCTTCCTCCTTCCTTTCTCCTTTCTTTCTTTCTTCTTGTTTTCTTTTCTTCCTTCCTTTCTTTCTTTTTCTTTCTTTCTCTCTTTTCTTTCTTCTCCTCTTGTCTACGAATTGTTTGCCATCTCTCCTCAAACTACCAAGTTGGTTTGACCTAGGGGAGCACACCTAACATCCATTTGTTTGACATGGTCAGCTCAAGACCAAGTGTTCCATCATGCCACCTAGCTCAACCACTTTTTCATGCTCATGCATGGGTGGCTTGACATTGGCCCCACCCAACTCAGCTGGAATCCCTAAGGGGCGACACTTGGCGCGCTCATGTGTTGCCAAGTGTCTCCATACAAATTACATGGCACCATGGTTGGCCCATTCTAGTCGAAACCATTACCAAAATCGACCAGTCTGCCGAGGTGACGCGATTAACGTTCAGTTCAACTAGATTTCGCGAGATGATTCTAGCGGCATGATCGGTTTCATCATCTGGTGCAGGAAAGATCTGAGGTTTTTGTGCCATTGCCGTTAGGGTAAAAATTGCGGGTCATCCATTCCCAGGAAAAGAAATATCGTTTTCCGGGTTCATTCTCCCCCACTTAAAGGAAATTAGTCCCGAACATTCCCACATATATACACAATCAAACACATGCATGTGCGGTCATTTAAAACATTAATGACTAGAAACGCACCTTCCCGGCTGAAGCAAGAGGATGAGTTGTCTTTGATTGTCCTAAAACTCCTATGTAGCCTCCTTGTGAAGCTCCTCGGTGCTACCATAACACCTTCATAAGCCTCACAGTCTTGCACGCAAAACACATCTGACTATCCATGATACGCCTTTGGTCCTCCTCGAAAGGTCCCATCAGCATCAGCGGTAACCACAGTCGCTATCATGACGGATCATGGTGTGCCGGAGCATAGAGGCGTGAAACGCCCTGCTGAATCGCTTGACAAACTCGATGGCAGCATGCCGTCATAGTAGAGCCCACCTTCAGTACGCAGTTCAATGTACCTCGACGACAGCTTCCCTCATTTCGAATCTGATCACTCCTCTCTTAGGCATCACCTTGAGAACCACGATCACCCGCCTCGAACTCTGGGGTTGTAAGTCGTATATCGGCGTAACTCTTTTGTCGGCTGCGATGGGGAGTAAACAGGATCATACCCACCTTCTCACAGAGGTATCTCTAATCAAATGCGGACCAGTAATGGAGCTCTCCCACCTCATCCACATATCGGTGATCGACATGGCCTCAGTAGTGAGCCTCATAGGGGTGCCATGCGGATACTCGGCTTGATGGTTATTGTGTGGCGAGGAACTCTACGAGGACGAGAGTGCTCCTCCGGCTACCCTTGAGATCTGGGATGCATGCTCGTAGCATGTCCTCTAAAATGCAGATAGTCGCTACGATTGACCATCCGTCGAGGATGGCGGTACTCATCAGCTACGTCCCCATGGCCTTGAAAACTCTTCCGGGCGGGCGTAGCGGGATCCCCGTCAGATACTATGGAGGCGGAACTACAGCCCAGTATTATCTCCCGTATATACAACTGTAGAATTCCTCCCGATTGTGAAAGGTCATGCACGACCGGAAAATGTCTGGAAACTTGGTGAATCGGTCCTTTATAACCTATCGCATCAGCTAGCAGCGATATGTGGCAAGTGAGTCACAAAGTCCCATGCGTGATGTGCTCCCACTTCCACTCAGCTATCTCGATGGTGGAATTAGCCCTATTGGCCTAAATTGCTTTCGGCCTTGACACCTGGCGGCGTGAGACACCATCGGACGAAAATCCCCCGACATACTGCCTCTTCCATCCCGCTCCGATGTCTGCTCACGAGAAAGATCATGATACATCTTACGTTGCCACGGATGCACGAATCGGGGAGCAATGGAACTCCTTGAGGACCTCCTCCCTGTAAGTCGGCCCAGGGGACCCTGACCCATTATCTCTGAAGACTACCATCTATGTGGATGGCTGACAACCAAATCTGTTTGTACTGACGTACTTGCCCATTGGATACAGTTACAGTCTGCCGTAGGACTCTATCACCTTTATGCTCGAGTGGGAGCCGGGCGTAGCCATCTCGCCTTCCTAAGGTACCCGAGCACGCTCATCGTGCTGCCGGTCTGACCTACCCCAGCATCTCGAGCATACACCGTTCTCTCGGGGAGTATACTAGCGGTACTCCTGTCTTATTTTCGACTAGCGCGCCGACCACCACATTTGCGTTAGGGATGGTAATGCAAAGTGAAGTAAATAATCTACCAAAAAGCTCCATCCACCTACAACGCGCCTCATGTTGAGGTCTCATTAGCGTGAAGATGTATTTCGGACTTTGTGGTGCGAAAACACCTCCCGGCCCGATCACCATATATAAGTAATGGCGTGACTCTTGGGGGTGAAGACTACGGCAATAACTCCACGTCATGCGTGGCGTAATTACCTTTCGTGATTCTTTAGCGCCGAGAACCATAGCCACAGCCTTCTCGGACGCATCGAACACACCCCCGGCCCGTCGCTGAAGCATCCACGGTACCTTTGTGTACCTGCATCCCCAAAGACTATTAGGATGAGGAGCTGAAGTAAGCCTCCTCTTCAATTCCTTGAACGCTCGCTCACATGAGTCATCCCATGAACTTGACCTTTTGGTCAATCTTGTCATAGACGGCGCTGGCCCGGAGAATTCGCTATAAACCTCTGTAATACCTTGCCAATCAAACTCACGTATCGGCGGCGGTCTCTCCCAGCTTTCATCCATGGCCTCGACAACTTCCGGGGTCAGCGGCCACCTTTGGTGACTCCGCGTGTCCCGAGCCCACCTCGGCAAGCCAAAACTACGCATGCGAACTTGGCATACAGCGTGATCCTCAAAGGCGTAGTACGATTCTCAAGAAGTGATCCTCATGCTCTCGCCTCCAGATTGGGAGTAGATGGGGATGTCATCGATAAAGAACCACAAATTGATCTAAATAGGGTTGGAACACCCTATTCATGAGAGTCTATGGTCATGGTATTAATCTGTCGATCAAAGGCATCACTTAGTAAACTCAAAGTGCCCATAGCGTCTGGCTTATTTATCTTGAGATTTATTTGCCTCCACAACTCTCAGCGATATTGCCGGTCACGAAGATGCATGATGGAGCTTCGCCCGGCTGAATTGATCAAACAAGTCATCAATCTCGGTAATGGATACGATTCTTGATTGTAACCACATTATTGTACATGTACGATGCATGATCAGTGTATCCTTCTTTTCGCAAATAGGCAGGAGCACCATGGTGATGCCCAGTCTGTGTGAAACCCTTGCCCGATGGCATCACGTATCTGGACGCTTGAGCTCACGTAACTCAGCGGCGCCATCCTATCTGGAGTCATGAAACGGCGGCGTCGGGTAGCAACTCCAATGCGAAGTCTACATGCCGGTGGAGGTAGTCGTGCCGTCCCAGGAAAAACATCCTGCGTGCCTGACCACGGTGAACTCATATCTGTCTCACCTTGTCCTCCGGGGTAAGGCTAGCTAACATGCTTCCGATCAGCCGCGTGCTATTAGATCGTGCATAGTATGGGGTGAAACATCGTACCTATTCCTGAGAAGCACAACCTGAAATGCAGTCGGGTGTGTGGCGGTAACTCTCATACGATCACAATCTATGGCAACCCGATGTGCCGTCAACCAGTCCATCGAGGATGACCTCGAACTCTGACATGTCCATGACGCGAAGGTCCACCGTGAGTAGAATCGAGAGATCTCTAACTCATCCTCGAGCATATGGAGTCAATTCTCCTCCTTAGTCCTAGGGGAGAACTCACATGCAATGGCTCGTGCAAGGTCTCAGCCTCTAAAGCGATACTCTCACCTGAGATGCGACGATAAAGGAATACGGCCTTTTTGGTCACCAAATAACACCCTTGCCCACAGTGAAGAGTAGAAAGCATTTGAATCAGCCGGCGATCTACTACCTCTCGACTGGAGTAATGGCGAACACGCCACGAGGCTAGAAGTCGGCTGTACACTTTGCGCCTGGGCCTGGGAGCCCGTACTGCGTTTTTGGCTTTGTCACGTAGAACACTCGATGCTCGTGTCGCACCTTGAGAGGCCCGATACACATTCCCGGCCGTCTTCCGGGGTAGGAGGAACATCTTTGAAATCTGCTCATGTCCCACGATGTTCCCGGGGCTGTGGGTGTCCCCACGATCCTGAAAACTATATCGAGGGCGATTCGCCTCATGTCCGATTGATGGCAATGGAAACATGTCATCTTCCAGCTGACCCCAGTAACGGACTGGCTGCTTGGCCTGTTGGCTCTGACCTGCCTGAAACCCTCATGGAACATAAGTCCCTGCAGCTGCTTTCGAGCTGAAGAAGAAGCTTGTGGCTCCCTCTTCTTATTACTAGCACCAGCATCTCGGGATACTAGTGTCGTCTACCTCTCGCTCGATAATCAAGGTACGTACCCCAACCATCGAGTCCATATCTTGTAGGTTATGTCCTCTGATCTTACCGGATGGACAGCTTCCAGCGCATCTTTTGAACGCTGCGACCTTGGCGTCGGTGGCCATAATCATCGAAGCGTGCGGCTGCGTGAATCGGCGTGCTCAGTCTCTGATCATCGCTCACTTTGTCTCGGCTCGAGAACTCTCGGGCCTTGTGTCTGTGCGAGACCGGAGTACTTCCCATGAATGATGCGAAAAAGTCATCCCATGTCATAGTCTCTAAGTCCACGGAAATTGTTGACCTCCCGCGGATCGGGACTCACCCTGTTTGGAATGAGCGAGTGTCAAGTAGTATCCGGTGATCTCCATAGCGGAGAATCCTCTCGTCCGTGGAGACAATGGTCGGCCTGCCGGATCCCCTCCTCGTGAGCGTCGGAGGATGGTGTGCCTTGAACCTGCGGGGTGCGGCTCACGACCTGTTTGCTGCATCGGCACTGTGAAGGCTGTGGCTATCGCTTTGACACCATGGCAGCCTCAGAGGCACAATGGGTCAAAAAGCAGTGGTGGTCGACCATCGCGGGTGAACTGACACCTCTACGCCCAGTCCTCTGCCCGCCATCTACAACTTGATCAAGCAGTGAGGTTTAGAATCATTTCCGTGTCATTTGTTGCTTTTTATCTTAGACTTGATAATATGCTTAATATCCCCAGACCATGTTTGTTTCTGAACTCCTGGGTTGCGTTCTCCTTTAGTGTTCGCATTTCCTATACATCCTACTAAATTATATAATTCACGTAATTTTCCTGACCATGCACATACAATCAAAGCATAAACCGGAAAACACCTGATATGTTGCGATCAATCTGTCTCATGGACTCTAGGTAACCTCATACCTAGACCTTGATAAAAGCAGCATGATCACGGATATCAGTTTTCGACACTTGGGTAACTACAACTCAAGCTCGACACCAAGCTATGCAATTCATGATGCTTTCCATACACATTAACAACATGTCTAAGCCCACTAGCTACGTGCCAAATTTGTGGCGCTGAAAACAGGTCATTGATCTGAGTCAGCTTTGTGTGAAACCTATGTGTCTCATATCATGCAGAGACAACCTATACATGAGTAAAATGGCCCAATAGGGCCGTCATCATGCAGATCCATACAGTTTACAAGACCATACATTTCTATAGATCTAAGGTTATTACATCCTCTGTCTGAAACATATATTAAGCCAATTAGTTATAATATATACTAAGAAAAAAAATCAAGGCCGCGATCAGGCCGCCGTAATCCGGAAGGCCTCTGGGCGTCGATGCACTTTGTGCACGTCTGTGCACGAAAGGGGGTCCACGACGGGGTGAGCTAACGCGAGTAGAGATAAATCCTATAAAAATTTGTGTGTATTCTCTTTGGAGTGCGGCGTCTGATGAAATCGTTTCACGGTCAAACCAACAACGATCCGTGCATACATGTTATCATATCATGGAAAAAAATCTACATGCATGTATGAGGCGACCGCGTACATGGCAATGCAGTTAACCTCGACCACTAACGCCAGAATTGCCAATGGAAATCGATCTGGGGTCAATTCAAGCGCCATCTCTATTCGTAGTCTATGCGTATTTATTTGTCGTTTAGGTGTCTTTTTGAGCAACGGAACTTTTCGAGGGTCTCAGGATCTCTTACACCCTCTCGAGCATTTTAGAACTCGATGGATCTGTTGTGCAGGGTTTTTCGGGTTTTCACTGAGGTATCTATCCTACCACACTATGCGGAAACACATTTCATTTTCCATTTTAGTTTAACTGCTATGGAACTGGTGACCGTCCCATTCCCGAGAAGCCCACACGATTCAACACCAAATGTAGTGCGAATCAGTACCATGTACACACTCTCATGTAATGTGGTGTTCTGCATGCCAAATGCAATGCAATTTGTGCCTCAAACCCATGACAATGTGTAAGAAAACCTCTACATGGACATTCTACATCGTACATTATTTGTGCTATGAACACTCATGTCTAATGCACACAACATTCCTTATATTTAACATATGCGATCCGTATTAATATTCCACATATTCAAATCAGTACATCACATAAGCATGCACTAACCAGGTGGTTTCCATAAAATTATGTAGCATTCATTCAAGTAATAACAAGCCAACTTTGATTTTCAGTCTTAAAACTCAGAAAAACAGCACATACAATAACATGCAATAACCATATTAGTTCCAGAAAATTCTGCAATCAAGTAATAACAAGCCAACTATGATTTTTTTAGTCTTAAAACCCAGAAAAACAGCATATACAATAACATGCAATAACCATGGCTAGTTCAAAATTCTTCATATTGTAGTACAGTGCGCATATTCATCAGTCATCCAGTTCCATGAAAATTCACCATGTTAACAATTCACAATTCTGAATTAATATTCACAATTTTTTAGATATTTATTCATCAGTCATCAGTTCAGGAAAAATTCTGCATGTAATATTCACAATTCTGCATGTTATTCATCAGTCATCAGTTCCAGCAAGAATACTTCATATTAACATTCACAATTCTGGGTGTATTCACAATTCTGCATGTTATCAGTATCAGTTCCAGGAAAATTCTGCATGTTAATCATACATGAAAGCCCATAAAATTCTGCATGTTTTTCATGCATACAATGATACACCAAACTGAGTTTTCTTCAGTCTAAAAACCTAGAACATTCTGCATGTTAGTCATGCATACAAGGATGCACCAAACTGAGTTTTCTTTGATCTAAAAACCCAAAACATTCTGCATGTTAGTCATGCATGAAAACTATAAAATTCTGCATGTTTTTTCATGCATGCAATAATACCAAACTGAGTTTTCTTCAGTCTAAACCTGAACACATTCATGTTAGTCATGCATGAAAGCTAGGAAATTCTGTGTTTTCATTCATACAATACTACACACAAATTGGGTTATCAGTCTTAAAAACCAGAAAAAAAAAAAAAAACAGCATGTACAACATCACAAAATTCAGTCTTCAAGCCAGAAAATTCAGCACGTACAACATCACAGAATTCAGTCTTAAACACAGAAAATTCAGCATGGACAACATCACAAATTCAGCATGTTTTTCATTCAAACAATCACATAGCAAACTCAACCAAATGCCATTTCCATTATTCCCAAACAAGGAAATAACCAAGGAAAGATCCTCACCTCTTGAAGTGTGTAGGATCAGTTCTTGATCCACCCAAATCTGAAAACAATGGAGGAAAAAGCTTCCTCCTCCCTTTCTCCTTTCTTTCTTTCTTCTTGTTTTCTTTTCTTCCTTCCTTTCTTTCTTTTTCTTTCTTTCTCTCTTTTCTTTCTTCTCCTCTTGTCTACAGGTGTTTATATCTCTCCTCAAACTACCAAGTTAGTTTGACCTGGGGAGCACTAACATCCATTTGTTTGACACTTGGTCGGCTTCAGACCAAGTGTTCTCCATCTCCCACAACTTCAACCACTTTCATGCTCATGCATGAGGGTGGCTTGACATTCGCCTCATGATGAATCTGATGACACTTGAGCGCGCTCATGTGCCAGAAGTGTCTCCCATCTAAGTGCCACATGGCACCCATGGTTGGCCCATTCGTCTCTCGAAATACGTGCAAAACCGGCCGGTCTAGGGTGGCGCGATTCGTTTTGGTTCAACTAGTTTGTGAGATGATTCTAACGGCGTGATCAAGACACATCATCCGAGGTCTACAGAAGATCTAGGGTTTTATGCATGCAGATTCGGGTAAGGAGACCAATTAGCTCATTTTCGAGAAAAAAAAAAAAAAAAAAAATCTACGTTTTCTTTGGGTTTCACCCTGACGATTTTGAAGCGTCGAAAATGATCGAGAGATGGATGTGAGTGCAATGAAAGAGGAGCCAGGCGTGATTGAGAAAATCGGACCTCGAGTTGGTGGAGAAGCCCTGAATGGGAAGATCATTGGGCGCGGCGTGGGTCTTTAGGACTAAACTAAATTTTGATGGCTAAGTGAACAAACATAAGGCCATGTTAGTAGTAAAAGGTTATGCAAAAGTTTGGGGAGTAGAGTTCTCTGAAACATTTGCACCTGTAGCAAAGTTAAATACTATCGACTAGTTCTTGCCTTATCTGCTCAAAGGGGTTGGAAAGTGTATCATTTAGATGTCAAATATGCATTTCTGAATGGAGTATTATAGGAAGAGATTTATGTTGAACAACCAGAAGTATTTATCATACCAAGTCAAGAGGAGAAGTTTTATGTAGTGAAGAAGGCATTGTATGGCTTGAAGCAAGCTCCTAGGGCATGGTATAGCAAGATGGATGGGCATTTGCTGAGCCTAGGTTTTGAGAAGAGACTAAGTGAGTCCACTTTGTATGTTAAAAAGTTGGATTCTGACTTGGTTATTGTATCTTTCTATGTGGATGATTTGTTGTTGGTAACGGGGAAAGGAAAAAAACTTCCAGTTATTGTGTTCAAGCATAATATGATGAAGATTATTGAAATGAATGATTTAGGTGAAATATCTACTTTCTTGGCATGGAATCAAACAAACTCAAAATGAGATCTTCCTTATGTCAAAGGAAGTAGGTGATCTGAAGAGATTTGGTATGGAGGAGTGCAAAAGAATTGAGTACTCAATGGGTAGAAAAGAATAGTACATTATGTAAGTATGATGGAAGCGGACCACACGGATAAGTTTTGTACAAGGGCTTGGTGGTGCTAATGTACCTCACAACAACCAAGATAAACATCATGTTTCACACAGGAAGTATCCTCTCTAGATTTCTAAAGCGTGCGAGTGAGTTATATGGTAAATACGAAGAGATCTTGAAGTATTTGAAGGTATTTTCTCATGGGGATTAAGTGCAAAGTTCGGGAATTTAAATTACGGGGTTGTCGATAGTGATTGGGTTTGATGATCGGTGGAAGACATGAGAAACACTTACGGGTATTGCTTCACACATTTGGATCACAATGCTTCTCTTGGTGAAAAGCGAGCTGAGTAGCTCCGATCAGCGTAGTGAGTTCATTATAGTGATGCGGCTGCAAGTCGGGCAACAGTTTGAAAGTTAATGGATGATCTGCATGTGCATTAAGAAGACATCATAAAGATCTTTGTGGACAACCATGCCACTCTGGCCATTTCATAGAATCCAGCCTTTCATGGAAGAACAAAGCATTTCAAAGTTAAGTATTACTTCTTAAGGGAGGTGCATAAATCATGTGAAGTGAAGCTGGTATATTACAGTTCAGAAAATTACCTAGTAGACATATTCACAAAGTCATTCCATGTTGGTCGTTTTGAGACTCTTAGAGACAAGTTGGGTGTATGTGCAGCTTAAAATTCAAGAGGAGAATGTTAGTGAATTAAGAGTTGTTGTCTTTATTTGTCTTTTGTTATGTTTTGTGAAGGTCCTAGTCATTAGGAACACTTGTTGTTTTTCAGGTCAATTTAGTTGCTGGCAACGTGTCTTAGTGGGTTGCATAACTAAGGAATTCATTTGAGTCATTGTGTATTTATGTCTGCAACTTTTTTTTAAAAACGTAGATTTCTTTTTTAGTTATGTTCTCTTTGTCCATCTTCTTCCATTTAACAACACAGCCAACTAACCCACTTGAGCTTTTTCACTCAAGACATCTTCCCTAGGATCTTTGTAGCTTGGTTAATGCCTTCTTTGATCCACCATCCTCTTGCTCAAGGAGAACAACCTCTCTTATAAACATTGACTTTTCACTTTTCCGATCGATTCTTGAATGAATAAACACTGGAGGTCACTGCTGCAACATAACATCTTAAAATGCTCAGTAGCTTGCTTAGGTGAGGTGATTCTTGCTTCTCTATGAGATGGACCCCCTCAAAGTTGTCATTACCTAGATATCGTTGGCTTTATGGGGCATCGCGGTAGCGATATAAACCTGCAAAAAAGGGGTCAGACGGTGGTAGGTTGGCCCATACTCTCGGATGATTAAATTACGGCAAATGGTGGAGAAGAGAATGAAGGGAGTTAGTGCAGTTGGAGTTGCATACCTTTCCCTCATGGGGAGTCTTTCTGTTTTATGCTCGAATTTCTCCTTGCTTATAGGGATGATAATCTCGTGATTTTGGTGATATAATCTCTCTTTCTTTATCAAGGACTAATTCTCCCTTGTTAATTTTCCACAAAGCTTTTCCCCCATTGTGATTTCCTTCCTCACCTGCATCCACAGGTCAATGAAGGTGGAGAAGTTATGGAAGTAGGCTTTCAGAAATCTTTACAGCTATTTGTCTTCGATGGATATTGTGTGTTTGAGAATGACATTTGTGTTGACCTACCAGATGTCCTAGGCGGGGAGAGCCTGGTTGCGCCAATTCCCTTATTTCAAGATTCTTTGCCAAGGCTAGGTGCCCCCCTGTCGCGCCCTCAGGAGCCGCAGCGGTCAAGGTGTAAGGCTGAGGCGAGAGGAGTCTTCAAATAGAATATTTCAGACTCTTCTTTTTCTTCAATTTTTTCCTTTTTCTTCGTTTTTGTTTTCTTTTGACAATTAGTTGGGTATGGTTTCTTGGACATATTTGTAATGGGTCTATCATGGTTGCTTGGACGCATTTGTTTTTGTTTTGTGTAACCCCTGATGTAACACCCCAAAATATACACTAGTTGGTTTTAAACATAATTAGGGTATATAATTAGTGCACTTGGAAATTTGTCGTAATTATTATTATGCTAAGTGAGAAAATTTCGAAACTTGGAATTTGTACAAGATACAAAGGTAAATTTGTAACTTGTCAAAATGGGACACAAAAGACATAATATAAGAAGATGGTGGGTTATTATATAAATGTCATAACTTGATTTGCAAATATAGGAAGTTTGAGGACAAAGTGCAATAGGAATTAAAGGTAAAGGGTGAGACAGAGTGGTCTCTCATTTTGGAGAGATCATACGAGTAGAAGTAGAGAGAGAAGAAGGAGGAAGAAGAAGAAGAAGAATAGAAAAGAAGAAGAGAAGAGAAGAAGAAAGAAAGAAAGAAGAAGAAAGAAAGAAGAAGGAAGAAAGAAAACCAAAGGTATTGGATTTGTTAATTTTTGTATAGGAACTTGTATGGAAACTATGATTTAGGTATGAGTTGGTAGACTTTTGGACTTTGTATGGAATTGTTTGATGAAGAAGAAACCATAAACACTTTTTTTATGAATTTGGGTCCCGAAAGAACCCTGGGGTATATTGGTTGTGTGTTTTTGGACTTGGGTTAGTTGATTGTAATCCTCGGTCGAGGAATATTTGTATTAAGAAAATATTGAGGTTTTGGGGAGATCTTTGTCAAAATTTCTTTAACAGGATGGTCATAATTTCTTCGTCCGAACTCCATTTCGGATGTTCTTAGACTCTATGGAAAGCCCTTTGAATCTAGAATCCATCCATATATATTTTGTTAATATTGGAACTCATATTAGGTTCAGAAATCACGAAAACAGTAGGTCTTGCTAGTTCTGCTCGTAGTCACTGTTCATGGGAAGCGTCCAACTTCGGATGGTCATAATTTCTTCGTCCGAACTCCGTTTTGGATGTTCTTTGACTCTATAGAAAGCCCTTTGAGTCTAGAATACATCCATATATAGGTTGATAATATTGGAACTCATATTAGGTCCATAAATCACAAAATAAAGTAGGCCACGGTGGTTACGCGCGAATCACTTGTTCGTGAGCTTCGACTTAGATGGTCATAATTTCTTCGATCGAACTTTCAGTTTCTGATGTTTGTTTATTTCCTATGGAAATACCTTTGCATTTAGAATCTATCCATTTATATCTTGATGAAAATGGAACTCTTATAGTCAGAAATCATGAAAAAACGATCAAGCCTGTGGCTGAGTTACACTCGTAGTCACTATTCATGAGGCTTCAACTTGACGATCCATAATTTCTTCGTTCGAACTCCCACGTTACTGGATGTTCTTGGACTCTATGGAGAGAAATAATTTGAGTCGAATCCATCCATATATAGCTTGATAAAATTGGAATGATAGTAAATAGCTCATAAGCATACATATTCAACAAGTTATTGTGCATAAAATGAGATATGAAATGCAAAGATATAGTAAATGATTGTAAATATAGCATATGATTCTGCAGTTGACAATGGTATTCAAATATGAGATATGTACTAAAGCATAAAATACACATGGATTATGCGCTTAGAACACAGTAGAGAGGATAGATGGGCATACCTATTAGGGAAAAACAAGTCCTCTGACCTCTTGTCCAGTTGGCCCAGTTTGGATATTATAGCGTATCGGGCCCTTATAGATAGCCATTTTCTTGTACAATGATACTTTGGCGCCTTCGGGCCCTTATGAATGGTCATTGTATCGTACAATGATAACAGCGCCAGACCTTTATGATCCTATTTCGTCTGATGAGTGCGGTGCCTTGAGGCATATAGTTTCCTTCATTCAACCTATAAGGTTTATGGGACATGAAGCATTAAAACAAATGACTTGAATGTGACATCTGATGTATTTGAGCGTTGATAAGAAATGTAACATGATATGATACATTAAATATGAGATATGTATAAGCGTGTTTAAATGATATGATATGTTAGATGTATAGAAGTGTGATAATCGGAGTGTTGAGTGGTGGGTCACGAGGTTTATTCCCATTAGGCGTAACCTTGCGGGTGTTTCGCGGGTGTGGTATGGGAGTGAAGCAGTCAGGACACTGCGGCGTAACCTTGAGCGACACGCTCTTGGGTGCCCACTAAAGACCTTTTTGGTCTATTTTTGTATATGTTTTGTTTTTGTAAACAATGTAAATGTGTAAATGTTGAACACTTCCATATATGGAGCTTGTATATATTTTGTAATCCCTTCTGAGGTAGTCTGATTTAAATGTTTAACATTATATCAATGAACAAGCTTAAAGGTTATAAGTTTATAAAAAAAAATTAAAAAAAATGACACCCTCGCTTGACACCAGGTGCCGGGTTGGGGGCATCACATCTGATGCCTATTAGCACATTTTAATAGGATTTTTGGCATACTTGTGCTCCAAACTTTCTATCCCGCATTCTTTCTGTGTATGCCGGCTAGGGGAGCAGCTAGCCTGAGGATGGCTTATGGGAAGCCTACAATGTTTGTGAATGTGTTTTCGAATTTTTGACTCAAGCGCTTTGGATTAGCGGGAGCTAATGGGCGACCGTCTCGAATGTCATTTGAGAGCCGCTGACCCTAGCGGACTTAGACCCATGAAGTATGGGCTCGATTGTGACCCTAAAGGGGTTGGGTTCTTCGATGCTTGGGGCTCGGCCTTAGCAAGATAAAGCCGCTCTATGGATTGCCAAGTGTGGGGTGAGAGGGGCGCGTTTCTTGATATTCGGCCTGGTCTGCTAACCCATTTAATGCACCTGTTTATACCTTACCCTATACAAGGGTAGGGATCCAGAAGTTATCGTCACTTAGAGGCCTCTTGCTCAAAATATCTACTGAGCATTTGCAATACTCTTGAAGGTTTCGGCCAAGTAGCCATTGAAGGTTTTGACCAAGTAGTCATTGAAGGTTTCTGACCATTTTCGACTTCCTGATGGGTTTTTCCTTTGCCAGCTTCAATTTGGTTGCCGCGGTTTTTGTTTATTTGGTTTGTTCCGATCTCGCCTTGAGCGCGCACTTTTCGGTCGCTGTAGGGTTCGGCTCGCGGAGCGCTACGGCGTTTTGGGATGTACTCATTCTACGGAGTCAACGTCTTTAATAGTTTTAAAGCTCCTCATGTGTACATCCGACTATCGTTTGCTAAAGAGATCCTGAGTTGATCCTGTTTGTTTGCTGTGGGAATGACAAGGTCGAGAGGAGAGATTTCCTGATCGGGTTGGGGCGTAATGGGGTGTAAGACCCGAGAAAATTCCAATTTTCGGAAAAAGAGCAAAATCGCCATTTTGGTCAAAATCCGAAATTTTTCTAGATCTCAAATGACGAAACGGACTTCACTGTTGGAATCGTCTCACGAAATCTAGCTACCACATCGAATTTCGTCGAATTCCGAGATATTTGGAATTTGCACGTTTTTCGAGGCACAAGTATTGGGTGCCATAAAACATGTGATGTGACAAAAGTCACCTAATACATGTACTCATGTGACACATGTTGTATGAGTAGAGAGATGATGGAAATTGATGGCCGAGATAGTGCCAAGTGTCAAAAATCCAAGACTTGAGGACATAGATGGTATTAAATGAATGTTTAATGAGGAAAAAGACAAAAAAAATGTAATAGTGCCGTCTTCTTCCTTTTGAAGATCGAAACGTCTGGTCTTGAAAAAAGGGAGATCACGGTGAAACTGTTTTGGTGATTTTAGAGAAAGACTTGCACCTGCAGGATTGGCCGTCCCGGGCCAGTCGATTTTCGACGGAGCAAGGCGGAAAAGTTGTTCTGCGCGGCGAGGGCTGCTCGTGGGCACTTGATTTGGTGGAGTTCCGTGAGCTGAGGTATGGATCTTTTCCTACTTGTGTTAATCTTTGGCTAAGAGCCATGTGTGGTTATGAATGTTCGAGGCTTGTATTAGCGCAGTAAATTCGGTCTCAAAATGTTTAAGCCAGAAGTGGAGAAAATTCATTTGTGGCGTAGTCGTGAGCGCGATGTCAGGGTTTCTTTGTTCACGTGGTGTGACGCGAGAAATAATTTTATGTGAAAATGTGTTTGGTTGAGTGATTCAAATGAATTGCTCGTGTTTGTTAGTGTTAGCCCATGTGAGCTAATTTTGGTGTAATTGATTGTGGAATTACATAACATATTATATGTGATTTAATTATGTTAATAAATATGCATCATGTGAATATATTAGCGTGAAATTGTTGGGTAAGCGTCGTCGTTAAAGTATGCATTTGGGAATGACGCAGAATATTAGGTGTGAGTCGTAGCGTGAAATGAAAAAAAAATGAAAATGTTTGGCCAGAAGGAATTTCGACGGAAGATTTTTTCCGGAGGGGTGTGTTGGGGAGATTGTCCGACAATTCCGTCGAAGGGGCCCATGAATTGTTTGAAGGTTATCCAGCAAGGTCGCCTCAGAGGTTGTCAATATTTTCAAAAGCTTCGGTAGTGTGTTTTTCAAGAACAAATAGCTTTTGTTTTGGCGTGATTTCGCGTCGGCAGGCATATGTGAGGGAGTCGGTGAGGACTGAGACATGGGTTGGTCATGTAGACATTGAGTGATAGGTTCATGGGAGGTGGCAAATGTGGTTGTTTGCCATGCATGTGCGCTTAGGTGAGAGAATAACATGGAAATTATCTCTAATGGGCTTTGCTTACCATCCCGAGGATGCTTCTTCGGTGCAGGGCAATCGGGAGGCGACGTGCAAGATGAGGCCGTTTGAGAAGAAAGCTAACTTGTGGCTTTGATTTTGTATAACATGTATTAGAATGGTAAATTTTAATATATGTTGAATTAAGAGTAATACAAAAACTCTTGAACCATGTAGTATATTTTGGTTGGGATATGTTTGTTGTGAGTATTAATGCAGGGGCCCAAGTGGCCATTTGCCATTTCATATGTAGACCTGTGTGGTCATTGTTGATTATTGGAGCAGGTTTGTACCTTGGGTGGGAGCTCCTGTTACAAGGAGACTCACCCGGAATTTGTGGAGTGGTGTCGGGTTGCAGAGCATTCCACGGTATTCGGTGGGTTGACGGGTTGTCAACGGATCCCGGTTTTGGGGGGGCGTCTGGAGAGTCGCTCTTTGCTAACAACCTTGTGAGCTACTGTATTAATTGGAGGAACTAGGTCCTTCTTAGAGTCACATTTGCATTAGCTTAGGGTGTCGGATAGACCCAGCTTTCTCAGCGTAAGACTTGTGTGATAATCGTCTACTTCTTTCGGGAGCGATTCGCGGATGGACCCTTCCGTTTCGTCGTTGGTGAAGCAATTCCTATACATCTCCTAGGCTCCTCCTGCAGTTATTCATCTGAATGTTTTTCAGATTTTAATGTTGCAATGTGCTTAACTTTCTCTACCAACTGGATATTTCGCTAGTACAGATATGTTTTGTCTATACGTTGAAGTTGGGGACCGAGGGCCGGTTGTCTATGTCGGCCTGATCACCGACACTACAATTTGTAGCTTGATTCATGATTCCTCAAGATAGGCGAAGGGGGTTGTCAGTTGGGAGCAGTAGTGCGAGGCCGGCTGGAAACTCTATGGGTTTCATTTTGATGTGAATCAATCTCTTACATTCCCAGGTTGGTCTTAGCTCGGTTGCAAATCATGTTCTGCTAGATGATTCGTGTTTGACATCAGTTTCCCGATGCTATCCCCAGGTAAACACGAGGCGGCGGCTAGTCATTTGGATAGAAGGTTGGCACAGAGAGCATCATGTCGACTGCGAGATAGCAAAGCGAGGCGCAATCATAGCTTCTATTGGCCGGTGAGGAACTTGCAGAGCTAGCCTCCCTCGCCCTTTCCTTACATCATCCCAGGCGTTCCTCGCTGTTGCTCGCGAGCTATTGAGAGCGCTTAGTTCTCATCGACTTTACATAGTCCAGCTGGGGTAGCTCTTAATTTTTGCTCAGGAAGATTAGGTGGAGGTCGCTACAGTGGCCTTAGTGAGGTTTATCCTGGTCACCCAGCCCCAAAGTCTACAGCCAGCCCCCCGGCCTAAAAAGAATGAAGGAGATAGGAAGAGGGCTTGACAAACTAATATAGTTGGCACCAAGTTGGAAGGCTTCATGGACTAGGAGGGCATAATTGCCAGTGAGCCTACCGAGGAGAAGGAAATGCCTATGCTTGCTACCGAGTTTTTCGCACGGATGCGTAAACGGATTATGGACTCAGAGGGTGAGTCCACCCCCATATATTATGGGAAGCGTCCAAAGCAGTCTTCGCTAGATGAAGAGATCTAGAAGGACTGGGCAATAATCCTAGTGGACTACCCCGATCAAGCCCCCAACGATCAGTCGATTTTGGAAGGCACTCCCAGTAAGGCCGATGCGCCTTATACGGATGAGGATCCCGGCCCAGGGGCAACTTCAATGTCGACAAAATTGGGAGGGGTGCCTCAAGGCATTGCTGCTCGATACTCTTGCCCGGAGCTGTGGATCGTCACAGTATTTGGCGAGGAGAGGCCGCGACCAAGTCGATGGTACGTGCGTTCCTGCATATGAGAGGATCGTATAATGTGGAGGAACCTCGATAACAGGTTCTTTTATCTGAATGCTCGGTAGCTCACTTTCTGGGAGTGAGGTGATTCTTGCTTCTTTATCACGATGAACCCTCAAGCTTTTGATTTGGGCTACATCTCATATCCAGATTGAATAGCTTAGTAGAAGATGGCATGGTTATTGGATCTCATAATTGGACAAGGAAAAATAGGGCTCAGTTGATGGAATGATGATTGAAGCCGGATTGATTAAAGTTACTGCCTTTCATATGGCAGTGTTGAGACCTGTAAATCCGTCATCATTCATTGTTGGCTGAAATGCAATCCATTAGAGAGATTTTACATGTAATCGATAGAGTTATACCACCGTCTTGGTTGTTAGGGAGCACCGGTAGTAAAGCCCATTTGAAGACAACATTGTGTGAGTTCATCCTCCATACACTAGGTAAATTTGTAGTATGTTAAAGTGAAAGATAGGGTGTAACATCACGACGGACTCTTAAAGTGAGTTGAGCTGTGGTTTTTGTGGGATAGAGGATGGGAGGGTAAATTTGGGGAGCTTGATATCATGAGAAGTTTTTCATCTAATGATGTTCTTATACCTCTGATTCTTTTCAAGATCATTGTGAAGAGTAGTGTACCAAATAATACTTGCTCTAGGCTTGTTGAATCTTGCTCCTCAAAGATACAAAGAAGGGAAGAACTCTTTACTTCATGATTCTTGGCATGAAATCACCCTCTACCGCACTCTTTTCGTCTTTTTCTAAATAAAAAATGGTTCTTTGATCCCTAGTTTTATCATGTTTTTTGATTGATCAGTAGCTTTGGTGAATGTATCATTGTTGCCGCCTTTATGCGGCGTGTGGTTGTCGTGTGCAGTGTAGTGAATGGTTGTGTGGGTCTGGTGCTACGGTTTGGTTTTCATCGGCATTAATTTATGTTTGGAAGATTCGAACGACCGTATATCACGTCGAGGAGACAATAAATCCAATCAATTATTTAATGGGTATCTTTATGAAGCTGAGTAAAGGTATTACAGATTCTGATAGTAACGTCAAATGTGTGAACTTAAGCCCATCGAATGTGTAGAACTTTTGAGTGGTTTTAATTTATCTTGTCTTGATGTTGTTCATCCTTTATGATTTTATCGGTTGATTATGTTTACATTGATGTATTCTTTAGTTGAAATCGATGAAGAATTGTTACTATCAAAATAAAAATTTTTAATCAACATATGTTTGATGTTTTCAAAATTAAAAATATTAATGAATAGAATAAAGTGTAATGAGTGCTAGGGAAGTGATGTTAATGGGATGGGTATTGAAATATTTGAGCTCTGAATTTGTAATTACAGTTAAATTATGGGATAATGTCACAGATAATTTAAATTATCATTTAGATTATATATAAATGTGTAAATTTTAAATTTCAATAAAAATAAATTTAAATTAATATTAAAAACTTTTACAATATACTAACAATAATTGAATATATAATTTTTAATAAAACAATATTCAAAAAGCATTTAAGAAAAGGAAAAAAAATTAAATGGTTGGCTTTTTACTGTCTAACTTAAAATTTTTAAATAAAATTCAGTAATAAATTATGAAAAAAATTTAAAAAATAAACCCCACCTTAGAATGACCTCATAAATGATATAACATCCATTACCAAGTTCTTGGTAGGAAAAAAAAGAAAAAAAAAAGAAATTTCCTGATCCATTCTAAATGGCGTACTAGGCCTGGAATTTTGGCCCCATTTCTTCCTGTTCATCTGCCTATTTAGGAAATTTCATCATGTTTTCTTCTTTCAATTAATGCTTAGGAGTGCATTAAATGAAAGAGAGTGATTAAGACTTGGACGTGAAGGGCGGCCCTAAATACCCAAAATTCTGTCATCACTCGTTTTTCTTACTCTTTCCCCGTATTTTCCAACTAGAACTCTATTGCCCACTATGTGAAATCAATGGTGATAGCCTATTTTCTCCTTTGGAGAAAGAAATGTTGGAAATAGTGAATGATGAATAATATAATTCTTGTTTCAGAATTCTTAGAATCTTAGTTTATTACTTTGTTCAGAATTCAAGGAGTGAGGAGTAAACGGTTATCCCTGTTCTGGTAGTCTACATATAAGACATCAGAATCTTCAAGGTGACTACACAAAAGTTCATAGACGGCCTAATTTTCTTCCTCTTTTTTCCTCCAGTCAGTAATAGCGTCAAACATATCTTCAGTTCGTTGGAATGACTATAAAGTATTTACAAATATTTACCAGTTTGATCATAGGAAAAATGGCTTCTAGAAACTAACAAAAAATGAGCCATATCTCCATGCCTCTATTTTTATGAAATTTCATTTTTGTTACGCATTGAACAAATAATTTATGGATATTTCCATCTCTGCCCAAAAACAGACAAAAATTTTGGCAAGAGGACTGCGACATTTATCTTTGCTTTGTAGGGTTCTGTAAATCTTTGGCATTCACGCAAAATAAGATATTTTGTTGAAATAGACAGTGAATGGTATTATATTACTTGCATAATTATTGCATTAATTCTCAAGCTGAAGTTTGGTTTTTGTTATAATCCAATTTTTTCTTATTTCTTTCTCATTTCAAAATTTTTTGCTACGTTGAAGCGAGGATCGACAAGGTCGAAGGCTTGATAGAGGTTGTGCGTATCGTTCTTTAGACCTACTCAACTAGCCGGGTTACAAAACTTAGTGTAGCGAGACGATGAGAAATGGTGAAGATGCAAAGCCAAGATTATGCTTCCAATTTCATTCTATTTACCTAATAGATTTAGCAAAGAGATACATGTCCATCAGATTCTATCATGAGTATTCTTTTTCATTTTTTCTGGCTCTTCAGCTCCTGCAATCAAATCGCTCTTTGGGAATTTAATTGAGCAGAGAGTTGGGTTTCCTTAGTAAGAATGTGAAGCTATTCTTCTTTTCTTTAACACTACAATGTTTTATTTTTCACCTAATCTTGAAATTTCACACAAGCTCTTGAACTTTTTCTAAATAAACGGCCTGCTAAATCATTTTGTATGCTTAACCAGTAATTTTCAAACACTCTCTTGAGGATTCATTAATTAACATGAAAACGATTAGCTCCCATCACATCACCAAGGAATTACAACAGGAATTTCACTCTTCACCATCCTAGCAAATCCCCACAACTTTCACCTTGATAGAAAAATCTTGTGAAGAAGACTTGGACTATTTTGGTCAAATCCATTGCCTGATTAACCGATGGGGGTGGCGACCACGGCGACGGCTGCTGTTTGAAGGCAATGGTGGCTTGAAATAGCCTGCAAGGAATATGATTCCAATTGTTAATAGGAAACCAATAGGATATCCAATCCACCTGACTTCTGCAAAATCGAGCTCTCTTTGTTATCATGCTCTTATAGCTTTGGAGCTGGTGGTAGGTCTTCAGGACATGGCCCACGAATTTGGAATCCACACAACCCACTGTTGTTGGCATAGAAGTTTGGATTCGTGTGGTGTTCGTTTCTGGCCCTGGCCCAGGTGTTTTAATAGGCTTATTGTTTGCTCACATCGAGGTTGTGAGTTGGTAGGAAGCAGTGAAGGTACAGCCAGGAATGGGACCCGAAGAGAGTTTGTTGTGGGATAAGTCGAGCCCTCCCGACATGAAATGCAAGCGTGCTGGTATTTTGCTTGGAGAGTTTGTTATAGGAGGAGAGGTTGAGCATCTTAAGAGCCTTAAGGCGCCTGAGAGGCACAAGGATTTCTTTCGATAGTTGGTTATTCGACAAGTCTAACAAGAAGTACATATCAATGTTGTTACTTGAAAGACCTTGTTTAGACTTCTTCCAATTCACTATCAGCTCATTTACTGCAAAATCAGTGATAAAAATGTTGGATGAGAATGCTATTGCAGCAGCAAAACCTGATGTCTGTGATGTCCGATTTGGAGGTGCTTCAATCATTCCTGTAAGATTATTTACAAACTCTGTTGGGATTTGTCCTGTGAGATTGCTGCTTGAGAGGTCAAGAATCCGAAGATTTTGGAGGTTGGAAAGCTTTTTAGGGATTGAGCCTTGAAGGGAGTTGTTCCTCAGGTTTAGAACCCGTAGATGGGAGATTTGGAGAAGGGAGTTGGGTAATTCACCTGAAATATTGTTGTCCTGGAGTTCGAGACGTTCAAGATATCTCAGCTTCTGGAGGTTGGAAGGCAAGGCCCCGGAAAACTTGTTACCTCCCAATGCAAGAGTTTCAATGTCTGGAGGAAAGGTGGTTGGAACCTCTCCCGAGAATTGTGGACGAGAAATCGGCGTACAACAGATTCACTTGATGGTCAAAAACTGGGAAAATGTTATTGGAAAGTCTATTGCAAGACAGATCCAAGAGTTCAAGTCTGGAAATTTGGGAGATGGATTGAGGAATAGGTCCAGAAAAGTTGTTCCGGTCCAACATCAGAATGATGAGAGACTTTGCATCTCCAATGTTCTCCGGCAACTGCCCAGAAAAATTGTTATGGGAGAGAGCAAGGATGGATAATTGGGAAGATTGGAAAAGAGCAATTGGAAGAGAACCTAAGAGTTTGTTATGGGAGAGAATAAGAAAAAAAAGAAAATCAAATTCAGCGAGCCATTGTGGAAATGGTCCATGGAGCTGATTCATGCTTAGATCCAGAAAAAAAAGAGTCGTTTGGGTAGAAATCCATTCTGGAATTTCTCCTTGTAGATCACAAGATCTGAGAGATAAATTTGACAACTTACGCTTGGGTACTATCTTCATATTGTTATTCCAAGTAAGATTGTTTCCTTCAAGATATAAGTCCTGCAAGTCTTTGAAATCGAACAACCAGAATGGAATTTCTCCATTGAGAAGGTTTCCTTCAAGTCAAGTGGATCAACGTTTCAGTTTTGCATCGAAGCAGGGATTCCACCTGTCAACATTGCCCCAGGCTCAGAGAGGACAAATTGGATAAATTTCAATGTCATAGGGGATTTCCATGGACACAAAAGCATTGTTGCTGGATCTAATTATTCATCCTCAAGTAAAAATGGAAGAATGCCAATTCAGAAAGAATTTGTTAACTCAAGAAGTGACAGTTAACAATTTTGTGAGGTTTCCAATCTCTTCAGGGAGTTCTCCGCTGAGAGAATTGGAACCCAAATCAAGATACTGTAGATGTCTCAACTGAGAGTTGGGGAGGAATGGATCCATTAAAGAGATTCGAACTAAGGTCAAGGTGAACCAAGTTGCTGAGGTCACCAAACCCGAGTGCTGGAATTTAACCTTCTATGATGTTCTCGAAGATGTCAAGCACCCTCAAACTTCTGATCAAAAAGAGTGGTGCCAGTAAATTAGAAGGCATGAGCTGTGCAGAAATGTCAGAGAGAAGGAGCTCAATCACAACACCTGAAGTTGAATTTGAAGGAGAACTACAAGTGACCGTATCCCATAGGCAACAACTAGAAGAACTGGAGTTCCATGAATCCAAGGTGTGCAATGAAGAATCAATGGCAAGGATGGAGGACTTGAACTGAAGGAGGGGTTGCTTTTGGTATTCAGGACAAGACCAAGACCCACATGGCAGCAAGAAGAAGAAGAAGAAAAGGATGAAGATGGATTCAAGCAACAGGCTTGGGTTGGCCTTGGTCATGGCCATTGTTGGGGGTTTGTTGATTCCTTGGAAGTGAATGGGTGAATATAAAGCACAATATTTCAAGTGAAAAGGACAGAGATGGGAACTAATGTTGGGTTGGCATGTTCTATGAGCGGTTTGACTGAATGAAGTAAGGCTGAGAGAACCTCCTACCTTTCAAATTGCTTCTGGTTTACATCAGTGGAAAACCAGTGCCTCTGTTAGTGCTTTTTACCAATTAATATTTTGTGGTCTTGTGTTTACACTGGGAGGTCCTTATTTCTGTTACAATGTATTGTCCCACATCGCGTGAAGTGTGAAAGGTGAAAGTCCATTTATTGAGAACTTGAACTCTAGGCATTATTATTCAACCCTTTGTTATGCTTCATATCGGTGACTTATTTAGTTTCCAAAAAGTAGTATGAAAAGAGAAAAAAATGTTGTGTTCTTGGTTGGAAAAGAAGGAACTTTCCAATGCACAGGTCATAAAAGTTAATTTTGTGATGACTTAGTAGTCATTGCTTATAATACCCATTACCAAGAAGGAACTAGAAATCAACGATTAGTCATGCCTCCTCCCACAATGTGAAATCATTGGTGATAGATAGCCTATTTTCTCTTTGAAGAAAGAAATGTTGTAAATAGTGAATGAAGTTAATGACATTCTCGGAATAATATAATTCTTCATCATAATTCTAAGAATCTAAGTTTATTATATAGGACATCAAAATCTTCAAGTTGACTACACAAAAGTTCGTAGACAGCTGAATTTTCTTCCGCTTTTTTCCTCTGTCGGTAATAGCATCAAACATATCTGCAATTCGTTTGAGTGACTGTAAAGTGATTTAATATTTTACAGTTTAGTCAATACAGAAAAATAGCTACAGGGCTTAAAAAAAAATGGACATATCTCTTTGCCTTATCTTTTACAAAATTTCATTTTTTAACGTTGAAGAAGAAATATTATCGATATTTTCCATCATGGCAGGAAAGCAGGACGAGGAGAAAAAAATTCTGAAACCAAGGGATACCAACATTGTGCTGCTTTGTAGGGTTGCTTTAAATGCATTAAGGATGGTGTATTTGCTTGAGTAAATATGACCTTGAAGCTATTCTTTTTTTCTTTAACACTACAAAGTTTGATTTTTCACCCAATCTTGAAATTTCACACAAGCTTTTGAACTTTTTCTTATAAATGGCCTGCTTCATCAATATGTATGCTTATTATCAATAATCTTCCATGACACTCTCTTGAAGTTCATTAATTAACATGAAAAACACTTAGCTCCCATCACATCACTAAGGAATTACAACAGGAATTTAATTCTTCACCATCTAGCAAATCCCACACAACTTTCACCTTGATAAGAAAAATCTTGTGAAGAGGCTGGATTGTTTCCCGGTCAAATCGGATTGCACGTTAACAGTGGGGTGATGATGATGGCGACTATTTGAAGGAGGTGATGGGTTGAAATAGCCTGCAATGAAGATTATTCTAATTGTTAATAGGAGGGCAATAGGATATCCAATCCCCACAGCTTCCTGCAAAATCCAAGGCTCCTCCTTGTTATCATGCTCTTATAGCTTTGGGCGGTGGTGGATCTTAGGACAGTAATTTGGAATCCCACCGCGACCCATTGTTGTTGGCACGAAGTTTGGATCAAATATGGTGTCATTGGCCACCGACCCCAAATTCATCTATTATCTTATTGTTGCTCACATCCAAGATTGTGAGTTGTTGAAGCTTTGTGAAGAGAATTTGTAGGAATGGAGACGGGCCCCATTTGTTATTAGGATAAGTCAAACCCCTCTACATTTGTAAATCACTTGGCGTCTTTGGTGTTGTGAGAGGGTTTGTTATAGTAGAGGTTGAGCATCTTAAGAGCCTCAAGAGCGCCTAGAGAGATTGGGATTTCAAACAACCTACACTTGGGTACTATCTTCATATTGTTATTCCAAGTAAGATTGTTTCATAGAATTCAAGTGAATACAACTTGTTCAGTTTTTGCATCGAAGTGGGGATTCTACCAGTCAACTTGTTCTTCCCTAGACTCAGAGAGGACAAGATGGATAAATTTCCAATGTGAGTGGGGATTTCCAATATGGTAAAAAGAAGATTGAAACTTGGGAAAAGATGAAGAAATAGCTGAAAAAGAGGCACCTTCCCACTAGTTATCATCAGGACATCTATCTCTCAATTCAAATTTGATCATGAATTTGAGTGTGGAGGAGTATTCGGCTAAGTTTGTAAAAACTTGATTATCAAGGGAGACTTGCAAGATGCCAAGGAAATATGCATTACCCACTACATTGCTAGTTTGAGATATGATATTGCTAGAGTTATTTTTTTGCAACCATATCATAGTCTTCGAGATGTGATGAAACTTGCTTTGAAGGTTGGGGATCAAAAAATGTATGGAGGGTTTTCCAAGGATATGGCTTCTAAGAATCCTGGTGGTGCTAAATCTATCCCCAAACCATAAGTTAAGAGTGAAGTGCATAAACCACATCAAGAATCAACTCCAAAGAGGTGTTATAAATGCCAAGGATTGGGGCATATTGCTTCTGAATGTCCTAATCAAAAAATGGTTTCCCTGATTGAGGAATATGAGGCTGAGAAAGAAGATGTTGAACAAGTAATCAAATCTGACCATGTCCAAGAAGATGAGGAGAAAAGTTCATTACAATCAAAATCTGAGTTAGAAATCAAATTTGGTTATGATGTGATATATTTGGTTGTTGTTCAAGAAATAGAAAGTGAGAAGGAAATCCTAAGAGAAGTGATACCAATTCTAGAGGCGTGTGTTGATTTAGAGTTTAAGGAAATTCCACATGGTTTGCCACCTATGGGGGATATTCCACATCAAATATACCACATACCAAGTTCGATTTTGCTCAACAAACCAGCTTATAGAATGAGTCCTAAGGAGGATGAAGAGCTTAAAAGGCAAGTTGATGCTTTGCTTGACAAAGGGCTTATTCGAGAAAGTAAAACTCCTTGTGTGGTTCCTACCCTATTGGCACCTAATAAGGATAGATCTTGGAGAATGTGTGTTGATTGCCAACCTATAAACAACCTTTTTGTTCATTAGGAAGTGAGGTTCAACATTGGGCAAAGAATTAAGCAATATGAAGATCAAGCAAATGAAGGTTATCAAAGGCTGGTATTCAACCCTGGAGGTTGGATTTGGTTGCACACGAGCAAAGAGAGGTTTCTCATGCAAAGGCATTCCAAGTTGCACGCAAGAGCACATGACCCTTCAAGGATTATTAACAAGATTGGAGAGAATGCTTATAGGTTGAAATTGCTCGATGAATATGATACCTCACCTCTATTCAATGTCAAAGATTTGAGGCCTTATCATGGTAAAGCCTTGAGGGCAATTCTTTTTTCCCAACTATAGGAGATTGATCCAGGAGCTTCTACAAAAAACCTTGGGAATTCAATCTTGATTATAGAAAATTCATATTCGGAAGTTTGTGAAACCTTGGAGACACAAAATATGTTCCTATTTCCAAGTATTTTGAGTCTTGTTACTATTTTGATTTGGAGTTGTTTTGTTTTAGGAAGATTTTTTCTCCAAGTCAAAGTAGTAGTTGCTTTATTTTATTTAGAAAGTTTGTTTTGCTAGTCAAATAGGAGTTGCTATTTCTTTTTAAAAAGATTTTCGTCTTGTTTTCCAAGTCAAAGTAGGAGTTGCTTTATTTGATTTAGAAAGTATGGGGCCTATATATACCCCCCTTAATGTAGTCTTTGATTATCAATTAGAAGTTTAATAATTTTTTCAAATTTCTCTTTTTAAGGGTTCTCTCTTGTTCTCTTATCTCTTGGGTGGATTCCATTAAGTGGTGAGTTCGTGGCTTCTTATCTCTTGGTGGATTCCTTGAGTTGTGGAGTAAGTACATATTCTTTTATAATCTCTACTCATCTCATCATCTTCTCTTTCACCTTTCCATAACCAATTCTCCAACCATAACCTTCCAATTTTTGTTCCATACTTCAAAACCCTTTCCAAATACGTTGTTTCAATACTCTAGAAACAATAAAAACCATCATCCCTAACATTGGAGAAACCCAAATTCGCCCCTAGCCCTAGCCTACCCTAGAAAAACCCGGAAACCTCAAATTAACTCAAAACAAGGTTGTTTTGCATCAAACCAAACCCAAACCTTTCCAGACCTAAAATCCTTTATTCTAAACCTTATTTCCATCATATATAAACCACAAACTAGCGATATAATGTAAGAGACCAAACCTGTCCCTTACCTTTCAAAGTTACATCCTACACCCCTAAACTACCACAAACCTATCCCTAACTTACCCAAACCATTAAATCATCCATCACGTTCTTATCCTTGCATCACCCCATCCCCCATGGGCATTTTGTCTATCACTGTATAACTAAATCAAAAAGGTATTTTTATTAAAGTGTCTTTTTGTACTTTTTTTTGGATTTCAAAGAAAGATGTTGATTTTTCTTCTTTTTTTTTTTTTTGAAATTGTTATTTTTAAATGGTTAAGCCATTTTTTATAGTCATAGAGACCATCTTGTTCAACAGGAGTTGAGACTATTTTGATTTGTTATCATATGTATCAGAAAACATTGAAAAGTTGTGACTATAATTTTACCTTTTAATGGATCATGTGTTGCTTGCCAGTGCAAAGAAGCCACATTTTTTTCGATCATAGGATTAAAACAATGTCTATTCTGTTCTCTTTGAGACAAACACGACATCTAAGTCTTATTTTTTGAAAACACATCAAAAGCGTGTAAAAAGCACTTTTTTTTTGGTCTGAGATCAAGCGATGTACATTTTGGGTCTTTACAGGACCAACACGTGTTGAGTGTATATTTATTTTTTAAAGAAACTCCCATCAGCATTGTAGAAAGTCCTAATTTTTGGTAAGGTTAAACCCTAGGTGTACTTTGTCCATCTATTATCTTATCAAAGCTTGGGTCAACGAGGTCCATGCAGGTTATATAACATAGTCTCACAGCATCGTAACCGATAACGTTAAAGAGGCCAAACGATTAAAATAGATATTAATTATTGACGAGGCAACCACAAGGCACCATGAGACCCACTCTCCTTTCTCTTCCCTCCTCTATTCTCTCATCTCTCTCCCTCGTGACCCCCGGTTGGTTATTTGCACCTTAAGCTCAATGCTGACTGGCACCTCTCAGAGTAATTTTTAAGTTTTTTTAAATTACCGATTATTTATTAAAATTTTATTTTAGTTTTAAATCTACTAAAAAAAATTATTTTTAAATTTTATACCTACCAAATAAAAATTCAAATTTTATTTTAAATATAAATAAATGTTTGTTATTTTAAATCCATTAAATGAATAATTTGAAATAATATTTTAATATTAAATATAATTTCAAATGAATGAGTTTTAATATTTAATATTTTTATTTAAAAACTAGTATATTTTAAATGGATGATTTTTAATATATAATATTTTTGTTAAAAACTATTGTATTTTTAATGTATTAAGTTAAAGCAATTTTGATAAAATAAGTTTACCCAAGTCAGTTATTTTTGACTTATTTAAGTATTTAATATTTAGTTATTTATTATAAAAAAAAATGTTTGTATTAAAAATATAAAATAATTTAATTAAAACCTAATTTATTTAAATGAAATAACTATACATAAAAATAAAATAATTTTTGTTAAAATAATTAACATAATAAATTGCTTATTTATATTTTAAAATAAATTTTGATTTTTCTATTTCAAGTGAATTAATACTTAATAATTTATTTATATTTTTAAAAATAACTGAATTTATTATTTAGTAGATTTGAAAAACTAAAATGAATTTACCACGAATACATATAGGTGTCGGGATCTCTGTAGTTTAATAATGGTTTCAAGTTTGAGACACAAGAATGCAAATGTACGATACATCAGTGGAAAGCACACCGCCGCATAGTCCTCTGGCTGTATGGGGATGGTACGGGTGTGGTATGACTTAAAGCGTCATCTACGTGTGCCGCAGGTTGCTCGGGACATCGATGGATTCAGTGGAAATAAATAAATAAAATAAAATTTTAATAAAAAATTAAGAGTTAACAAAAGAAGAAAAAGAGGTTTGGGTAGGTGTTGATGGGGGTTGGGTCCAACTAAGGGGGCTTTGGTGAGGAAGAAAGAAGAGAGAGGGGAGAGGAAAGTGGATCCCATGGTGCCATAGGCACTGGCGTAGCTAGTATAGACCAAGGGCAGTACGCCTGTGTATTTTTGAATTTTTTTTTCTATTGCATCATCCTAGACCATACCCTCCCTGTGATGGTTAATGTTTTTTTGATTGTTGATTTATGTAAAACCCTTTTACCTAGACTTCATTTGGAACCTGAAAAGTGTTAGAGAAGGAAGAAAAATACTTAAGAAAATGATTTTCTTATGTTTGGTTTCACTATGGAAAATATAAAATAAAACTAAATATAATAAATTTTTCTAAAAATTTTACATTTTTAAATTATTAACCCATATTATTAGAAAAATAAATAAATGAGTTTGAATAACCATATAAAAATAATTTATTAAATTTAAACCTATTTTTTTTATTTTCCTCCATTTTTTTCTCTCTATCTACCTCTTTAGTTTCTTTCCTTTTTGCTTTCCGGGTTCCAAACACAACCAAAAAAGTACTGAGGAACGAAAAAAATAATAAGAAAAATTATTTTCTCATGTTTGGTATCATTTGTGGAATATATAATAAGGTAATCAAAATTCTAAATTTTTATATGTTTTAAATTTCTGTGAATCGCTTGGATAATAAAGAAACAAATAAGTGGGTTTAGATAAACATATGGTGTTATTAGTTTAAACCTATTATTTATTTTCCTCCAAAATTTATTTCCTTCCACTTTTTGTCTCAATTTTTATCTATAGTTTCCTTCCTTAGCAAGACTCCATTTGAAACCAAAAAATTAGGGGAAAAAATGCTATGGATGATGATTTTCTCATATTTGATTTTATGGTGGAAAATATAAAAGAAAGTAAAATATAATCAAAATTTTAATATTTTTATATTCTTGGAAATCGTATAATAGAAAACAATTAGCGAGTTGAGATAAATATATAGAATTAATTTATTAAGTTAAAACCTACTTTTTATTTTCCTATAATTTTTTCCTTGCGCTTTTCACTCCTCAATACTTTCTAGGTAACAAAAAACGGAGCCTTAGGTTCAGATGAGCTTTGTCCTAACAAGTCCGCGACCACATGGACACCTAATTAGAATTTAACTACCATTTTAACATGGTTTAGCCTCTTTCACGTTGGAATGTTTCTTTTTTCTTTTTTATTTCCTACCAAAAACACAACATTGTTTTTTTTCCTTTCCATATGACTTGGAAACAAGGCATATATGTCACCGTCATGAACATGAAACACAACACAAGAGAGGGTTGACATGTGCGGATTGCATTATGATATATGGCTGGATAAACGAACCTTTCAGACTGTAGATGATGTGAATCTAGCTGGTCACGAGGAACTAGCCACCATCAATGTTCAATCATAATTCTTCGTTTCACACTGAGTTGGAATGTTGCAAGTTTTTTGACAGAAATAAGGACTTAACTGCGGAAGCACAAGACCCACAAAAATATCTATGAGTGAAAACCAATTCCAAGCGCAAGACCCACAAAAATATCTCACTTTGAGATTCTCTCTCAAAGTCAAGCCTACCTCGTGGAACATGCCAACCCATCTGTATCCTTTCACTTGAAATCTGCTTTGTATATATATATATATATATATATATATATATATTCATCCATCCATTCACTTCCAAGGAAGCAATTACAAACCCAACAATGGTGATGGTCATGGTTGTTGAGGAATTTAAACAAACAGCTTGTTGGATATAGTGAATGAAATGAATACATTCATTGAATAATTAACATTCAAGTGTAATTTGGAGTTATATGAGTGTGACTTGATATCATTACTGGAATTAAGAGTTTATAAGAAGCGGTTTGTGAGTGTCAAAGTTGGGTTTAAGCTTTATATAAGGTTATGGTATTTAGGAAAGTGTCTGAAATTCTTGATGCTGGTTTTTCCTTCCTTCGTCCAGCTGTGATGATGGCTTGAACAGCAAAACAGTTAAGAAATTAATTGTGATGTCTTTTGTCGCCAATTCTCGACAGCAGTTTTATCGCGTGAGACGGGACGCGCGAAAATCTCAAAGCACCAGTGGAGATAGTGAATCTGTCTCAAGGAAATTGTGAATTTACAAGACTCAATTGTTTTCTCCAACTTGGTTATATTCTCCTTCTTTCTTATTGATTTAATTTATTTTGATTTTTCTTGAATAACCATTATTTTGCGATTATGCAGCATGTTGCTTGGAATGTCAAACAAGGGTGGTCTATGTACAGGGTTTACACCTGACCGAGGAGACAATTTTTTTAACAATCTTAAGACAAAATGACTCCACAAGAAGTTGTTGATTGGTTTGGTTGCGGACAAGAAAAAAAAAAGGGAAAAATTCCTCTCGTAGGCAAACAAATGATTTGGTTTGTTACCTATATGGGGAAAAAACGAGAACTTTAGTCTGGGTGCCTTTTACGGCGAACCTTGCGATAATCGATGGCGCCGTGCGAGACCATTTTTGTCCACGTAGCGGCTGAGCAGCCCGTATATTAAGCGCGCGGGGAACTCCTGAGCCGGTGCGATCTTAGAACTTCGCCTTAGGTCTTGAGTCCCCGATCGATGCCCAGGAGACGAGCGAACGCTAGGATGTAGGCAAGAACCAGGTTTTGTCAGATTGTGACTCTATTGTAGAAGACGAAAGGGAAAAAAAAAAATTTTGGTTGTTTTTTTTTTCTCGTTTGGTTTTTGGAAGGAAACAAACAACAATTTGGGGTATTGACCAATTCAATTGGTTATCCTGAAAGTCCTTTTGTTTGAAAAAAAAAATGTCATGTGATTTTCTAGGATTTATCTTTAAGAGGAAAAAAAAAACCCTTTTTCCTTGTGTGAATCTCCAAAAGGAAAATATTAAGTTTTGGCATTGGATGGATATAAGGAAAGAAAATATTTCATTTGTAGACAAACAAACAATTTGGTTTATTGTCTATTTGAAAAAAACAAAAAAAAAAAAATTTTGATTCACATTTTTGTTTAAATGAGTTTATTCTCTCCAGATGAAGGTATCTATTTTTTCCTTTTGGATATAAAGGAAAAATGATGCTGGAAAAAGGAAGGAACAATTGGAAGAAGGTTATTTGAAAGGAAAAGAATCTTTCTTTAGTAAAAATGGAAAAGATTATTTAGAAAAAAATATATATATATTCTCCAAGGAAAATAATGGAAAAAGGTTGTTGGAAAAAAGCATATGTTATTTTAGTTTTTTTTTTTTTTTTTTTTTTTTTTAAGGAAAATGTGTTTGGAAAAACATAACCTTTTAAAAAAAAATAATGTTTGGAACAAGGATTCAAAAAAGAGTTGTTTGAGGGTGTTTTAGGAAAAAATATCTCATTTAATTGAACACTAAACATTTATAAAACCAAACAAACTAGTGGTTTGTTAGTTTGAAAAATCCTTGTTGATACATACAAGGGGTTAGCTGGTTTGAAAAATCTTTGTTGAAACATACACGGAGTTAGCTAATTTGGAAAATCCTTGTTGCAACAATAAAAGGACAAGTATCGAACTTGAGACCTTGTGTAAAAGATCCTAATTGCCTATCAGGAACCTAAACCTTTAGGCTACAATTAAGGATTGTGTTGAATTATTGGAATTGACAGTTTCTTGAATATTTCAAAATGATATTTGAATCCAATAACGGTGTTGTATTTGCATTTGATAGTTATGTGTTTATTGAGGAGTACAATTGTCTCATGGAAATTCTCAAAACAAATGGTTATTGTTGAATTCACAATGGAATTTGAGTTTATAACATTGGAAAAATGTGGGAACGAGGCTGAAAGGTTACAATAATTCTTAAATGACGTTTCCAAGTGACCAAAGCCTATGCCTCCAATATGCATACATTATGATTATTGGTAGAGCACTAAGCAGTATGGATAATAGTAGAGATCTGAACTGTGTCGTAGACATATTACCATTGGTCGACTATCTACGGACTATATAACATCTAAGGATAACATTGCGGATCCGCTAACCAAATGGTTAAATAAAGAGTTAGTTGAAATGCCAGCCAGAGAATGAGACAAAAGCCCGTAAAGAGTAAGTTGATATGGTGGACACCAGCCTGGTGTTTGGAGATAAAATCTAGGTTGAAGGACAACTAAACTATAGAGACTGGGTTATATCACTATGGGGGATCTTACCTTGTCCATTCCTATGATGAAACAATGATACTTGTAAAAAAAAAAATGAAGGTTAAGCTATGCTTTTAGTGATCTCTATGTAAAGAGCGAGATGAGTTGCTCTTGAATTAGGAGATCGCCTATGTAAGAGTGAAGTGGGGTCTCTTCAAAGGAAATTGAATAGGGCACAATTCCTATTAAACTCTTGTAGAACCAGGCGCATATCCATGGCTAAAATGGACATAAAAGTGAGAACTGAAATGTGTTAGGAAGATTCCTGTGTGAGATATGTCATCATCTACACAAATGGAAAAACAGTTTAAGAACATGTCTACTGTTTAGCTAGTAGAGTAAACATATTTTTCCAAGGGAAGGTTCAAAGGGTAGCACCTACCTTTCTATGTGGGTTTCAATAGTTGGTTCTATCACCAATTCTGCCTCGTCTTTAGTCATTAATTTAATTCATGTGGGGAATTGTTGGATATAGTGAATGAAATGAATGACATTCACAGAATAATTCTTTGTTGTTCTATGAATTTTATATGTGAAATTATTTAATGAATAAATACTTTTTCGGAATTCTAAGGTTTGGGAAGCCAAAAGGTTTGGCATTCCAAAAGGTCGGGTCTCTCCTTTATATAAAGGTTGTCGGGGTATTTCAAGAAAGTGTCTTTAAAGGTCATAAAGTCTCGAGTTTTCCTTCGTTTGTCCTATTGTCGGTGATAGAGTGAACACATAATCGGTGCCAGAATTGGTGGCAATGTGCTTTTTATGGACCATTCAACAACCATTTTAATCTAGAGTGGTGCGGCATGAAATCTCAAGGGAGTACCAATGGAGGCCGGTGAATCTGTCTTAGGTTGTGAATTCCTGAACTAAACATTTCTCAACGGTTATATTCTCCTTCTTCCTTATTGATTTAATTTATTTTAGTTTTTCTTGAATAACCATTATTTTGCAGCATTATGTGTATGTTGCTTGGAATGTCCAAACAATTGGTTTATGTGTTCCCAGGTTTTTACAACAAGGAGACAATTTTTCTAACATAGCTGAGCTTCATGTGCTTTGTTTCACGTGTTCTGTAACTATAGCTTAAGTTTAGGAGTTCTTCATATCGGTAATCTTCTAAACCAAAGTTGTTAGGCAAGAGAATTGATTTGTAACTACTTGATAATCTGGAATCTTCTATTATTGTATATATATTGTGTCACCCATATCAATAACACTTGACTTTCTACTTCTTTATGGATACAAACATGGTATCAGAGCTTCAAGAGGGTGGCCAACCCAAGCTTGCTTCTTGAATCCATCTTCATCCTCTTCTTCTTCTTACTACCATGAGGATCTTGTCCTAAATATCAAAAGAAAGCCCTCCTTTAGTTCAAGTCTTCCATCCTTGCCATTGATTCTTCATTTCATTCCTTGGATTCATGGAACTTTAGTTCTTCTAGTTGTTGTCTATGGGATGTGGTCACTTGTAGTTCTCCTTCCAATTCAAATTCAACTTCAAGTGTTGTGATTTCTCTCTATCTCTATAACCTTTCATCAGAAGTTTGATGGTGCTAAAGTAGGGTTTGGTAACCTCAACAATTTTGTTCACCTTGACCTTAATTGGAATTGGTTTAATGGATCCATTCCTCCTTAACTCTTTTAGTTGAGATATCTTCAGTATCTTGATATAGGTTCTAATAAGCTCTAGGGTGGCTTAAGTCCTAAAGTAGGCTATCTTCAAGGCTTAGAGTATGTTGATTTTAAATTCCAATTGTCTCAGCAGAGAACTCCCTAAAGAGATTGGAAACCTCACAAAGTTGCAGTAACTGTCAGTTTCGAGTAACAAATTCTTGAATGGCATTCCCTCTTCTATTTCAAGTGCTGATGGAATTTGACCTTTCATGAAGTTCTTGGAGATGTCAAGCACCATCAAACTTCTGATGAAAAAAAGAGGTGCTAGCAAATTAGAAGGCATGAGCGATGAATTTGAAGGAGAACTACAAGTGACCTTATCCCATAGACAACAACTAGAACTAGAGTTCCATGAATCTATGGCGTGAAATAAAGAATTAATGGCAAGGATGGAAGACTTAAACTGAAGGAGGGCTTGCTTTTAGTGTTCAGGACAAGACCAAGACCAAGATAGATATGGCAGTGATGGGTATCTTAAATATTCATTTTATCCCCATGTTTTGCTTAGGTTTTAGTAGTTTTATGAGATAAATAAGTGTCTAAATGCTCTATTTTCTCAATTTTGTGATTAGGCCAACCATTGAGTAGAAATATGGCGAAATTAGAAAAAATAGGCAAAGTCATCATGCGATCGCAAAAAACATATGATCCATTTACCTATTGATTATATTATAGCTCCCTCATTAGCATGGACAATTGTAGACTTTGAGGACTTTCAGATGCCAAGATTGCGTGATTCCTCGAGTTTGATGAAGAAGTTGGTGAATGGGCTGAGCTCGGGCTGACGCAAAATGAATAAGCTATTGGTGAGTTGGAGAACAACTAACACTAAGGCATGAGTGGCTTCACGCTCTAGCGTGAAGCGCACTCACGTTGCTTTAGCGTGGTTTGATTTTTATTTTATTTTTTCAGTAGCTCCCCATTTCTCCACGCCGCAGCGTCAAATTCGCCACGCTGCAGCGTCGATGTCGGGGCCCGTGTTTTGTCAAAGCCCATCTCTTCTCCTTTGGTTTCTTGCATAAGAAAAGAAATTAGGAATTTGAGTGAGGAGTTCAATGGGCAAAGAGGAGGTTCCCTGTGGAAACACCCTAGGCAAAATCTCTTAAATGAAGAAGATTCAAGAAGAATGGGGAATAAGAGTAAGAAGGGCTTCAATCTAAATCTAGTTTATTTCTTCTTTCTTTCCTACTTTCCCTCATTTATTATGGTTGTATTTCTCCCTCCATGAGCTAATCTCATTTTCTGTGTTTTTTATGCACTTGACAATGAATCATGGTGTTGTCCTTAATTTGTAAATCTTTGAACCTTGAATCTCATTATATTAAATGTTATATTCTAGTTCCTCTATGCTTGTTGATGATTGATCTTCATTAAATGATTTGTGACCTAATTCCCAGTTGAGAAACACAATTAGGTTAGACTATGGAATGAAATGTCATGTTTTACCATAGAATAGAGATATTTGTAAGTTACATGTGGCTTGTTGGATTTCAATTGCTTACTCATCATCAGGTTATGATGGTTTGTGCTTAGAGATAAAATATAACCTTTCCAAGGGCAGATTGTTATTGCTTGAGAAGGACAAGCATGCTGCATGAAATTCTATTAATATATGATTTAGGTTTCATTGAACAAGTAGAGCCTCACCATAGGAATTTTGTTAGATTTAAATCAAGTTCTAGGCTTTCTTGTATCATATTTTTCTTTGCACATGCAAGAGACTCTTAGTTTAGGGATTTCTTATTTTATTTGTTTTCCATTTCAACTTCCCCTTTGTCTTAATCCAAATAAAGAAAGGACTATTCTAATTTTGGTACTTAGTAACCTAATCCTTGTGGGATGATACTCATGCTTCAATTTTATTACTTGAGGCCATGCGTGCACTAGTGCACATAGGCGTACACATTTTACATAGCACACATCGAGCCAATCAAGTTTTTGGCGTCATTGTTGGGGGTTAGGCATTTACTAATATTGATACCAATTAGTCATTCTTTACTTTGGATCTTTCTTTTGTGTTTCTTGTTTTATTTCATTTTGTTCATACCTATTTTTTCTCTTCTTTTTTTCCCATTTTACTTTGAGTTTGTAGAGTTAAACTAAATGGATTCCTTTCTATGGAATTATTGCACTTACTTGATTTCTCTCACTCAACAACTAGCGCATAGTCAGCATCAAAGGGCGTGAAGTCAAGTTTGGAACCCGTACATTTCTATGGATCAAGTTCAGTATGGGGGTAACCCATACTTGAAAACATACGATTTGGGTTGGCAACATGATCTGAACCTCTCATGGGAGACAAGTCAAAGTACTCCACAACCTCCACAAGAGCACAAATAAAGTCTAGAAGAGACCATGGTTGAATTGAGAAGAGGTTAAGCTGATTTAGCCATGGTTCAAGCTAAAAATGAAATATCAATGGCTGATTTGGACAATGTACAAAATGGTTTGCTTAGGTTTCACACCCACAATGAGATAAGTCAACCTCCATAAGAGAAGATGACAAACCTAGAGGCAACCATGGCTAAATGGAGAAGATTCCAAGCTAAATTTGAGACCTCGAAAGCCAACTTCATGGAGGAGATGAACCAACCTCCACCAGAGGAGTTAATATTTGAAAATGAAGTGGATGAACTAGCCATCTTAATGGTTGAGTTGGCTAAGTCATGAGCTGAATTGGTTACATCTCAAGCGGAATTTTTAGAGGAAATTGAGGCCAAAGTTCAATTTCAGCCCATACCACTCAAGAACTTGGAAGAGACAATGACTCCAAGGGCCATTTCTCATACTCAATCCGAATTGAAGATAGAACAACATCCAAATATGAAGGAAATGAGTATAGAAGAGTTAATGGCCCAACACATGAATGAGTAACAACAAAGGAGTTTCCTTAGCATTCTTGAGGTGAAGCCGGAAAAAGAAGATGTGGATAACAAAGAGGCTATCACCTTGAGGAATGGTGGAGAACTTAAGGAGCTTAAAAGAGAAGAGGTTGATGCAAATGAATTGAAAGAGTTAGTTGCAAAGGAAAAAGAAGAGTCAACTTCTATGGAACCAAATGTGATGAGAAAAGAAGTTGTAGAGACTTTTCCAGAGATGACTCTATGGGGTGAGATGCGTGAAGAATTACAAGATGAGAAAATGACCCCCATGCACGAGTTGGATGAGCACATTGTTCAGTTGAATAAGAAATTGGAAGGTACATTGCAGCCAAAATATGTTCACTCAAAAACGAGCAGAAGACCATGAAAGTCCAAGCCAATGATCGAGTTACCAACTACTTCAGTTATTAGGAACGGATGGAGGGGGGAGTCAACATTCTTTCCATAGTTTGATGAGTCAAGTTGGATTATAGAAAAACATAGCAGCTTCTTTGGAGGCAACCCAAGCTTAGTAATATTTCATTTTCCCTTTTCTAGTTTTTTTAATTAGCTTTAAGTCTATTTTTGAATAAATTTCCATTCATTCATGCTCGTTTTGTTTTAGTTGTGATTTTTAGGTTTTTAAAGTTCTAAAGTTGGTTCATGCAGAGAATGGGACATCACTAAAGTAGTCCTTTCTTTCCTCCTGTTTTTCAGTCTATTTCTATTAAGAAATGTTTTGTTCAAGTCTTGGGAGACAAAATTGTGGTAGAATGTTTTGACTTTCTATACTTTTTATGTTATACATGTTTGTGTTTTGTGTGTTTTGTGTCTCATATGAGTTGTTTTGGCGCTTAAAAACTGTTTGGAGAATGCTTTGACATTATGCTTCAAAAGTTTGTTTTATTTAGCCAAAACTTGGGATACCATCACATTTATGTGATCTAAGATCGAGTGTATCTAGTGGTTGTGGGAGGTTCGGTAGTAGAGCCTTCATGTTTTTCAAGGAACTCGTGCACACACACACACTAATTCTCATTTGTATACTGAGGTTACGGCCTCTTCTTCTCAAACTAAACTTACCTTGAGAGGTTTTAACTTCCATAGTGTTGGGACACCTCAATAAAGAGAGCCAATGAGCCCCACAATTGCAAAAACAAAAAAAGAAAGAGAAAAAGAAATAGAAAAGCAAAAAAAATGTGAAAAAGAAAGAAAAAGAGAGAAATAAGTGAGTTGTTCCAGTCGGAATCCCTAGCACAGTTTGAGGGGCCTTTCAAAGCCTAATTCCTAAGCCAACTGGTTGGGAGTCATTGACTTCACTGTCCATTACATGGGATAGAGGATGGTTCAGTCTCATAAGTAGGTGCTTTGGTTTTCTAGTTGAGTGGTCGAGGTGAAGTTCGAGGGGAACTTAATGCCCAATGCCCCTAACCAACTAGCGAGGAGTCACCAATAGATCCCCACTACATGGATACTTTTCTAGATCGCCTTAGCATTGCATCCTACTTTCTAGTTTTAGTATTGAATGCAAGGTGCGTTCTTAGCCTATTTTTGTTAATCTCTTTCAAATGAGTGGGTTGAGTTTGGTTGAAAAGTGTCCTTTCAAATGAAGAAGAACTACAAGTGACCTTATCCCATAGACAACTAGAACTGGAGTTCCATGAACCTATCGCATGAAATGATGAATTAATGGCAAGGATTGAAGACTTGAACTGAATGAGGGATTGCTTTTAGTATTCAGGACAAGACCAAGACCAAGACAGATATGGCAGGAAGAAAAAGATGAAGATAATTAAGATGGATTCAAGTAGCAGGTTTTGGTTGGCCATTTTTGGGCTTGTTAATTGTTTCCTTGAAGTGAATGGACGAGTTTAAAGAGCTAGTAGCTGCAACTTGTCATAGCATAACATAACACATCGTTCACACTGTGCAAAGGAAAGACATGGGAAAAAAAAAAAGGGAAATTTCCAAGTAAATAGTCATAAAAGTTGCTGCGATCGCACACCGTCGTCTCATTCTAAATGGCGTGCTAGGACTGGAATTTTGGCCCCATTTATGAAATATCATCATGTTTTCTTCTTTGAATTAATGGTTAGGAGTGCAGCCATTACTTAGTATTTTCCTCTTTGATTAGAAAGAGAGTATGATTAGGACTTGGACATGAAAGGCGGTCCACAATCACCCTGTCTCATTTTCCTCACTATTTCCCCGTATTTTCTCATCTAGAAATCATTGATTAGTAATGCCTGATCTATTGCCCCACTATGTGAAATCATTGGTGATAGCCTATTTTCTCTTTGGAGAAAGAAATATTGGAAATAGTGAATGAAACCAATTCCAAGGTTAAGGTGAATCAAGTTGCTGAGGTTACCAAACCCGAGTGCTGGAATTTGACCATATATGGAGTTCTGGGAGATGTCAAGCACCCTCAAACTTCTAATCAAAAAGAGCAGAGTTGTGCAGAAAGGTTAGAGAGATGGAGAGAAATCACAACACTTGAAGTTGAAGTTGAAGTTGAATTTGAATTTGAATTTGAATTTGAAGGAGAACTAAGGCGACCATATCCTAGACGTACAACTAGTTAACCGGCAGATATCCCCATAGGACAACAATCCAGGAAGAACTGGAGTTCCATGGATCTACTGTGAAATGAAGAATCAATGGCAAGGATGGAGGACTGAACTCAAGGAGGGCTTGCTTTTTGGTATTCAGGACAAGACTAATGACAGACATGGCAAAAGAAGAAGAAAATGAAGATGGATTTGAGCAGCAGGCTTGGATTGGCCATGACCATGACCATTGTTGGGGTTTGTAATTGCTTCCTTGGAAGTGAATGGATGGATGGTTATAAAGCCAATATTTCAAGTGAATGAAATTAAGAATGCAGATATGGGGGAAATAACAAACATGTTGTTGGGTTGGCATGTTCCATGAAATGAGCGGTTTGACTTAATTAAGTAGGTTTCACTTTGAGAGATTAATTAATTGAGGCATCCATTTCAAATTTCCTTCGACATTTATCATCACTTTTGTGGTAAGGTAAGGTGGAAGGAAGGTAGAAAAAAAAAAAAAAAAAAAAAAAAAAAAAAAGCTAATAGAAAAAATCACTGGAAAACCACAAACACAATAAGTCCCACGTCTTCTCAAGGGGTTTCCCAATACTTTCACATAGACAGGCAAGACAGAGAAAAAACACTTGGGGTGGAGAGGTAGAAAACACATAAACCAAAGTGGCCCTAACATAATAAGATCTAGTGTGCAGGAAAAAGATGCAATATTCACGATGTCCAATTCCTGGTTAATAATCAAACAATGAACGGTTCAGATCAAAAGAAAGAGTGTATTCAAGGGTCGGGATGAGTCTGCTTTCCTGATAAAAGCATATATTGCTGGATCAGGGATATGGGGAAGGTGGGAAAAAAGAATATGGGAAAAAAAAATGCTATACTTAGTTTCCAAATGACGTGGAAAGGAAAAAATAAAGCAATGTTGTGTTCTTGGTAGGAAAAAAAAAACAAACTTTCAAATGACTCAAGATGTGAAATTTTGAGAGTTTTTTTCTTTGCATTAATGCCCATCTAGCTGCTTCCTATGAAATTTCATCCTGTTTCTTCTTTGCATTAATTCATAGGATTCAAAACGTCGTGATGGGAGTTTTTTTTTTTAAATATACATATTAGACTCAAATGTCGTGTTGGTCACAAAGAGACCAAAACGGATGTCGTTTTGATCTCTATGACTGAAAAAAAAAATTAGGGCTTCTCCGCAACCATGACGCAGAAGAAGATGATGATCTTTGCGACTGAAAAAAAATACTAGGGCTTCTTTGCTGCATTTTGATGGCAGTTTCTGAAAATAAAAAGATATACAAGACTCAAAACCACCTTGTTTTGACCTGTGTGACAAAAAATAAGATGATGATCTCTATGACTGAAAAAATAAAAGGATAACTGAGTTATGGATCCCTTCTTTCAGTTTATTTGAAAATTTGTAAATAAAAGACTTAAAACCAAGCTCAATCTTCTCACTTCAAAAATATTTGATGTTAATGAAAACTAAAATTGATAAAGAGCTGCATCGAAAGAACTGGCATTAGTGGTCTGGTACTATCAAGTACCTTGATTTTTAGGTTGTACCCAAGGTTCATTAATGTAGTACCTAGTTCACTAGTGTAGTATTTGTGCATGATGCACTTTTTACTTCACTAGCCATTCTTATTAAATATTAAACGAAAAGATATGCTTCTCGCCTAAGTCTCTTGTTTACAAATTTTCAAATAATTTGAAATAAGGGGTCCATAACTTAGATTTCTCAAAAAAATTACTAGGGCTTCTCTGCAGCCTCGACACCAAAGAAGGAGAAGAAAATTTTCGGAAATTTCCGAAAGTGTGCCTAGGGAGAGCCTTGTGCCTCAGGAGAAGAGCACACCTTTTGCTCCTCATCCTCGCCTTGCCGAAGGGGCATCGCCTTGACTCAGGCAAGGCAAGGCACTGAGAGCTCACATCGCATCTCCTCATGCCTAAGCATGCCTTTCACAGCTATAATTCTATCGAAAGAATACTAATGCAAATAGGTTTGGATTCAAACCATTGTATGAGGGCTTCAACAGTAGGTAATGTTAGATTTGCCTAAACTGAATAAAGCTTTATCATAAATTCTAGGGTTATTTAGATCTATACCTACTACTTGCCAAAGCAAACAGAATTGCACATCTCTCAATCTTCTCAGCCTCCTCCATTTGATTCTTTATAAAAAAAGATAAATGAATAGCATGACATATTGCATTTTACTCCCACGGTCCCACTGCAAAACACGCATTAAGACCAGCATCCCCAATAAATCATCAATTCAAAAGATTCTCATGTTAAAAAATTAATGCTAGAAGAAGAATAAAACTGAAAACAGAGAAATCAGAGCTTATACCATTTTGGTTTTTCCAACAACCGAAACTGAAAAAATTAGAAACAGAAAACACTCGTTCTCATGCTGAAGTTTGGTTCTCGTTATAATCCAATTATTTCTTATTTCTTCACCATTTAGTTTATGGGTACAGTGAAACAGGGGATACTGAGACTGAAGACAATAGAGGTTGTGTATGTATCATTCTTTGAACCTGCTCAACTAGCTTCCAACTGATGATGAAAAGATCAAGATGCGAAACCAAGCTTTTGATTCCAAGTTCATTCTATTCGTCACATGGGTTCAGCAAAGAGCTCCATGTCCATCAGATTCTACCATGACTATTCTTTTTCATTATTTCTGGCTCTCCAGTTCCTGCAAGGGTGGGATTTCCCTGGATGGTTGGTTATATAACAAGTCAAACAAGAAGTACATATCAATGATGTGACTTGGAAGACCTTGTTTAGACTTCTTCCAATTCACTATCAATTGATCATTTATTGAAAAGTTGGAGATATATATTTGGGATGCGAATGATATAACTGCTAATTTTTTTTGTAAAAATCAAGAGTATTTATTGATCCAAAAACAATTGATCAATGATTAAAGGACCCAATAAATGCATTACAAAATAATAACTTCATTGAACAAATAAGCATATAAATTCGAAGTGTGTATGTAAAAAGCATACCCGGCATGGATCCGGTTCAATGGAAAGGCTCCAGAAAACTTGTTACCTCCCAATGCAAGAATTTGAATGTCTGGAGAAAAGATGGTTGGAACCTCTCCCGAGAATTGGTTGGACGAGAAATCTGCGTACAACAGGTTTGGTTCACTTGAGTGTCAAAAACTGGGAAAATGTTGCCAGAAAGTCTATTGAGAGACAAATCTAAGTGTTGAAGGCTGGAAATTTGGGAGATGGATTGAGGAATAGGTCCAAAAAACTTGTTCCAGTTCAACATCAGAAAGATGAGAAACTGTGGATCTCCAATGTTCTTTGGCAACTCCCTAGAAAATTGTTATGGGAGAGAGCAAGGCTAATTAATAGCGGAGACCAAAAGAGAACTTGAGAGTTTGGTATGAGACAGAGACAGATAACCAAAGGAATGAAATGGGAGGTCACTTTGGGTTCAGATAGAGTGAAGGCCCGCTGCTGCTTATGCTTTATGTCACAGTATGGAACTGACAGTCCTATTTATTTACTGCTTTTTTTTTTTTTTTTATGTTTTTTCCTTTACATTTTCCCTTGTAAGTTTTGAAAGGCAAATACAATCTTACGTTGGTTTTCTTTTTTCATTTTTTTGTTAATAATGCCATGAACCATGAGTTTCAATCAAGCATAAAACCATCGATTTCGATAAATATATGGACACTTGAATTTTACGTTTATAACCGAAATATATCGAAGGATTTTTTTTTTTACATATCGATAAATCCAAAATTATTCAAAATTAATATACTTCTATTAATTTATGATGAAAATTTAAATTGTTTCTATCAAGTTTTATTATAACTAAAATAAAATTTTGATATTAACATTAATTTATCCTAATAATTGATTTATCTTAAAATTTGATATTCTTAATCTTTATATTAAGACTTTATTTTATTAATATATATTCTTTATCTTATCAAATTAATTTTAATTTATAAATTACAACTTTATTAACTATTTAATTTTTTAATCAAACCCTAGCCTCCTTCTCTCAACTTTTTCTCTCTTAGCCTCTTTTCTTTAAGTAAGGAGGGGTGATTTTTTTTTCCTTCTTGGCCGGAAATCATCGTTCTACACCTCTTTTCCATATCTTTTTCTCAATAAAGTAGTTATTCCACACAAATTTAGGTTTTTATATGTTTTTTTTCATAATTTAGTCGTAGACGAGACAGCGCGCGATCAGAATACCTTGTGTGCTTCAGGGTCATTACGCCATCCCAGCAGCAGAAGTGGCTGCGCCATCTCGATATGACGTTTGGTTTTCAGAAGATTAATTTATGTTGGGTGAGATTCGAATCGAAGAAAGATATACGATCAAAGACAATAAATAAAATCAATTCGCTCAAGCATGCATGTAACTTCGAAAGTAAAGGTATTCTACTCACACACATCAAACGTGCATTCAACTATCAAACGATAGTAGCCGTCGCTTTATTGCCTATTAACCTGGGGATGTTATTTATCCTTTATGATTTTTAAATGCCATTATATTGCTTCTATCACGCATTGTTACCGAAATCAATAAAATTATTTTTCTTAAAAAAAAAAAATGAACATATTTTTTGGTGTTTTCAAAATTAAAAATATTAATGTGAAAAAAATTAAAATAAAGTGATAGTAATTTTTTAAGAAAAGTATTAATGAAAAATGAAATATTTAATATTTATATTCTAATTTAATTAAGTTAAATTTATGGAATAATATAAAATAAATTTTAAATTTAATAAATTTAAGTTACATATAAACGATAGTATAAAGACTTTTAAAAAAATTTTAATAAAATAATTAGAATTAATATTAAAGAAACTTTTACAATATACTAATAAAGTGCCGTGTTGGCCTTGTGGTAACTCAGGCTCAGCTACCCACCTTTTGGGTGAATCCCGTTACAAGCCAATTTTTGGTCTATTTGATCAATCGACACTCAGCTTTGACGGAAAGAATGCCGAAAATTTTGGGATATAGGTAAAAATACCAATATTTTGTCGATATATCTTGAAATTTTAAACACTGATTTCAATTGGATCATATTTGAATATATAGTTTTTGTTTTTAATAAAAAGATATTCAAAAAGGCATTTAGAAAATGGCATAAAATTAAATAGTTTGGCTTTTACTGTTCAACAAATTTTTTTAAATAATTCAGTAATAAATTATGAAAAAAATTTAAAAAACAAACCCCACCTTAGAATGACTTCATAAGTGATATAACATCTATTACTGCTCTTGGTAGGAAAAAGGGAAATTTCCTGGTCCATTCTAAACGTAGCAATCCATTTTTTCTAATCAAGGCATAACATATGCACTTTAATATATGACAGACAAAGCATCAAAATTATCAGTATTGTTGCAATTTGATCAATAAACAAAAGAAGTTGTACATCAACTCACATTACAAAATGAGGAAACCTCTCTAATATGGTTCTGTACCCTATCTTCCCCTATTTTAGTATGACCACTTCCCTAGATTCTGTTTAATCTTTCAAACTTTTCAAGACCTCCAGATAATATTGTTAAGAGTTCTGATCAATAAATATCACCTTTTTTCTGTGGTGTACATCATACTACAATGTTTGAGGCCCAAACCCTTAGAGCAACGTTGAAAGTGTTTCAGATGCAGAAAAGATAAGAGCTCTTACCCGGGTCAAGCCAGAGTCCACCAAACACCGATGTTCTCTAACCAGGATGAAGTACCACCATACTTTGCTACAATTGGCATTAGTATGCTCTCACATTCTCCATTTTACCATGTCATGTTTCTTTCAATGTATCTAACAAGGATAATGGCAGTTTCCTAGGGAACAAAGCGCATTTTCATCCGATATAGATATTTATCTAGACCATTGTGATCGATCATCCCCGTCTTCATGGAAGATCACCTTTGCTTTAGTGAATAGACCTATTCAGCCGCCTCGCTTCCGTGCTCTTCGGGCCACTACCCGAAAAATTTTGAAGATTCAATATTCTATGAAAATCCTTGAGAACTCTCATTACCAAAAATCCCCACATGAACATGTCCCATCTTTAAAAACAAATTGAACCGAACTCGCATCCCTTACTAGCACTTCTCCTGTGTTATCTTGGAAATGAATTTAGTTTAACTGTGGCAATCACCGACTTCCTGTGTTCTTAATAACTCCATATGCGTAGGCCAGAGAACAAAACAAAAATCAACCCAAAAGCAATAGCAAGTTTCTCATTGTGGTGGTTAAGCATTTTTATCTTCTCGTATTTTTCAATATCATGAAGAACGTAACTCATATCGAATATATCCCTCTTCAATCATTTCTTTACGCTTAGTTTTTCCAACTCAAGATATAGTCCACCTGTAAAATGACTTGATCGGGTCATCAAAGAAAAACATGCACTTTGCCTTTATATTTAATCCAACTATATCCCTGTTCTTTACTCTTTATCTCTCATTCCTCTTCTTAACCGAGCCGCCTGCTCCATTTTCTGGGCAAAAGATAAATACTTGAAAGCAAGAGATAGGCTGGGTGTGGTTCCGAGGCTCTAATCAACAAGAGAACTACGCCATTTCCCAATTTCCATGTCACATTGAACTCTACATGAGCTCAAGGTAGCCCATCCAACCACGATGGCAAGGCATCTTATTTATAAAATTTCGCTTCTTCCAACTTTCTAGCTCCTGCACGTGCCAGGATCAATGATGCATGTGTAGTGACTGTGATAGGTATAATCCCATGTTCTTATATCATTGATTCAAAATATTGAAGTCCTTTCTCCACTAGTCCTACTCTACCGCAGTCGGGAAGGACCCCAACAAATGTAACCCATCTCGTTTGCCAATGGCCAACATTCTTCAAAAAAAAATAGGGCTTCTCTACATCAGGATGAGAGCTTTTTAAACACACACACACACACACACACACACACACACACACACACACACACACACACACACATATATATAGCAGTTTATATATATATATATATATAAGAGACTCAAAACGATAAAGGTGTTGGTCCTCAAAGAGATCAAACGACGCTTTTGATTCAGGACAAAAAGCGGAGATGTACCATCTCTCGAACCTTGAAGCCAAAGAAGATGATCTTGTGATTGAAAATTAAAGTACTCATAGCCTCGATGGTGAGAGTGGAGAAACCAATAAATGAACCGAAAAAATTTCCAAAAATCACTAATAAACAACCAAAATTGCCAAAATTGCTAAAGGCGTGCCTAGGAGAGCCTCACGCCTCATTCCCCTGCTATGTCAGCAAGGCTCTGACTTAGGCGAGGTGTCGAGAGCCTCGTGACGCTTCTCGTGCCTAAGTGCGCCTTTTACAACAATGATTCTATCATAAAATACTTATACAACAGGTTTAGGATTCAGACCATAGAAAGAGGGCTTCAAACGTAGGTAATGTTAGATGAAATAAAGATCAAATAAATAGGTCAATAAGACCTAGCTCAAGCGGTTAAAGAGACGAGGAGGGTATAAGAAGGGTGGGTTCAAGGCTGAATCCAATAGGTTAGATTCTGCGTTACTATGATGTAATGCAAAGTGAAAAGATGTAAAAAAAAATCCAATAGATAGGAACGTGCCTCAACCGAATATGTAATGACCCGTACCAAATAATACAAGTTTGCAAGCGTTTGACCAAGTTTGATTTAAGTTTGACCAAATTTGACTAGGTTTGACCAACACTTAGTAGGTTGACCAAAGTTAACTTTTTCAAGGATGAATAATTTTGGGTTGACTAAGACAATTATTTCGAGGCCTCGCTGACACGTAGTTCATAGGACGGTCGAATCGCCAAAACTGACCTACTGATAAAAAGTTATAACCCGGTAATTTCAAACCAAAGAGCTAAAAAAGTATCCAAACTATTTTTAAATTTTACCCGAAGCGACCTCTAGACCCTATATAAACATAACTGACTAATTTAAACCCCAAATTTCAAAACACCTTCGAGCTCCCAAACCCTAGAAAGCTCAACAGAACACAGTCATCACATTTAGGCCATTTGGCGCTGCTGTGGAAGATCGACCGGGGCTGAGGCACCTCGCCAACCACCAAAGAACACGCTGGGCCAAGGAGGAAGGACACCCACGCCGCCACGGAGATTTCACGGTTAACCGTCACGGATGGGCCAGATCGGTGCGAAGGGCGGGCGGCGCCACCGTGGTCACCTGACCGTTTTCGACTTTTCCTACATTTCCGACCACTCCCGCCACCCCCATGCCTTCCTTTCCACCATTTGGACCCTAACTCATTTCTCGTGGTCCCTTTTGCAAAATTCTCACCGCTTAGTTACGACGAAACAAAGTTGGTCGATGGTTGATCAAGTTTTTTCGCCACCACAATGATCGTTGGACCAAGGTAATGGTAATCGATGAGTTCCTGTCTCGGGGATTTACGGATATGTGTGGTTTGTAAATTTTGGACGCCGCTTGGGTTAGTTTCCATTTTTAGGTTGTTTCTGTAATTTACCGAGAAGTCGGGATCGAAATAGGTACCAATTAATAAATTTAAAAAAATTGATGTTGTATTAGTGAAATTGGATGTTTTTAGAAATTATTTGACGGTTCAATTTTGGAGAAATTAGCCCTGCTTAAAAGCCCCAATTTTTTGTATTCGCCTATAGGGCACACTATGTAATTGGACCTGTCGAAGTTCAATTTGGATGGTCTCATAGTTCTAAAAGTTATTCTAAGGCCTTAGGGATATCCCAATGTCGTTGGTTCAATTATCGGTTCTAAGCTGCATTTTATTTATATTACATTTATCTGGTCGCTTGTACTGGTATTTATCTCGCAAGACAAGACTGAGCGCCTCAGAAACTGTGAGTGGTTTATATGTTTTTACAATGATTGGGGTATTATATTGATATATCTATTGTGATTAAATATTTTATATATATTCTCGCTTTGATTAAATGATTGAAGTTGCATACAAATGTGATTATCACCATATAAAACAGTTATCATTTCACGTGAATTTTGTCAACATTTTCACTGCTTGGGAAGTTAAAATTAGTCTCACGGATGAGTCTCTGGTGGTATTTAGACATTGGGCATGTAGATTGGTTTTAAACCCTTTGAGAAATTATTGTTTTATGAAATGGATTAAAATATATGTGTTTAATAATTGGTTAAGGAATAGGGCTTAACAGGTATGTCTCAATTTCGGGCTTGAATTGAGAAACTAAAGATCTTCACGAAGTTGATTGAGCCAGGAAAACAAGTCCATAATTCTTAACCTAAGCATACGCTGGACGTTGGAAAAAGTACACGTGAGTAAGGACATTGAGTCGGAGGTTGGACACTGAGTCGAGGTTGGACATTGAGTCGAGGTTATAAGGTGATAAAATTATATTGTACCGAGATTGAGTTCGCGAATTATATCAGAATGAGACCGGCATCGCTACCGCCACGCGAGGCCGTTACATCCAATGGTTATATATTATTTCCACGGCCGTGAGGTCGGGTTTACCCTACCATTTGGTATTCTGAGTTTGCCACGGTGACGTGAGGTTGGTTTCATCCAATCCTATATGTTATTTTATCGTACCGGTGAGGTCGGGCTTCACCCACGGTTTGGTATTTCAGTTTTGCCACGGCGGACGGAGGTTGGTTTCATCCAACGGTTATATGTTATTTATCATCGCTGGTGGCTCAAGCTTACCATCGCTATCATCATTAGTTTTACTACAACATTTCCGATGTTGGTTATCGTGTGAGGTGGGTGTCCCACCCGCTGAGGATGGGTACACAGATGGTACATCGTTAGCGTATATGGTATGGTACATTGTTAGCGTATATGGTATGGTACATCGTTGGTGTATATGGTATGGTACATAGTTGATTTATATGGTACGGTACATTGTTGGTTTCTGAGTAAGGCATAACCTTTTTAATAGTTATGATTATTGTATTTTCCATGATTAATTGTACGACATGATGTTCATATGTTTTATGCATTTAATTTCACGCAGAATAAATTCGGGATATATGTTCTTGATAATGAAGTGGGCTAACTTATTGAGCATGACTTTCATATCACTGGTTTTGAGAAATGGTTTTGTGAAACGCTTGCAAACGTGTGGGGAACCTTATAAATGGAGTGAACGTGAGGTCTTGAGATATGAAATGTTTAAAAATTAAAACATTATTTTCCTTATAAATTAGCGCCACTCACCGGCGCTTTAATTCTCACGCTTATTGTTTTAAATCTGCTCCCTAGGTCCCGGCGCTGTAGGGTCTACTCGCGCCGTGATCCAACACCGGTCTTTCACACAATTAAGATTTACCCCATCCATCCTGTCTTTTCTTGTTGGACCTATTTATTTTCATTTGTAACCCTAAATTGCAAATACTCTGTGATGCTCGATATTAAGATTAACCTATACGACCGCATGAGGTCAGGGTTATGACTCTACATTTGGATAGGTCGGTCGCGGGATTTTCTATATAATCGAGGTATTGTGGTACCGCATGATACTTCTCTTTAGGTGGGGCCTCTTGCGCATCCCCTGCGATTTATAACCCGAATCTACTCGAAGTGATTCACTCCGTGGAACCCCGGAGGTATCCGGGTCGGGTCTTGTCAGAATAAAGCTTAATCCTAAATTGTATGGTTATTTAGATCTATACATACTACTTCCCAACTCAAACAAAATTGCACATCTCTCACTCTTCTAAGCCTCCTCCATTTGGTTCTTTATGAAAATAGATATAAATGAATAGCATGCCATATTACATTTTGCACTCTATGAAATATTATAAATAAAAAGGCATCAAGCACTGATCCCCAATAACCATCACCCAAAAGATTCTCAAGTTAAAATTTAATGCCAGAAGAAGCAAAAAACTGAAAACAGAGAAATCATAGCTTATGCCATTATGTTTTTCCAACAACTGAAACTGAAGAAATGAGAAACATATATTTTTTGCAATGGACAGCAAATGGTATTATATTACTTGCATAATTGTTACACTCTTTCTTATGCTGAATTTTGGTTCTGGTTATAATCCAATTATTTCTTATTTCTTCACCATTTATTTGTAGGCTTACAATCAAACTGAAAAATATCATAACTACCAGCAGATTTTTTGGCACTACTGCTACTAACAGAAAACAGAGCATTATGGAGCAACAATTTGAAAAATAAAGACTAAGTCTTACTAAGGCTTTTTCAAACTTCAAAGGCAAAATTTCATAGTTTCTAACATAAACAAGGGATACTGACAACAAGGCTGAAGACAATAGAGGTTGTGTATGTATCATTCTTTGAACCTGCTCAATTAGCTTCAGTCTGCAAAGTCCAAGTGTGGCTATGATGATGAAAAGAAGAAGATGTGAAACCAAGATTTTGATTCAAAATTCATTCTATTCATCCATTGAGTTCAGAAAAGAGCTCCATGTCCATCAGATTCTATCATAGGTATTCTTTTTTATTATTTCTGGTTCTTCAGCTCCTGCAACCAGATTTCTCATTGGCAATTGAATTTAGTAGAGAATTAAGTTTCTTAGTAAGAATGTGAAGCTATTCTTCTTTTCTTTAACACTACAATGTTTGATTTTTCACCCAATCATGAAATTTCACACAAGCTCTTGAACTTTTTCTAATAAATGGCCTACTGCCTCATCATTTTGTATGCTTATTATCAATAATCTTCCATGACACTCAGAAGAAAAGGATTCAAGAAGTTTGAAGTTCGGCGTGCTGGAAGTTCTTGCTTGAAGTTGTGAAATGGACTAATGATAGTTGTATCAAGTTTTTCTCAAAATTTCAAGTGAGGGTTTTGCTCAAAGATTCACTGTCCTTTTCATCAACGGACACTTCAGCTTTGATCAAATAATGCCGAAAATTTTGGGACATAAGTGCAAAAAATACTAATATTTTGGTCCATATATCTTGAAATTTTAAACACTGATTTCAATTGGATCATATATGAATATATAGTTTTTTTTCAAAAAGGCATTTAGAAAATGACAAAAAATTAAATAGTTTGGCTTTTACTGTTCAACAAATTTAAAAAAAAAAACTCAGTAATAAATTATGAAATTTTTTTTAAAAACAAACCCAACCTTAGAATGACTTCATAAGTAATATAACATCCATTCCCAAGTTCTAGGTAGGAAAAAAAAAGGGAAATTTCCTGGTCCATACTAAATTTGTCTACCCATTTTTTTCTAATCAAGAAAACAACATATGCACTTTAATATATGACAGACAAAGCATCAAAATTATCATTATTGTTGTCATTTGATCAATAAACAGTTAGTTGTACATCAACTCACATTACAAGATGAGGAAACTTCAATATGGTTCTCGTAATTCCTGTCTTCCCTATTTTAGTATGACCACTTCCTAGATTTTGTAGTTAATCTTTCAAACTTTTCAAGACCTCCAGATAATATCGTAAGAGTTCTTATCAATGGATATCACCTTTTTTCTGTGTTGTACATCATACTACAATGTTTGAGGCCCAAACCCTTAGAGCAACGTTGAAAGTGTTTTAGAGCTGCAGGAAAAGATAAGAGCTCTTACCTGGTCATGATGTAGTCCACCAAACACTGATGTTCTCTAACCAGATGAAGTACCACCCTACTTTGCTGCAATTGGCATTAGTATGCTCTCACATTCTCCATTTTACCCTGCTGCGGTTTCTTTCAATGTATCTAACAAGATAATGGTAGGTTTCCTAGAGAACAAAGTTAATTTTCATCTGATATAGATATTTATCTAGGACCATTGTGACTGAATTCATCTCTGCCTTCATGGAAGATCACCACATTGCTTTAGTGAATAGACCTATTCAGCTTTCTGCCCTGCTCCGTGTTTCAGTCTCTCACCTGAAAATTTTGAGGATTCAAATATTCTATGAAAATTCTTAGAGAACTCTATCACCAAAAATCCCCACATGAACATGCCTCATCTTTAAACAAATGGAACCGAACTGCATCCCTTACTAGTATCTCTCTCTGTGTTATCTTGGAAATGAATTTAGTTGCCTTGTGGAAATCACCACAGATTCTCAGGTTCTTAATAACCCATATGGGTAGGCCAGGAGGAACAAAAATCAACCCAAAAGCATTAACAAGTTTCTCACTGTGGTGGTTAAGAATTTTTATCTTCTCAGATTCTTCAACATCATGAAGAACAGAACTCATATCAGGAATATATCCCTCTTCAATCATTTTACAGTTAAGTTTTTCCAACTCAGAATATATCTGACCTAAAAATGGACTTGACTGGTCATGAGCAGAGAAAACATGCACTTTGCCTTTATATTTCAACCAACTATATCCCGGTTTTTTTTTACTCTCTTATCTCTCATTCCTCTTCTTAACTGAGCCACCTCGTTCCATGTCCCTTTGGTAGAATAAAGACTTGAAAGCAAGAGATAGGTTGCAGGGTTCTGAGGCTCTAATTCAATAAGAGAATCCGTTGCCCATTTCCCAATTTCCATGTCACATTGAACTCTACATGAGCTCAGCAAGGTAGCCCATCCAACCACGTCAGGATGGCAAGGCATCTTATTTATAAAATTTCTTGGCTAACCAACTTCTTTCGGCTGTAGATCGTGATGCATGTGTAGTGATCAGGGATAGGTATAATCCCATGTTCTTTTATCATTGATTCAAAATATTGAAGTCCTTTCTCCACTAGTCCTGCTCTACTACAAGCTGAAAGGACCCCAATAAATGTAACTCCATCTGGTTTCAAGCCAATGGCCAACATTCTTTCAAACAAATCAATCGTCTCATTGGCTTCCCAAACTGGGCATAGCCTATGAGTAATGCAGTCCAAGAAACTTCATCTCTTGTGTTCATTTCAACTTGAACAACTAGTAAGGTCTTCATGCTTCCGTTTACCATATAGGTAATAAGCGCATTAGATCTGATTTATAAAAGAAATCAAGCCGAGACCAAGGCTTGACAATGAGAGTGGGCTAAGCTTGCTAGATTAAGCTCATGAGCTAATAACTTCTAGGGTAAAATCATTTGGCTCAAACCCATTTCCACCATCTCAAAGAAAATCTTACAGCTTCTTCCTAGACATTTTGTATAACCCACCAGCATTGTAGTCCAAGAAACTACATTCTTTTGAGTCATTCTCTCGAGATACTGTTTCTCCCAGATTTTATGCTTTACACTTGGAATACATATCAACAAGAGCACTTCCCACGAACACATGCCTTATGGTCAGTCCTTATTGCAGAAGCATGGTTGTTTCCCTTCTCCAAGGTAAAAGCCTCCACAAACTGATCAAGACCTTCAAATGTAAACTGATCCATGGTAGATCCTGCCAATATCATCTCTCCTGAACATATCAACTACCTCTCTCTCCATCCCATTCTGCATTATTTCTGAATCATGGTTGTCCAAGAAATGAATCTCTCTCCTTTAGGCCATGAGAGCAAATGTTTTAAGACTCTTCAACCATCCCACGCCACATAAGCCCAATGATAATTGTGTTACACATAACTACATTCCTCTCTGGCATTTCATCATAGTACCCCTTTACATCAAAGATCAACCCCAATTTCGCATACATGTCCATAAAGGACTACCCACAAATACATAAGACCCAAAACCAAATTTCAGTATTTGGCCATGAATTTGCCTACCCAAATCCATCCATCGACAATTCGAACACAGTATAAGCATTGTTGAAAAATGCTGGTTCAAATTCATGGCTGCGTCCTTCAACATCAACTTATAAACTCCAACAGCATCAGTACTGGAGCCATAATTAGCATAACCCGATATAGCCAAATTCCAAGAGGCCCCATCTCGAAATGGCATCAGATCAAAGATTTGTTGCATTTGAGAAATCCATGAGAAGAGATTTGATTGAGGAATATGATCAGACACGCGGTGGGCATATTCTAAATTGCCTAACTTGCTGTAAGTGGAGACCATATGGAATGTTATTTGAGTAAAAATTGCCTCAGGTGCACATTTATTGCAAAGGGTGGTGTACGCAGGCTGACTCACATCTCAAACCTTTTAATTGCGGCTAAATCTCCCACTTTATGATGGCTATTCAATAGAATCAACCGGGGTTAGCTGGTCGGTTTTTTGTATTTGAACGTGGTCTTCTTAATGCCTCTGCTTTGTTGCGTCTTCCTGAAATGAGACCTTGGAAATGGTCAAACATCATCGATCTTCATTCCTGAAAAGTGGATGCAAGCAAGAATATGCTTAGTTAGTGGTTGAATTAATCCATCTATATTTCCACATTATTTAACTGTTTTCGTGTGTTTTAAACTAATGGGGTCAGTGATTGAATCATTGGTTAAACCGGATTGGAGCGAATGGTCGGAAAGGTCATCATTCGATCTAGACCGGACGGTCCGGTTGGATCTTTAAAACATTGTAATTACCTTAAAAGTTAAAACCCATACCCATGTCCTTTCTGGAATTGGATTGGGTCAGCCCATAAAGAAAGAAATCCAAACGGTTTGCTAATGAAGGTTGCCCATCCAATTTAAGTGGTGGCGGCGGTGGCGATGGATGCGAGGAACTCCTAAGAAAGAAAGTTGGGTCCTACCATAGTTCCCTCTGCCAGATGTGATCTGCGACCTAGATGAAAGGAGCCAAGGACCTTATTTACTATTTAGACGTAAAACATGATTGATTTTAAGAATAAGCGTTTTATAAACTGGACTATACTATAGATTGGTGATACTTTAACCAGTAAACTTGTTCTTCCCCAGGCTGAGAGAGGATTCGTGGATAAATTTCCAATGTCAGAGGATTTCCACTTAAGAAAGAAAATTTTTTTGCCCAAATCCTAATTCTTCAACTCCCTCAATGCAAAATCAGAAAGAGGAATGCCATTCAAAATTTGTTACTCTAAGAAGTATTTTGACAGTTGCTACAACTTTGTGTTTACACTGGGAGGTCCGTATTTCTTTTACATAACGTCGGTGACTTGTTTAAAAAAAGTAGTATGAAAAGAGAAAAAAATGTTGTGTTCTTGGTTGGAAAAGAAAAAATTGTATTTTTTTTTTCACTTAATTCTAAATACAACTTTTGTTGTTAATAATGCTTATTATGATTAAGTATTTAATTGTTTTTAGTCAATCTTTTTATTTTTATCTAAATTTTGAGAAAATAATCTTTTAAATAAAAATTTAAAATGCATATAATTTTATTTAATTAGCTTGGACCAATATGATTTTCTCATATTTAAAAATCTATTTTTTAATTAAAAAACATAAAAAAAACATAGAAAAAGCAAAAAAGTCAAATAGTTTGGCCTTTTCTATTCAACATTTTTTTTTCAAATATTCGATAATACATCGTGAAAAAGTTATATAAAAAAAACATGTGGAAAACAAATTGCTTTTAGCAAAAAACCAAAAAAAAAAAAACCACCATAGAGTGACCTCATAAATGATATAACACCCATTACCAAGTTCTTGAAAGAAAAAAAAAAAGAAATTTCCAAGTAAATGAGTCGTAAAAAGTTGTTCTATCAAAAATATCTAACTACGAATAAATTTATGAAATTTCATTATGTATTCTTCTTTGATTATTTGAAGGGCTGGGATGATTTCCTGTTTCCTGATCAAAGAATGAACGGATGGATCAGGGAGATGGGAAAAAAGAATATGGAAATTTTTTTTGACAATTTGTCAATATCGTTCCAATTTTATCGGATGTCACCGCTTCTGATATATAAAGACTAAAAATTCGGTTTGTAATAAGACTTGACGTGGGATGGGTAGCGAGCGAGCGTCGTATTGAATAAACCTCTAAATGGGATTCGGTGTGGCAACGAGGGTGCGGCATAGAGAAAATGTCAGCTCACCGTATTGGAAAGCAACGACTTTATAATAAACTATAGCTAATCATTTTAAAGAAGTAAGAGAGAGAAAAAGAGCATAAAAATAAAATTATTTTTTAATAATGTAGTTTTTATACATAGATCTGAGTTTTATTTTATTTTTGTGATTTTGTTGTTGTCTTGATGCGGTGTTTGTTTTTATCGTAGTCTTTATTCACGATTTTTTGTTTTTAAATACAAATGCTTATTATGATGTTTTATTTATATATAGGCTTGATTTAATAAACAAAGCATGTTAAAATTCGAGATGGATATAGTCAAAATTATGATGCGTCGATATGTTCTGCATGGCAGGTCATATATATTCTAATAATTAACCTAATACTATGTTTTGAATAATTTGTATTTGTGTTTTTATGGATGTCAATCAAATTATTCCCTTTTTAATAAAGAAAGAAGTAAGAGAGAGAGAAAATAGAATATCTTGAAAAGAATAATAATAAAAAAAAAACAAGTAAATAAAATGACAATTTGGTTTGGTCAGAACGGGTTAGGGTTTATTTTCTGGCTAAGCGACTTTGGGAGGGATTCGAGATTGTTATTCCACAGTTATATTTTAAAAATATTTTTTGTATTTATTTTATACTTTAATATAAATAATAATTATTATTATTATTATATTGTATTTAATAAATAATTTATAATATTTTTATTTTTTATGAAATATATTAATTTTAATATAATAATAAAAAAACAAATGCAAAAATTAAAATAAAAATAAACAAATATCAAATGTAAATGAGGTGGATTTGGAAATTTCTATATCTCCGGCCTGCAGTTTAATTTTTAAATGGGACAACGTTTAGGAATTAGAAAAAATAAACGGGCAGGATCGGGATGAGTAAAAATTATATTACTCAATGTTGTCGTCCCACTGTAGTTGTGAGCTTTGTTAGCCCTCCTCCTTTATTAGGCAATGGTGAAGTTTTTATTGTTTTGATATAAAATGACTTTATATTTTCATTTTTTTTATTCAGATTTTTTTACAAAAAAATTTCAACAATAAATAATGAAAATTTTTAAAAACAAACAATTGAATGCTCAAAACTATTTAGCTTTCAACAAAAAATAAAGAAAGAAAGCTGAGGCAATTGTTGCAGTGTATTCCTAGTAATGCCCGAAATGCTATATATTTCTTTTGGATAGGGATTAATTGCCATAAACAGTAAGAAAATGAATTCTTTTAAAGAGAGAAAGCTTTAGGTTGAGACTGAAGACATTCATGTGCAAGAGATAATACCGCCACGAGGCCTTTAATAGTATTTTTGTGAAAGAGGAAATGCAAAAACTAGCAGCAGAGTATGTGTCTTTGATTACATTGGTAGTGGCAATAGCATGTTTATCTTGAAGATACATATGTGTTTATTCGATAAGGAAAAATGGCTTTTAGAGCTAAAAAGAATGGACCATGTCAAACTGCTTCTGGTTATCCATTAATATAATATAATATTTTGTGGTCTTGTGTTTACACTGAGAATATAGGTCCCTATTTCTGTTACAATGCAGTGTCCCCCACGCCCACGCCGCCTGAAGTCAAGGCATTATTATTCACATAGTTGCTTTTAGCAAAAAAATTGTATTTTTACACTGGGAATAAAATTGTATTTTTTTCTACTCATCTATTTATTTTTTATCAATATTTGTATTGGCAATACATTTATTAAAATAATTTGGTTTTTAAATAAAAATATTAAATATAAAAAATATCCATTTGAAATAATATTTAATATTAACAAATCCATATTTTCAAAAAAAAAAATTAACATATCCATTTAAATAAAAATATTAAATATTAAAACTCATCCATTTAAAATAGACTAGTTTTTAAATAAAAATATTAAAACTCATCCATTTGAAATTATATTTAATATTATTTCAAACTCATTCATTTATTTTTAATTAGTAGATTTAAATAAGTTTGAATTTTCTTTAATAGATTTTAAACATTAAAAACATTTTAGTAGATTTAAAATAATGAATGATTTATTTATATTTTAAAAAATACATTTTGAATTTTTATTTAGTACCTTTAAAATTTTAAAATAAATTTTAACAAAAAAGAATAAGTGTTAAAAAATAAAAAAAAACCTATGGTATGAGCGGGTTTTGGGCTGAGGCTAGGTTGGGGAGGTTGTGTTCAACTAATTGGGGGTTGGGTGAGGAGAGGAGGAGAGAAGAGATGAGGGAAAGAGAGGAAGAAGGAGTAGGAAAGTGAGAGTGGGTCCTGTAATGTCATGTGGGCCTTGCGTCGGTAGTGCTGGCTTGATTTAACGTCGTTGGACCTGCTGCGTGCTCCCGATTATGTGAGGATTTAAGTAAGAATTTCACGAGTAAGCGATGGGAGTCTCTTTGGACTAAATTTTTGAGGTGTAAATGTGATGTTTGGTAAAACATAAGGGGGTTTTTTTAACCTCTACAAAAAAAAAAAAAAACTAGGACTTCTCTATAGTGTTTTTTGATGGGAACTCTTTCAAAAAACGGCTTGTCGTTTGATATGTATTTAAAAGCAACTACGAAGCGCTTGAGAAAGAAAATCTTTGTGACAAAACTAAAAAATTATTCTCTCAACAGTGCAAAAAGAAGGGAGAAAGACCAATAAACAGCAGAAATTTCAAAAAATGCTAAATTTACCGAGAAGGATAACCCGATAATGCAAAAATTGAAGAGTACAAGCGAGCCTAGGGAGAGCCTTGCGCCTAATCGTCGCTTTACTAAAGGGGCGTCGCCTCGACTCAAGTGAGGCACTAAGAGCTCGTATAGCGTCCTCGCGCCTAAGTGCACCTTTCACAACTATGATTCTATCATAAGAATACTAATACAACAAGTTTGGGATTCAAACCAGAGAAAGATGGCTTCAACCGCAGGTAATGTTAGATGAAACAAAGATCCAATAAATAGGCCAATAAGACCTAGTTCAAGTCGTTAAAGAGCTGAAACGAGCATAGGGAGGGGAAGGGTCTAGGGCCCGAGTCCCATGAGAAACAGATTTGTAATGTAAAGTGAATAGATGTTAAAAAAAAAATCCACTAGATAGGAGCGTGCCTCAACTGAATAAAGCTTTATCCTAAATTCTATGGTTATTTAGATCCATACCTACTACTTCCCATCTCAAACAAAATTGCACATCTCTCACTCTTCTCGGCCTCCTACATTTAGTTCTTTATGATAAAAGATATAAATGAATAGCATGCCATATTACATTCTATCCCTCCATTTAGTTCTTTGAATTTAGAGTTCCAAGAATCCAAGGTGTGCAATGATGAATTAATAAAAAAAAAAAATGGGGATAGAGGACTTGGGCGAAGGAGTGAGACCAAGCGACGGGTTTTGGTTAGCCATTTTTAGGTTTGTTAATTGTTTCGCCAAGAGTGAAAGGATGAGTTTAAAGAGCTAGTAAATGCAACTTGTCATAGCATTAAGTAGTCATGAAAGTTGTTCAACGTATTAGAATGTCGCTTCTGGTCTCATTCTAAATGGCGTGCTAGGACTGAAATTTTGGCCCCATTTATGAAATATCATCACATTTTCTTCTTTGAATTAATGCTTGGGAGTGCGTGTATTGGTATTTTCCCTCTGCTTCTGGTCTCATTCTAAATGGCGTGCTAGGACTAGAATTTTGGCCCCATTTATGAAATATCATCCTGTTTTCTTCTTTGAATTATGTAGAGTGTAGTCATGACATTATTTTCCTCTACGATTAAGCGAGTATGATTAGGACTTGGACATGAAGGGCAGTCCACAAATCACCCCTCTCATTTTCCTCACTCTTTCCCCATATTTTCTCATCTAGAAATCATTGATTACTCATGCCTCCACTATTGCCCCACTATGTGAAATCATTGGTGATAGCTTACTTTCTCTTTGGAGAAAGAAATGTTGGAAATAGTGAATGAAATCAATGATATTCACCGAATAATATAATTATTCCTTCAGAATTCTAAGAATCTAAGTTTATTACCTCGTTCAGAATTTGAGTGAGGATTCAGTTATCTTTGTTGTGGTAGTATATATATAGGACATCAGAATCTTTAAGGTAACTATACAACCTGATTTTCTTCCTCTGTTTTCCTCCGTCGGTAATATAGTGAAGGAGGGCTTGCTTTTGGTCTTCAGGACAAGACCAAGACAGACATAGCGACCCCGAGGAAGAAGATGAGAGGATGATAATGGATTCGACGACGGGTTTTGGTTGGCCATTTTTGGGTTTGTTAATTGTTTCTTTGAAGTGAATGGATGAACATCTATGTAGCTGCAGCTTGTCATAGCATAACATAACATCGAAACAATATTTTCAGGCAAAGGAAAGACATGGGAACTGGGTCACATCAGGTTGAACAAACAGAGAATGACCGAAAATGAATGCATGATTCTATGCTTTATGTCAAGTGATTTGGCATGGAGTAGGCCCAGTCTAGCCTAAACGAGGATAGGAAGCCCAAGTCCAAATAAGACTTGCCATTATTAATTTATTTATTTAATTTGGCTTTGATTTATCCGATAGTATTGGATTTATCTATTATGATTTCGATTTATCCATTATGGTTTTTTGGACATCCATTAGATTTTGTTTCGTGCTTATAAATAAGCACCTTATGTTGTTTTTGCAGACTTGATTACTATTGAAAATTCGCACTCTGCTCCGCTTTCTTTATTCGTTTTTTATTCTTCGTAGCGAGCTACATCGGGCTTATATCGAGCATGCCAACTTCGATCCGAGATCAAGTTATTCCCCACCAGTTTTGATTCGAGATCGCCTAATTCCTCTTCCGCCTCGAACCCGCCCCGCACTCCAACACCGACAAGGAGTTTCCTCATTCCCGCTGTCGCCGGCAGACTCTCAAGTTTCAACCTTTTTTGGTCGACGATCTATCGCCGTTAATGGACCTAGATCCACTATCACATTTATAGTTGACGAAGATTGATATTTAAAAAGATAACAAGATTACAAGGAAAAAAGTTTACAAGGGAAGCTTCTTAATCGATTTTAGTCTCACACTTTGGTCGTACAAAGATGCACTACGCTCGTGCACATAAGAGCAGAAGGTCGGTTGATGAATGATGATAAAGACAGAACTGATGTTGTTCCTGGCCGCGTTCCTTCGCTTTAGTTTCTATTCTCTGACCTGTGTTGCTACCTTTCTATTTTCGCTGATACTCACTTTCGCTTCCTGATCACTATTGTCGTACTTCATCATCGGCAGACACAATTTTTGTTTCGCAAAATCACGCTAAGGAATTATAAAGGCCCTAAAGGTTCTTCAACGGTATATTTTCTTTACTTTGAAAATTTAGTTAATATTCTGATATTTGCATATTTAATAATGTTTTAGTTCACTTTGATAGCATAGAAAGATTAAAAGTAATTAAAAAAAATTATTTTTTTTTAGCGGTTTTTCATGATCGCACTTCTGATAGTATATCACATTACATTTTTTTTAGATTTGTGTTTGTTGCATTAACATATACTTATAAATTTCTTTACTCTCAAGAATGAGATTTTATCTCAAGATAAGTTGGCCACCAAAAAAGCTTATATATTGTCAGACTTTCTTTTCATTTAACCAACGATTCAATTTGAGAGACTCAATAATTTTGACTTAAGACTACAAGCCTTATCTTTAAGATCTAAATGATAGTCTAGTTTGTATACCCGCCATCATGATGCCAACAACGCACAATTTGATTCGGCCATCGTGACGGCAGGTAATTTAATTAATGTAGCGACAATCGACAACGCCAATCCGCCTCGGAACAAAAACCTATGCAATAAATAAAAAAATGACTTGCTTTTAAAACATCCGTAAACATGAGATAGGTGACTAAGTGTCGGCGAAACCTGTTAGAAAACACGTCTGTCACCATATCAGCTTTAAGTCCTTCTAAAGTGTTCACATCAATCTAATGAATTGTGAAATGGTTTACATGACAATTGGGTAAATGAACTGGTAATATTCAATTGCTCAACCTCACAACAAGGTTACCTTACAATAGGAGACTCGCTTAACTTTTAGGTGATCGATTTCAACCTCGCTAATGTCAACTTCATTAGATACCAACCACCAAGGCAAACTTACCCACCAAATCCAAAGTTGAGAAGATGTCGTTCTCACGATACCAACCTTAGGTTAATGGTGTTTCGGGGTAGAGATCAGGATAGACTAAGTTAGACAACTCCCAAAGTGGACATCACAAAAAAGTTAAGGTTAATGCTCCCGAATTTGATGGTGATCGGATCCAAATGTTTTCTCTCATCGGTTAGTCGCTATCAGGAACATTTTGATCGGTGATGAAATGATCGATAGCAGAACTAAGTTCGGCTCATTAAAATGAAAATTCAACCAATTCACTAAGATGTATCGCGCACGTGTTGCAAGACATGCTTCGTTTCAGGAACCACCCATCACCCAAATGGGTTGTTGCGAAAGCAAAGTTGCAAGAAAAGTACATTCCTCCATCGTTATAAGAGCCAATTGTTTTCCACCACACCAATCTAAAACAAATGACTCTAGTTAGCCGAATACTCGCGGCAAATTTGAGGAAGCTAGACTTGGGTGTAGTGAGTTCCATGCCGAGGACCAATTTGTCGCTTGCACTCGCTTGTTAATATTCCAGTCTCGACATTCAGCAATGGTTAGACTGAGGCCTGGCACCAGAGGCGGCTGTCAAAGCCCTTCTGCCGGTAGTTCACACTTCCTTTTGTACATAGCGCTGTTCAATCATCATCAAACGGCATTACCACGCCAACAACATTAGGAGCAAAGAGTCTAGTTTTACATAACTCTCTCCTCGTTGTTTCTCCTATCGCGCCTTAAGGCTAGTAACTCATCGAATACCACGTTGCGTCATCATAAGGGTCATATCAAGGTTTCGTCAGTCTCCCAACGTGCATCGGGTATTATGTTGAACAAAGTATTTTGGAGAATGATAAAGACTCAAATATTGATCCTTTAGATTATTCCGGTGATGGGGATGGCCTTCATGAGAATTGTGATGAAAAGATGTGTCGGTGTGGTTCGATGTGTGTTATCCACAACTATAGATAATGATCATTGTGTCGCACTAGTATTTTTCACACGTCATACAAAAAGGAAGATAAGAAATGTAAGGTGATTGACGGGGTAGTTCAATGAATGTGGTTTCTAAGGATGTCAAGAATTGTTAAACTCGAAAGTAGAACCACACATCCAAATCCATTTAGAGTAAATTAGACTGCACTCAATTGTTGTACCAAAGGTGTCTAGTCTCTTATTCAAACGGGGACAGGTGATGAAATCTATTGTGAGGTGTTACCCATGGATGTTGCCCATGTTCTTTTAGGTCGCCCTTGGTTTTTATTATCTTTTAATGGCAACACTGGTAAAGACAAATATTTTGCTCCCTTGGCACAGTGCAAGAACATATTTGAGACCTCGTTAAGCCTAAAGCTTGTATTTGTAAATGACACTTTAAACCTTTGAAAGGAATTAAAGGTCAAATGTAAGCGCTTGAGAGAGAGGGATTTGAGACCTGTATGTGCTAAAGATACTGAAAAAAGAAGTTCCTCCGATTCTTCATTGCCTGATGTTCCTTTGAAGTGTAGAATTAAGTAGATGATTTTGTCGGGATATGGTTCTGATGAGTTGCTCTGTTGAACTAACACACTTTTGGCAGACACCCAACATGCTATGATTTAGTTCCGTGCTCTTCAACCCGCCTAACCTCCCACATTATATCGAATCCTAAAGAGTAGACGAATGGTCAGGCAGTTAGGCGATCTCTTAGAAGAGGGATTGTTAAAGATAAATTTTTAATTCATAAGGCTACCTTTGTTGGACAATCCTGCCAAAGATGGATCTTCGAGAATGTGTGTGGATAGTGAGCCATCAATAAGATCATAGTCAACATAGATTTCCCATCCCGCGCCTCGAGGATATGTCGACCTGGTTAGCCGGTTCTAGCGTTGGTTCTCTAAGATAGATTTGCGTAGTGGTTATCAGCCAAACTCGTGTTAGTCATGAGATGAGTGAACCGCATTTTAAACACACAAGATGGTTTGTTTGAGTGGTTAGTCATGCCTTTTGGTTTATCTAATGCTCCAAGACTTTCATGAGAGTTATGGACCCATGTCCCCGCAACCCCTCATCAAATTTCGTGGTCTACTTGATGACATATCGATCTATAGTCAATCCAAATAAGAGCATTTAGCACACCTAAGACTGTTTTACTCACTCTTCACAGGCCAAGCTTTATGTTAACCTTAAGAAGTGTTCTTTATGCAACCCCATGCTTTTCAGTTTTATCATGGTCTTTAAACATGGCATTTTAGCTGATCCCAAAGAAGTTGAGTTATTAGGTGATAGTCCTAAACCACAATCTACTTCCACCAGACTGTAGTTTTCTCATGGTTTAGCTTCTTTTATGTGGAGATTATATGATTTAGCACTATTATGGCTCCTATCACCCGTATGTTTAAAGAATAAGAGTTTCAATGGTCTAATGTCAGCAAATGTAAGATTTGAAGAAATTCATGTCTGAATGACTAAGGCACCAATTTTGAGAGATATCCTCGATTTAATAAAGTTTTGAGGTTGCTCTGTGATGTAGGCTGTGGTGTCTTGAGTTTCAGCATCACCCCAGCCTTTCTTTAGTAAAAACTGAACATGCAAAAGATATTCTACATAAGATAAACAGAGTTTTATGGCTATAGTGTAGTCTCAAGTTGAGATTTTATTTGTCGCGATTGAATTTGTGTTGTTTTCACCATCAAGCTTTAAGATATTTAAACCACAAAAGAAATTGAATGCTCGGACATGCTAAGTGGTTGAATTTTTGAATGAATATTCTTTGTGATTAATCACGTTTCGTATTGAAAAACAAAAACACTATGGTAATGAAGGATAATTATTACACTTTATCTGATGAGTGCTCATGTCATCGGGTTTGGATAGATTGAAAATGTGAGTATTCGTATGTCCCGACTTTGGCATTATTTATAATGAGGTTAAGAATGGTAACCGCCAAGATTATTCGACTTCCTCATGAAAATGGGTATTTGTTTAAAGTGACTAAGCCAGGCGTGACTTGACATCATTTAGGATTTATTAATTGGGAGATGCACGCAGTGGTTTGAATGGACATTCAGGAGGGATAAAACTATTGCATTGGTTGAAGATAGGTTTTACTGGCCTTCCTTGAAAAGGGACGTTAGGATAGCTGCACAATGCGTAGATGTCGATAGCCAAGGCTAAGAAACAAAACACCGGCTTATATACTCTTTACCGGGTCTTCGCGAACCTTGGAAAAGATGCTTAGTATGGACTTTGTTTTGGATCGCCTAGACTGCCAGAGGGCATGATTCTATTTTGGTTGTTGCTGACTATATTTTCAAGATGGCACATTTTATTCCATGTAACAAAACCAATGATGTCAAGCATGTTGCTAAATCAGTTTTTTAGGAGAAGTTGTTAAATTGTACTGGCTTTTTGCTTCCACCATTAGACCTCACGATAGTGGATGTGAAATTTGTTAGCTATTTTCGGAAAACCCTTTGGAAATTGTTCGCACTACTTAAAATTTCATCTCGCTTTCACTCGACTGATGGGCAACCGAGGTTGTTAATCGTAGTCCGGCAATATGCTTAAAGGGTTTGTCGGGTAACAAGGTGTTTGGGATTTACTCTTGTCAACAAATTAGCTCTTGCCTATGTCACCTCGCTGCTAACCGCTCAACCTGGTAAAAGTCACTTCCAAATTGTTAATGGCTACTTCCACCCCGCACACCTATTTATCTGCTTCCTTTACCACCTCACATGTGTATCTCGAACCCCGTTAAAACTAAGAAACACATCCACGACTTACATGTCGAGATTAGCGAAAATTTCTAAGTAATGAGGAGTATAAAATCGGTCACGATGCATCGTAGGATTCAAAGAATTTAATGTCATGACTATGTTATGGTTCACATTCGCCCCGAATCTAATTCCAAAATGTTTTCAAAAAACTTTATGCAAGAGCCATGGGCCCTTATTTCTATCATTCGTAAATGGGATCTAATGCATATCTTCGATTTGCCTAACGACATGGATATTAAATTTCGCTTTCAATGTGAGTACTGCTATCTTTTACCGGCACTCGTTCTCTCTACTCATTTCTTCTTCAGCAGCACTACAAAGTAGTTTAGCAACCTGCACCCACTATGCTCGCTACCATTTTCTGGGCTGGCATCGGTGTGGATACCATCCTTGATGATGAGTTCGTGAGTTCTAGATGGCTGGTTCTTCGCTTCTTCTGTCGTCTTGCCACTGTCCATCTAATGCTACTTCTGATATTGTGATATGATTCGTCATTGATTCTTCTGAGTATTGATTGTTACCTTTCCTTTCAATTTTCTGAAATGAATTTTCAAATCCTGAGAGAAATTATGGGTACTTATAAATCACATCTGAAGCTCAAACAAGATGTTAAGCCTGCAAAGTTCAGAATGTAAGTAATTTTTATTACTATTATTTATTTATTTAATTTTATTTTCGATTTATCCGATAGTATTTCTTGGATTTATCTATTACTTTTGGATTTATCCATTATGAATTTTGGATTATCCATTAGGATTTTTGTTTGTGATTATAATAGCACCTTATGTTATTGTTTTTGTAGACTTTGATTAATATTGAAAAATTCCACTCTGCTCTGCTTCTTTTATTCTGTTTTCTTATTCTTTGTAAATGAAGCCACATCATCAAGTTCTATTTCGAGACCTGGCCCAGAAGGTTTCTTACCTGTGGAACATTATGGAACACTTCACCCGGGACATTTATCGGCTAACTTTCATCAATGACAATCCAACGCTTCAATTATTGCTATTTGCCATAAATCCTTTGGTCTTTTCCACGAAGCTTATTATGTCAAATTAATTATTTGTAAAAAATTACATGATCGTTTTTTCCAAAATATCATCATGTTATTTGAGCTATTACATGTTTTGAAAACCGCATTGTTGAATGCGGTTTTCAAAACATATGAAAGACTAGTTTGATTATTATTTTGAGAGGAAGACAACTCATGTAATTTTTTTTTAAATGAATTACTTCCACACTAGCATCCTTGTTTCTTGTTATACACAGCACTCGGAGCTTCAGTGTCAAAGTAACGAAAACAAAATTACATTATAGTAGTTCTTTAAATAATCACAAAACCGCCTTTCCACATGTTTTGAAAACTACAATTGGGAAATATGCTTTTAAAATTATCTTAAACCTCATCCATTTAAGGCAAGCCAAAATGATGCAATAATTGGGGCCACATTATTTTTAAAAGAAAAGCTACTCCCCGTAATTTTTTTGGTATATAAAAATGGATTACTTTGCAACCAAACTCCCAACTCGAGTGAAATACTAACTCGCTGCTACTTAACTTCTCACGAAGTGAGAAATATCACTTTTAAACTATATTATTATTGAACCCTTTTTTTTCTTTTTTCCTTTTACATTTTTTCCTTGTAAGTTTTCAAAGGAAAATACAATCTTGTGGTATGTTTTTTTTTTTTTTTTATTTAATACTAACAGGACTTTGTTCTTAGTAATGCTTATTAGATTTAAGATTGAATGTTTTTTATAAAAACAATCCTTTTATTTATCAAATTTTAGAAAATAAAATTTTAAATACAGGTGATTTTGGCTTACTTAGCTTTGATCATAAAAAAAATGATTTTCCCTTCTGAAAATCTACTTTTTGTTAATAAAAAATATTTAGAAAGTCAAAAGTCAAATAGTCTGACCTTTTCTATTCAATTTTTTTTTTAAATTCAATAATAAATCATGAAAAAGTTTTTTTTTTTTTTAAAACATGCTGAAAGCAAATTGCTTTTAGCAAAAAACAGAAAAAAAAAAAACACCTAGGGACTCACCCTATATGATATAACACCCATTACTGTTCTTGGAAGGAAAAAAAAGGAAGAAATTTCCAAATAAACGGTCATAAAAAAGCGGTTGGTAACACTGAATAATCTGCTTCTTGGTCTCATTCTAATGGCAAGAGGACTGAATGGCCTCATTTATGAAATTTTATCCTGTTTTCTTCTTTGATTATTAGAAAGAGAGTATGATTAAGACTTGGACATGAAGGGCGGCCGTAAATCACCCCTCTCTCATTTTCCTCACTCTTTCCTAGTATTTTCTCATCTGGAAGTCAATGTTTAGTCATGCCTACTATCGCCTTCACCACGCGAAATCATCGCATGATAAATTTTATTTTCTCCTTGGGAGAAAGAAATGTTGTAAATAGTGAACGAAATTAATGACATTCACTGAAAAATATAATTCTTCCTTCATAATTCAAGTAAAGAGTCAACAGTTATCTTTGTTCCAGTAGTATATATATGAGAATCTTCAAGGTTACTACATAAAAGTTCCTAGACAGTATGATTTTCTTCCTTCTTTTTCTCCGTAAAGAACGCCAAACATATCTTCGCCTGCCGGAGCTGGATAATAAAGTATTTTTATATTTATGGTCTCAGACCTATCTTCCCTATTTTAGTATGACCACTTCCTCTAGATTCCGTAGTTAATCTTTCAAACTTTTCAAGACCTCCGTATAATATCGTAAGAGTTCGATCAATGATACCACCTTTTTCATGGTGTACATCATACTACAAATGTTTGAGGCCCAAACCCTTAGGAGCAACGTTGAGTGTTCGTAGCCGCAGAAAATACATAAGAGCTTCACTGGTCACGTCAGAGTCCACCAAACACCGATGTTCTCTAACTAGATGAAGGCCACCACATTTTGCCACACTCATATTAGTATGTTCTCACATTCTCCATTTTACCATGTCACAGCTTTCTTCTTCAATGTATCTAACAAGATAATGGTAGGTTTCGGAGAACAAAGTTATACTTTTTGTCCGGGATAGATATTAACTATAATCATTGCACCAATTCATCCCTGCCTTCATGGAAGATCACCACATTGCTTTGAAGAATAGACTATTCAAATTTTTTTGCTTCAAGCCTGTATTTCACTTTCACTCACCGAAATTTTGAAGATTCTAATATTCTATGAAAATTTCGAGAACTCTTTCTCACTCAAATGGAACCAAACTGCATCCCTTACTAGTATCTTTCTCTCAGGTTATCTTTGGAAATGAATTTAGTTGGCATTGTGGCAATCACCAATGCACTTCTCACAAATTTCTTTGTGTTTCAAGCATTTTTATCTTCTAAGATTCTTCAACATCATGAAGAACAGAACCTATATCGTAGAATATATCCTCTTCAATCATTTTACAAGCAAATTTTTCAACTCAAGATATAACTGAATTAAAATAGACTCTAATTGTCATCAAAGAGAAAACATGCACTTTTTGAATTTTGTATTTAATCCAACTATATCCCGGTTCGTTTTTTACTCTCTTATCTCTCATTCCTCTTCTTAACTGAAAGCACCTTCTGTCTGCTTCTTTAAGACAAAGACTGAAAGTAAGACATAGCTGGTGTGGTTCGAGGCTCTAATTCAATAAGAGAATCCACTGCCCATTTCCCAATTTCCATGCCACCATGAACCTACAACAGCTAAGCAAGGTAGCCCATCCAACCACGCCAGATGCGCGTAATTCTTATAAAATTTCTTGCTTTTCCAACCTTCGCTCTGCAGACATCGATCAATGATGTAATGTGAAAACTTCATTCGAGAGAGTGTGTACGTTACATGATACCGTAGGCGCAGGTGAGCAATATGTCAGCATATAGTATTTTAGAGACAGTGTAAACGAAAAGCTTATTAACCGAATTATGGTATTAAAACAAGGCATAATTGTCATTTAATGAAAAGTGGATTACGTAAGATTATTGCTGTAGAGATGGGCCATAATACAAATTTCATAAGTTACAATTGCAAAATTGAAAAGATGAGGGTTATTTGCAAATTAAAGAAAATGTTAAAATAATAAAAGGAGAGGAAAACAAAAGCCAAAACATCTTACTTGTACTCTCTGCAAGGCCAGTCTCACGTAGAGAGAAATGGGGTGGAGAAAGGGAGAGAAAAGAGAGTGAAAGAAACAGAGAGTGGAAGAAAATGGTGGAGCAAGGTGGAGATGGATTTTCTTCTCCTTCAAAGCTTTCCAAGCGCTTCTACAGCACTGGTAAGGCTAAAGTGGAGAGAGCCAAAGGGAAACCAAAGAATGTTAGCTTTAATTCGCGAAGTTGTAAATAATGCTTTTCATGTCTAATGTCTTGAATTTTCTCAGATTTGATGTTAAACTCAAGTTGATTTACGCTAATTATGCTGATTTGAGATATCAACTATAGTTGAATGGATTTAGTTAGGTTTTGAAAAAGAAGGAGAGACTGTTAGACTGATAGTAATCTGTGTGTTATGTTGAAATGATACAGATCGATCGGTTACTAGAGCGAAAAAAGTACATAAACACATTCCTAGCCATTTTTTCCGGGCAGAGGTTTTGCACAGAATGCCTGCTTTCCCTGTCATACTCCTGGGCCAGATTTTGATCATAACTTGCTCATTTCAGATCCGATTTGAGTGGATTCAAAATTTTGCAAATAGACTCTCTAGGGGAAAAAGTTATCCTCCAAGGAAGTACGTTTGTACTTGAAACCCTAAAATGCCCAAAATTTACGCCAGCATCACAGGGCTATTGAGTCTATTTCTTGTGATGAAAGCTCATTCCTGTTTCTGACTATTGAGCTGATTTTTGAACAGTAATGTTATTATGATCCTGATTTGAGTGGATTCAAGTTTCTGGTTAAAATGACTTATAAGGGAAAATTTATCTGAAGGAAGTTTACAAATTGTAATCCCAAAGTGCCCATAAAATTTGTCAAAGTGGAGCTATGTGCAGATTCCTCCTGTTCTGCCAAATTGAGTCATTTAGATGTAATAACTTAGTTATGGTCGAGGGCCTTAGAGATGAATTTTAAATTGAAAATTTAAAGAGATGTCATTGAGATATAAAGGACTGATCAGAGTTTGTATAAATTTGAAGACCGCTTGAATAATTTTTGGAGTCATAAAGTCTATAGAGTATTGTTGGAAAAATGTTGGCCAAAATGAGTGGGTTTTTAGTGCTTAAGTGTAATTTGTTCAGTTGGCTTTAAATGAATGTGTATGGTGGATTAAAATGGAAGTTATGATTAATGTATAGTTGTGGTTTTTCTTTGAAAAAGAAGAAAAGGACCATCTGACTGCAGGAATTCAACCAGACGTTAAGTGGGATTGAGCGGTGAACTGTGGAGGAAAATGATATTTTGAAATCAGTTTTTAAAAAGTGAATGATTTTAATGTTAATCAAAGTTTACTATAAAATGTTTATGTAAATGTTATGCATATAAATGTTTTTATCTTGCATCAATATATATATTTATATGTGTATTAAATATGTATGTATTATGTTAAGATATTATGAAAGTTTTAAAAATGTGTAAAGAATGCATATGTGTTTTAATGACAAAGTAAAGGATTTAAATGTATTTATAAATGTATTTTGAAGAAAAGAGCTGATTGATATTACCTTAACCCCATATGACTGTTATGGACTGATATCGTCGAGGTACCTTAAGCGTGTAAGGATGAGGGTAGTTATAGGTTACCAATCGAGGGAGGGAATTAGGGTGTCTAGAGTAATATCCTTACACGTGATAGTGTTATGATCGGGAACCTCATGCAAAGCGTGAGTTTCTCCAAATAGAAGGGTTATGACTGGAATGTGATCGTTCTCACCGTCGCACTTAAATCGTTTCTATGTTTATTCCTGGGTTCCAATGGAAAGAAAGAAAGAAAGAAGGGAAATAAAAGAAAGTTTCGAGGTATAAATGTTTAAGGTATAAATTGATTTTAATACTATAAGTATTTATTATAAAGAAAGAAAGAAAGTTTGAGGCATAAATGCTAAGGTATAAACTGATTACCAGGAAGATGCCATGTTTTGACAGTATACCGAAATGTTATTTTGATGAAAATGTACACTCACCGGGGTCTTTAGCTCATTATTTTCCATACATTTCAAAAAGCCAGTGACTCCAAGACAAAGGCTGATAGGCTCTCCAAAAGAGCCTGTCATTGATGACGAACACTGTGATTTCAGCTGTATATAATTTTGCATATTTAGTTTATGTTAATATTGTTATTGTATAAATGAGATATATATAAATTAAAAGGAACCATGGGCTTTTGATCCTGGAAGAGGTACATGTAGGCTGGTTTAGCTTTAATTCCTACTAAGCCCAAATCTTTCTCATAAAAATGTGTACGAATAGAAGAAGGTTTAAATGTTTTGATGATTTGAAATGAATAAATGTATATATGTATATATTGTGTTTGATTGGTTGTGACGAGAATTCAAAATGAAGTCAAATACATCAGATTAAATGCTTTAATGCTTTGGTGTTTTGTAAATTTGGGAAAGTCCGAAAAATGAGGAAACTCCTCGGCCAATTTTCTCAAAACCTGCAAGTTTTGAAAGAAAAAAAAAAATTATCACCTTCTGCTCAGATTATTTACCAAAGATAATAAGACGAAGGGTCATTCATGGATTTTATTTTGACCTGCTTTTAAAGGGAAAGTTTCTATATCCATTGAGTAATGAGGTCCCCTGCCCTCAGAGGTTAATCCGGTGTGGATCCTTTTCAACGGGTATCGAGCGAAGATTTTGGAAAATGTTATAAAGATTTCAAAATTTATTTTATAAGATTAATGTTTTATTTAAAATTGCATAAATTATTTAGAAATTTAAAATCATATACGCATTACATGACATATTGAATTTCTCGAATTGGCAGAAAACGCGTCGTCGAGGCTCGACCCACCACTAGAGAGCTCCCGAGGCATTAGTACCACCACCTAAATAATTGAAAGGTTTCATTTATAGGAATACTAGATCTTTTCGAGTTGGAAGGTCTAGGACAAAGGAGTCTCGACTTTAATTTCAAAGATTACATCCGGAGGGATAGAGAATAGTGTGAGGAAAAGAGATCATAACAACTTGAAAAGAAATTGTAGGCATGTGTAGAAGAGTCCCACTCATCATCACCACCTTAAGAGGAATATTAATGAACAGAATCGACTTCCGTCTAAATGGGAGTCTGTTATTCGCTCGAATGGTAATCAGTTACTACTCAACATGGAAATGATAATGTTCACGAGTTCAAACAGGATGAGCAATGAGACATGGAGATCGATGGCTTCGAGAATCAAGTCAAGATGATTGTTGAAAAAAAAAAACTCAAAAGGTCCATATCATGGCTTCTAAAGAGGTTTGCTATGTGTCTTACCATCGATTAGGGACCACACATCGACAATTAATACGCACATGGAGGGCCGCAATTAGGATGAGAGACATGGGTTTGAAATCCTGTGCTACGCAAAGTCAAGGACGGTAAACAGAGCGTATCGATGTTTAGGAGGTTCTAGTAAGTACTGTGGGATTTTATGGATTATTTACCTAAACCTCAATTGAGTTACATTAAGGTTTAGCTATTAAATTGATATAATTCTAGGTTGATTTTGCTAAGAAATTAAGCAGAATGATATTAGTAGATTGTCAATTAGAACCTGGATGTTAATGAAAGTGATGTTTGTTTCACTGGGTTTAATTGATTTAATGACATTACTTGAAATGCTTCAGTTGAATTAATGGAATAATAATTAGTGTTGAATAGGAAAAATATATTATATGGTTAAATAAGAAAAGAATGAATTTGAAATGTACTGGTTTCGATTTAGTTTAAGTAAATCAATGACATGGGATGAATTATCAAATATAATTTGTTGAAAGAAAATGGAAGAAATTGAAGAAAATAATTATGAATGTGTGACATGTAGATTTGACCACATAGAGAAGTATGGAAGTTGAGTTTCCATTGATTTTAATCAATTGGAAGTGATTAAATGCCTAATTAATGTGTTAGAATTAATGTTTTAAGAAGAAGAATTGATTATGTACAAATGTAATTTTTACAAGGTAAGGGCATTACGGGTTTTTCACTTTAAGGATGCTAATCGCCATGATTTAAGGCCAGAAAGACAAGGTCATGAGCCTTGATTTAATTGGAAGCGAATTGGATAAGCTGAGACTTTATGATGAGGATGTTCCCAAGACAAGATTCTTTAACACTCAGACGGGCATTTTGAAGTTTCTACCATGCCATTTGGACTTACAAATGCCCCAAATGCTTTTGCAGATCTCATGAACAGATTTTTAGTTTTCACTTGATTCGCTTGAGCATCAGATATTTGTCACATCATCTATTCTGGGCAAGGAGAAGAACATGCGAGCACTTCGAGGATAGTTCCAAACACGCGGAACATCGATTATATGCCAAACCCACAGTTTTCGGCCAGTGGCCGATGTTGTCGCCTTTTTTTGGGACACATAGTTTCACAGAGGGGTGTCGGTGAGATCCGCTGGTAAGGCTCAATCTATTGAATTGGAAAACCTCCCCAACAGTGTTACGTGAGATAAGGAGTTTTCTCTGGCTCGCGTATTACCGTAAGTTCGCCGAGAGGATTTTCTCAAGATGAAAATGCGCACTTAGACTGGGGACTCCACGAGGAAAGAGGAACCGCTTATGGTCAGAGGCGCAGTTAGCGTAGTTTCAATGAACTGTGTGAGATTGACCTCAGCCCCAAGATTTCACACTTCCATCAGTATGTGATGGTCATAGCTGTATCAGATGCCTCTAGCAAGGCTTAGGTCGCGGTATTAACGCGTAATGACAGATCGTGATATGTTTGTAATTGAAGAAGCATGGAACGTAATTATCCTACACACCACCTCGGAAGCTAGCAACAGAGTATTTGGCTCGCGATATGGAGGCATTACTATATGGAGTGCCTCAGAGATTTTTACTTTATCATAAGAGCTTGCAAAGATTCCGTTACTGTATGAACCACGAGACACAGGGGAGATGGATCGAATCGGATTGTTGAATATGAATGTACCATCAATATCATCCTCGGAAAGGCGAACGGTAGCGTATGTTTCCAGAGAAGACCCATGAGTTCCTCTATCGCACTCGAGGGTCGTGCATCTCTCCGTCACCATAGAATCGAGGTCCCTGTGTGAGACTGGAACTACTAGGATCTCGGAGCACTGTTAGCCACATTCCATGTACGTCCCATTACAGATGTGATTGAGAGTCATGTGACTCAGATCCGCATATGAAGTTAGAGGTGAAGTGTGAGTCTCAAAACAGGGGATTTGTCATTGAGAGAGAGATAAACGGTCAGCGGGGACAGAGGCTGTGTGCGTGCCTGATGTAAAGATGAGGAGAGAGATTATGAGGAAGCCCATTCTCCGCTTTATGCTATGCATCCCGAAGACAAAGATGTATCATACCCAGCGAACACCATCGGTGAAGGTATGAAGAGGATATTGGCGCAGAGTCTGCCTCCAAATGTCTCATGTCGCCAGTGAAAGCCGAACATCGGGTTCTGCTTTACAATACCCCGATCCCTGAAATGGAGAATCGTTGGATTTGTGGTAGACTTCCACGCTGTCGAGTGCGGCTACTACTGATATGGGTGATTGTGGGACAGATCGACGAAATCACCATTCCCAGTATCAAGAATAGTGATTCATCGATAAGTCAGTCTACCATATCGTTAGAGAGATTATCAAACCGCATGGTACGCCGCTTCCACTGTTTCACGTGAGATCCCGTGTTTCACTCTACTTGCTGCCCAAGCATAAAATTGCACTAAACCGCATTTTAGTACTGTCACATCCAATGCATAGATGGCCAATCAGAGGACTATACATAATTTATGATATGCTGCTTAAGTAATGTGTTCGAGTTTAGAGAGAGTCAGACACTCATCTACCCCATGGAGTTCCCAGATAACAACAGCTTATCACAAGATACATGGCCCTTTATGAGGTTTTTATGGATGGAAATATTAATCAATTGCTAGACTGAGGTAAGAAGGAAATTAGTAGGTCCTGGAATTGTTCAAGTGACTTTGCGATAAGATCAAAAGTTATATGGAGATCGAAATCATGACAAAAGACCGATTAAAAGTTATGCTGACAATCACGCCTGGACCTAGAGTTCAGAGGTAAAGGGACATGGCATGAGGATTTCCCCATGGAAGTATGCATTAAGATTTGGGAAACGTGGAAAGCTAAGTCCACGATATATCAACATACGGTAATTGTTGAGATCGAGAAAGAGTCACATCCGACCTCGATCGTATTCACGATGTTTTCCATGTTTCAGTGCTCCGCACATACCTGCACTCACATGTATCACAGAGCAAACCGGAAATACAAGAGAGAATTCCTGACATACTAAGAGGAACCGCTGCGATCCCCCGACCGTCGAGACAAGCCCTGCGCAACAAGACTATTCGCTAGTGAAGGCATTTATGGAGGAGTCATACAATGCAGGAAGCCACTGGGAGCCGCAGGTCCGTATGCGCTAACACCCTCACTTGTTTCCTGATGAGGTGAAGTGTCTTTATTTTCTTCGAAGCTGAATGGTTTCGAGGACTAAATGTTCCTACAGGGAGGATTTTGCAACGCCACCGAGAGAGCTGTAACAAAGACATGATACCGTAGGCGTATAAGAGCAACTGTTGTCACATAGTAGTATTTTGGAGATTAAAGTAGGAAAATGAAAGTTTATGGAACCCGAATTATAGTATTAAATATGGGTACAATTGTCATTAAGTATGATAAGAAGATTTATTGTTTCAGGAGAGACAAGCCATAATACAAATTTCATAAGTTACAATTGCAAAATTGAAAGACGAGGTTATTTTGCAAATTAAAGGAAATGTTAAAATACAAAGGAGAAAACAAAAGCCAAACATTCATTTGGTCTTCAAAAGGTTAGTATTCAACAGAGAGAGAAAGGAAAAGGGAGAAAAGGTGAGAAAGAGAGTAGCAGAGAGAAAGGGAAGAAAATGGTAGGAGCAAGGTGAGATGTGATTTTTCTTCTTCCTCTGCTTTCCAAGTGTTTCACAAGTGGTGTGCAAGGGAGCTTAAAGCGAAACCAAGAACAAGTAAGTTTTAATGGTGGGAAGTTAGTTTGATGTTTTTCATGTCTAATGTCTAGAATTTTCCAAGATAATGTTAAACGCACAGACATTTTAAGCTGAATTACCGATTTCGATATCAATCGAGAAGGAAATGGATTAAACAGCTTTGAAAAGAAAAAGTCGAGAGTAATCATAGGATTCGATAATAATCAGCGCAGCATACGAATGGGTATAAGGCACAGATCGGAAACAAGCTAGAAATAAAAAATGAATAAACACATTCCCAATACTTCCAAAGAGTCCCTATACAGAAACTTCTCCGCTTTCCATATGCACTAGGTTTCGATGATCTAATCAATTGGTTTCATCTGATTGAAGGAATGATCTGCACCTCAGCAAACACTTGGGGAAAAAGTTATTCGAAGTGAAGTACAAATTGTAACCAAATGCCCAAAATCTCACAAAGTAGGACCATATGTAGTTAATGTGTCTCAGCCTTGCACAGAAATGTTTGTTTTTCCGTTTTTTAATCATTACTGGGCCAATTATAACTCGCTTCATTTATGATCCTGATTTGAGTGGATTCAAGTTTCTGTTAAAATAGACTTATAAGGGAAAAATTTATCTGAAGGAAAGTTTAAGCAAATTGCAATCCCAAATGCCCACAAAATTTGTCAAAGTGGAGCCATGTGCAGATTTTGCTCGCCAAATTGAGTCATTTGACGTGAATAACTTGTGTTAAGGTATCAAGTGTTTTTGGTGGCGAATTTTAAATTGAAAATTTAAAGAGATGTCATTGATATATAAAGGACTGATCTGGAGAGTTTCATAAATTTTGAAGACCGTTTGAATACTTGAGTCATAAAGTCTATGCAGATTGGTCAAAAATGCCAAACAACAGCAAGTAGTGGTGCTTGGCGGCGGACTTGGTCAATGGTTTTTAAATGAATGTGTGGCAAGGATTAAACTAAGTTACGATTAATGATAATACAAGGTTTTTTGAAAAAGGTGAAAAGGACTATCGACGTGAAACGGGAATTAAACGGGACGCAAGCCGGGATTGAGCTTTAGAACCGTGGAGCTAAAACATTTTTTTTTATTAAAATCGAAGTTTTTAAAAGGAATGGTTTTAATGTTAATCTGAAAGTTTAATATAATGTTTATGTAAATGTTAAGGCATATAGAAATGTTTTATTTTTAATTAATATATTATATAAATATATGGTATGTTAAGATGATAAGAAAATAAAATGTAAGAATGTATGTTAATGATAGCAAAGATTTAAATGTATTATAAATGGTTTTAAAGAAAAGTTATTGATGGTTACCTGAACTCATATGACTGCAGGACTGAGCACGGTCGAGGTACCTTAAGCCGTGTAAGCGATTTAGGAGGTAAAGTTATAGGTTGCACCTAGGAGGGAATTAGTGTTCGTGTAGAATATCCTTACACGCGATACGCTGCTATGACTGAACCCATGTGGTGCTGAGAAGCTTCCGCACATGCATGACTTTAATGTGATCGTTCTCACCGGTCAAGATTTAAACTGCTCTACTGGTTATTCCCTGCTCCATCAGAAAGAAAGAAAGAAAGAAAGAATGAAATAAAAGAAAGTTTTGCATAAATGTTTAAGGCATAAATTGATTTTAATATCATAAGTATTTATTATAAAGAAAGAAAAGAAAGTTTGAGGCATAAATGCTTAAGGTATAAACCGATTTCATCAGATAAAGATTTATCGCTGACATATACCTAATGTTATTTGATAAATGTATAATTTGTAATCGCTCTTTTAAACAATATTTCACAGATCAAAACATTTTCGTGACCAAAGACAGCGCGCCATAAGACTTCCCGTGTTGAGTCTGAGCCACAATATATGAGACGACGACCGTGGATTTTCATCAGAGAGCATATAATTTCAGATATTCATTTATTAATATTTTTGTTATTTATATATGTATATGTATAAAATTGAAAATAACTACGCTGGCTTTTGATCCTCGCTGAGAGAATAAAGGTCGTTAATTCCTACTTCGTTCAAATCTTCATAAATGTGTATGGAATTGTAAGAATAATGTTTTTCTAATATTTAAACTAATAAAACGGAGAAGATACGTTGGACGTCGTTGACGTATGAGTCCCAAACTGAAGTCGGTAGCTGGAGTGATCAAAGATTGGGAAGTCGCTTTTAAACGCTTTCGTTGTGTTTTGTAAATTTGAGAAAGTCCGAAACAGGAAACTCCGCCACTTCAAAATCCGTTTGAAAAAGAAAAATAAAAATTTATCACCGCCTTATTAGTCATTAAAGATGTTAAAGATCGTAGCAACGCCCATGATTTTATTTGACTGTTTTAGCGAAAGTTTTATCCACTGAATGTTTTGGCGCTCCTCGCTTCCAGGTTAATCCCATACGATATTTCAATGACGTGGTAGTGCGATCAGTGATAGGTATAATCCCATGTTCTGTTGTTATCACTGATCTGGTATCATTACATTGAAGTCCTTTCTCCACTGAATTTGGTTTCGCCAGTTTTTCTCAATGGGCCAACATTCTTTCAAACAAATCAATCGCTCTTCATTGGCTTTCCTTGTGGCATTAGCTCTGTGAGTAATACGCCTGAAGAACTTCATCTCGCAATACTTCAACTAACTGATTGAATCTTTCCATGTCACATTTGCCATGTAATAATATTGATACAGTTATAAAAGAAATAAAGCTAGAAACCAAGGCTTATTACACGAAATTAAGACCTCTAAGCTTGCTAGATTAGCACATGAGCTCTGACACCAAACCCATTTCTTTTGCATCTCAAAGAAAATCTTACAGCTTCTTCACTGAACCCATTCTGGCCATAACTCAATTTTCAGCATTGCAGTCCAAGAAACTGATTTTGAGTCATTCTCTCGAATACTGTTTCTGCAGATTTTATGCTTACACTTGAACAAGATATCAACAAGAGCACTTCCCATAACACATTATCCTTATGGTCAGTCCTGTGTTACATAAGCATGAATTAGTTTCTCCTAAGGCCAAAAGACTCCCCACAAGCAGTCAAGACGCTTTCCAAATGTAAACTGGACATGAGAATCCTGCCAACCATCTCTGAAATCATGGTTGTCCAAGAATGGAATCTTCTCCTTTTAGGCCATGAAACAAACGTTTAGGACTCTTCAACCATCCTACACTGCATAAGCCCAATGATCATTGTGTTACATTATAACTACATTCTCTCCGGTATTTGATCATAGTACTGTTTGCATCAAAGATCAACCCTAATTTCACATACATGTCCAGCGAAAGGACTACCCACAACATAAGCACCTAAAACCAAAATTTCTCAAAGATTCGCCCAGCGATCCATCCATCGACCATCTGAACACAATATAAGCATTTCGTCGAAAATGTACCTAACGTACCATGGCTGTAACATAAACTTATAAACTCCAACAGCACATCGTACTGGAGCCATAATTAGCATAACCCGATATAGCCGTTCCAGAGGGCCCTTATCTCGAAATGGCATCAGATCAAAGATTTGTTGCATTTTGAGAAAGACGGTTCAGTTTTGAATAAATGGAGAGGATGATGTTCCCATGAGAAGAGATTGAGGAATATGACTGTCATGTGGTGGTAGGCAAGAACTGTCACGCTGGCTGTGGGTGATGATGGTTCACAGTGGCTTGTGTGTTATAGCTTGAGGTATGAGGCAGTGGAGCTTCTTGGCTTGGGTTTGGTTTTGGGATTCACGGCAGAGTTTGAGTAAAGACACGTAGTACGGAATAGGTTTTAGGTGGGAATGAGCCAAGGAGTTTTTTTTTTTTTTTAGGAAATCGCCTTTTTTCTTTTTTTCTTTTTCTTAGATATAAACAGTCCCTACGAATACTGCATTAAAACTTATTTTTTTTTGGTTGAAATCGAACAGCCAGAATGGAATTTCTCCAGTGAGCAGGTTTCAGAGCCCCAAGTTAAGTGAATTCAACTTGTCTTAGTTTTAGATCGAAGGGACTCCACCAGTCAACTTGTTCTTCCCCAGGTTCAGAGAGGACAAATTGGATAAATTTCCAATGTCAGAGGGGATTTCCATTGGACAAAGCATTGTCGTTCAAATCTAATTCTTCCAACTCCCTCAAATGCAAAATCGAAGAGGGAATGCCATTCGAGAATTTGTTACGCGAAAGTGACACTGACAGTTGCTGCAACTTTGTGTTTGCACTGGGAGGTTCGTATTTCTTTTACATAACGTCGGTGACTTGTTTAGTTTAAAAAAAGTAGTATGAAAAGAGGAAAAAATGTTGTATTCTTGGTTGGAAAAGAAAGAATTGTATTTTTTTTTCCACTTAATTCTAAATACAACTTTTCCTGTTAATAATGCTTGTCATGATTATACACTTTGTTTTAGTCAATCTTTTATTTTTATCTAAACTCGAGAAAATAATCTTTTAAATGAAAATTTTAAAAATACATATAATTTTATTTAATTAGCTTGATCATAAAATATGATTTTCTCATATTTTAAAATCTATTTTTTAATAAAAACATTAATAAAATTTAGAAAAGTTAAAGTTAAATAGTTTGCCTTTTTTTACTCAACATTTTTTTCCTCAAATATTCGGTCAATAAATCACAAAGTTTAAAAAAACATTGAAAACAAATTGCTTTGAGCAAAAAACAAAAAAAAAAAAAAAAACACCATAGAGTGACCTCATAAGTGATATAACACCCATTACCAAGTTCTTGGAAGAAAAAAAAAAAGAAATTTCCAAATAAATGGTCATAAAAGTTGTTTCCTGCATCAAAATAACTGGCTCCTTGGCCTCATTTACGAAATTTCATCCGTATTCTTTCTTCGATTATTTGAGCTGGCCGTGACGATTCCTGCTTCCGATCAAAGAACGAACTACTGATCAGATTTTATATGAAAGACATAAAAATTCAATTTGTAATAAGACTTGACGTGGGATGGGTAGCTTGAGAACGAACGACGTCGTATTAGATATTAAACCAAAACCTCTAATGGGATTTAGTGTGTATGTGTGCATCATGCCGTAGCTGACCGGGCCTCCGCCATGGAAAGCAAGGAGTTTATAATAAACTATAGCTAATCATTTTATAGAAGTAAGAGAGAGAAAAAGAGCATAAAAATAAAATTATTTCTTAATAAAGTAGTTTTTATACATGGATCTGAGTTTTATTTATTTTCAAAGGATTGTCATTTTCTGCTTGATACAAGGTTTGTTTTTTTTTTGTCACCTGCCTTGTTACTTACTTTTGTTTTTCATGCCTTATTACGATACATTTATTTTTATACGTGATTCATTTACATGTACAAAAAGATATTCGCTCGCATTAATAACAAATCAAATTACGATCAAGGCTACATATATTCTATTTAATCTTTTATAAGATATCAAATTTATAGTCTTTCGAACTTATTTATTGGTGTAATTAACTCCTAATAATCGTGTTTTCAACCATTTGCATTTGTGTTTTTATGGATGTCAATAAAATTATTTTCTTTTTAATAAAGAGAGAAGTGAGAGAGAGAGAAAATAGAATATCCTGAAAAGAATAAAAAAAAAACAAGTAAATGAAATAAGAATTAGGTTTGGTTAGAGCGATTCGCAAAGACTTGACCGACTTCTTACACCTAAGATACATGCTTAATGTTTGATTAATCCTACGGTTTCTCCCGAAACTCTAACCTCATTTTTTATAACCAACCTCTTCTTTATGAACCCTAGAATGCCCTAAGAACCCCAAGAATGCCTTCTTTGAACCCTTACTTCTAAAAAGAATGCCTCCTATAAACAAAGGCAATCTCATGAACCTATGTGTGTGTCATCCCCATGAATAAGCCAAAAGTTCTCAAAAATTATCATACAAATAAAATTAAGTAAATAATTTGATTGTTACATCTCCTTGACTGCTTTCTTTCCTATCTTATTTTTCTTTCTTTATTTTATTTTTATTTTACTTATTTATTTATGGTTTTTATACTCCCAAAATTAAAACATGCCATCACAAATTATAAAATGCGTTGTCTTTTTACTTTTAACTAACTTTCAAAATAAATTAAATCAAAAACGATCAAGATGATAATATTTTATTGAATAATTAAATCATATTTATTAAAATATTTTAATATTATAATTGTAATCAAAAAATTTTTAAATATTAAATTAAAATAGTTAATTTTTTAATTTATACTTAAAATTTTGAGAGATTCATATGAATTAAGTTATTAAATTATTTTAAGTTTAAAACTTGATTTATCAAATATTTTCTTAATTTATATGTCTTGAAGTTTCAGGTGAACAATTTAAAAAAATTATTAATTTATCAAAATTTGACATTACATAAAATTAAAATTGGGAGACTTTTTGCTTTTAGAAATGAAGACTGTGAATAAACACCCAAGCTCCGACTGCATTCTCAAACTAAGAGGGTCCACATTCTCACTCTCATTCACCACTTGGGGCAGGATCAGATGTTTAAAAATATGTTTTACAATTATTTTTAAAACATTTGATTGTTTTTTGAAAACAAATCATTTTTAATATACGAGAACTGTTTCTCCCATTAAACATTGAACGTCGAATCAAAATTGTGAGGTTACAGCACTATTGGGAGGTGTACGAAGGGGAGCTACATGGTGATCCATCTAAGCCCCTGCAAAGTTTTGTGTTTCTACTAATCAATCTCATAAAACTATGACAATCAATCAATTAATTACAGATACTAATAAATCTTGCAGTTAATAAATAAAAAACAAAATTAAAGGGAATAAATTATATTTCGGATTTTCTTAATAGACCCATTTATGAATGTCCTTACATATTCTTTTCATATATATATATATATATATAAAAGAGAGTATATATATATATATATATATAGAGGATGAAAATGTATTGGTTATTGAAATATGTTCTATGCCAAATATGATTACAAATACAAAAATTGAAATTGACCTTTAAACATATAGATGTCAACAAATAATATAAACATTTTTTTCATATATATTAGTAGAAAGTTAAGAAATAAAGAGGCGTAAGAACTCAAGGTGCCACTATTTCCAAAATAAAGAAAAAACAGAGAAAGAAAAAGAAAAATTACTAATGATTGTAATTGTACTAGGAGTAAACAAACTTAGGGTTATAGCGGGCAATGTTATAGTGCTTATCATGCTCTCATTTAATGCTCATTCATTTGCAAATCATTGTAGTTATACAATCTCTCAATTTACGAACGATATCTTTATCGAGATAGATTATTTGACGAGGTTTTGTGCTATTGGGTGTTGATGTCTTTGTTGGAGACTATCTGGCTAATCGACGAGAACCGACCCACTCACGGAGGATGAGCTTTTGCATACGCCAGAGAAAAGAAAAGAATATGAAATATATATAAGAACAAAAATAAAAATAAAAATAAAGTATAAGTTACAAAATTAAATGAATTACAATAAATCCTGTGTGGTGATCGTCGTGACATTTGTTTTTAAGATGAAACATAAGAAATTGAAAATTATTCATACTTGATATTTATAAATAATTTATGGATTATGAGACCAAAGAAAGGTGTATTTTTGGTATAGTAAATTATGTGAATTATAATAAATAAATAAATTATAAGAGAGTATTTATGGAATAAAAGATAAATATAAAAATTATTATTAATTAAATCGCTACCATGATTTATAGATTAAAATTTCATTTTTTTTTATGAAAATATTACGTATATTATTAAAATCTTATAAACAAACAATTTAATTCTATATTAGATTCCAAGTGGAACGTTGATTAAATCTTGATTAAAGTTTTTAATAGAAGAAGAAACAATAAAAAAGAAAATGATAAAAATAATGGCACACTCAAAAGTTTTTTTTTTTTTTAAATTCTGTCAAATGCCATTGTAAAAAGTTTTGTTTAATGTTAATACCATTAAAAAATAAATAAATCAAAACTACATACTTATGAAAAAACATGACACCTTAGATTTTCTTAATTCCAAAACCTACTACACAGGTAATTATGCCAAATTATTAAAAATCCAAACTTAGAAATTTTATTTCCATTATGCAGCTTTCTCACTTTCCCGTCAACCAAAAGACGATTAACATGAAACGTCTAACATAACATCGTGAAAATATTTTAAAATTATATGTGAGATAGAGATAATGCCTCATAAATTTGCCAAGCTTTTTGTCGACACTAACAATGAAGAAAGTTTTAATGCTAATTCTGAATAGAGAACAAAACTATAGTTCCTATACTTGCGATGTATCCAATCGATACGGCGGTTCGAAAATTCTCATTTTTACCATGTTCTGTGGTCTCCATCAAGATTTACAAGAAGAGAAAAAGAGGAGATGAACCCTATATTGGATCTCTAAAGAAATTGTTGATGAAATAAATTTCCAACAGTAGAGAGACTTTGATTGAGGAAAATAAAGTCAAGATGAAAGCTTTCATTTTTGTGTAAGATGTCATTTTCATTTTAGAGATGTCATTTTCATTTAAGATAATTGTGATGATTTTCGATAGTAGAAAAAGGATAGATGAAATAAAGTCAAGATTAAAGCTTCTATTTCAATGATAGTTTTGAAATTTGGTGAAATATAAAAATTAAAGTAAAATGTAAACACTTCATACTTTACATATGTAGTATAGATCTACAAAAAAAAAAATTAGGACTTCTATGCAACATTATTAAAGTGTCTTCAAAATGAGGCAGACTTGAGGCTCATGTCGTTCAGCAGATCAAACGATCGTTAAAATTGCAATTTCTCTACAACATTTTGATGAGTTTCTTTAAAAATATATCAAAGACTTGAGCACGTCGTGGTTGATCCCAAAGAGACCAAAATGACTTTAGTTTTTCTTATTCAGGATCTAAAAAAAAATGGCTCTTATGTCGCTTGGACTGGGACTCAAACGATGTCTGCTGGCTGTCCCAAAGAGATCAAAATGACGTTGTTTAAGCCTCCCCATTTCGTTCTTTTTTACAGAAATTAGATATAATGAATAACATGCCATATTACATTTTTACCCCTATGAAATACTATAAACAAATAGGCATTGAAGACTAGCATCCTGAGAGAACCTCTAAAATTTAAAATTTTCAAAAGTATAAAAGTAAATAATAAATTGCCAAATGGCTCAGTGGAAGCCTAAATTTTGTGAGCTCAATGACCTAAACAGACTGCAATCGCTGAGTCCGTCTCACAAAAAACACAAATAAAGGAATCAGAAAAGCTACTAATTTATAGAATAAATTTTTTAAAAGAATTTTGAAGTTAGGTATCAAAATTTCAGAATGAGATTTCTTTAAAAATCTCGAGAAGGTAGGAAATGACTCGAAAGCGTTCATTTAAAATAAATTGAATCGGTATCTAAAATAAATCGTTTTACGTAAACGAACCCTGAGGTAAATGGACGTGTATTAAAGTGGGCCCCACGTCCAACTTAAACTTTAAAAGAGAAGAGAAAATCATATTTTTCTCCCATTTTGGGCAATTAGGGAGTGGGCTGAGAGAGTGAGAGGAAAGAAACTTCCTCTTTTCTCTATGATCAACGAAGATCGCACGCAATCCGGCCGGAACATTTAAAGTTCATCTGTCGGATGAAAGTAGCTACGCTAAGTACCGGCTAAACACAATTTCAATCGGCGACTGGCTTGGAGAAGAAAGGTGAGAGAAGCTCTACCTTCTCTCTAGATTTACAACGATCAATGGCTCATCGTCGCCAAGCACTTAAAGTTGAGTATTTCGGTCGAGGGCGCGACCATGCGGACCAAATCAAGAATTTTCGTCGAAGATTGTATATAGCTCAGAAGGATGCGGGTCTCTACCGTGACTCCAAAAAGTTCGCTCTCGCCCAAGTGGCATTTTCTCCTACCGTTATTCTCATGGCGGTCATTGAAGGGTCGCGGTGGTTCACCCTCAGCCGTGGGCTGGTTTAAGGGGGGACATTTTGGCTTCATTCCTAACTACTTTGGGGACTATTTAGATCAGATTTGGGGTGATAAATGCTCAGTTCAAAGAGGTGTTTTGAACCGCCTGATTTGTAAAATAAGGTATTTAGGCTCATTTCTCACGGCTGGTGTGTAAACTAAATTTGGACTATCTTGTGGATTGTTTCTAGTCTGTTTTGTAGCCCGTAGTGGCTGTTTTTGTAGCTGGTTGTGGCTAGTTTTGAGGCAAGGTTTATGGCCCCATTGTAGCATGTTTTACAGCCGTGTATGGGCTGCTTATTGTGCTGATTTTGTGGAATGTTCATAATGTGCCATTATATTGACTTTGAATGAACGATGTATGGAAATTATAAGTGTGTGACATGATATAGAAATGCAACGGCACATTCGCATTGCATTATGCATGGGACATTTTTGGGGTTGTGGGAAGGCTGCCTTGTTTTGGGACAGCATACTGTCTAGTTTTTGGGACTGATTTTCGATTAGATAAAATGAGGATTTTGCAAGTGATCTTTCATGAAATCAGAGCCCCCATATGAGAACTTGATTAGGTTAATCACCTAAATCGGACCCTATATATCCCTGGGTTACACAGTTTTCCCAGATCATACTGTTTTAGCTTTGAACCCATTGTTCAAAGATTTGACCGACTAATAGAAAATGAGGATTTCGGCAAGATCCTTCAAAAAGAATCAGAGCCATACGGTGAACTTGGAAGTTAAGCTTTTGAATCAATTCAAATCGACCTCTATCCTCGTTATGGTCCCGAGATCATGGTGTTCGTAAAGATTATGTGTTTAATCATGGTTTTTCAGAAATTTGTGGTAATGCCTTGAAAATGTGTTTCGAGATAGCCAGGGCACATTTATACCTATTTAGCTGCCCATGGCTGTGGGACTAGCCAAGAATGGGACACTTCCCGGATGAAATCAAGTGAAAAATAGCACAAAGGTATATCAGGGGAACTCAGAAAGACGCATAGCTGCAAGTGCCAGGCAAGTCGCACGCCATAGCGTAGGGACATGTTCCCAGATTTTCTCGCTTGTTTGCCTCCAACTCCAATGTATTATAATCTCTTTCTCAATCCGAACCCGATTCAGGTGTTCTTAAACCCATCGAAATATCTCGAGTCTAGAATCGACCACACATGCTTCTTATCGTGCTCGCCATCCTTGTTGAAAAATTGATCGTTACAACAAGTGTGCCACTGGTCGTTGTGTGAATGTGAGGAGTCATGAAACCGGCGGCATGCACACGAAGTTAGTTTATGGGCATTATAAGATGATGTAGCCTAGGGATTTGAGTAATGACATTACTTGCCCGCGTGAGTTTGAATGATGCCGATGTATGCTTGCTCGATGTATTGACATGAATGTGATAAATGTTAAGATGACCGCATATATTAACGCTTAATGAACGTGATGGACTTTGCGCGCATTAGACATGAGCGTCTGCTGTTACACCAGCGCACATATATGCAGGTCCATGTGAAGTCTGCGTTACTGGCATGACTTTAGAGTGCAATGGCAATAAATCATCGACGCGCGCTACACCACAAAGAGTGAGTGCATGGGAAAAATCCAGCATTGTGTTTATACCTAGTTGTTTTTACCTTAGTGAGACAAAGTCCCAAAAGGTCACAACGATCCTGAGGTCTGCCTTAACACGGCTTTCTGAAAATAAAGCTTTTCAAGGCTATCTGAGTATGTCCACCAATTTAAGATCTAGTTGTCCATAAATTATTATCTTTAGTAGGTCCACACAATGAGGCATCTGAGGTTACCGTGATAATTATTAATGAGTAATCCAATAATATATGTTTAGAATGGTCACGATAATTATTTGTCAAAGATACCACTAAAGTTTATCTGAGGTTGTCCACAAACAAAAAAAATATCTTGGTTTTGAAAACAGCTTCATACACATTATATATCATGTCATAGTCACTATGAGACTTATATGGATCATGAGCTTTAGCATCCGGCCTCATGGTCATAGATTCACCCAGAATATTATAACGATTGAACGAAGTTGGAAAATGAACATTGTGATGTATGACGAAAGAGAAGATTTTTGATAGGATTTACCTGATCGGTATTGTCATCCACTGGACCTCATTTTAAATACAACAGAGGATGCAGGGAAATAAACGCTATCAGAGGTCAGATAATTATAAATAAACCGGGACGCGATTTCGATTTATATTTTCAAAAACATGAAGAGAATTTAATTGACAGGTGTCAGTAGATGGTGTATTTAAACTCTACTATTATAATCCCAGAGTCATGTTATATGTTTATATGATAAAACATATATGAATTACTTATCGAAAGGAACTTATTGTGAATATTGTATGGTATCGGGGAGTAAGCTGCCATGAATTATGGTATCAGTACAGATAGTGAGGCCCTCTCTTCATATACAGATCATCGAGCTCGTGAACTACCCGTAAAGTGATTGACAGTGCAGCCAAGTTAACTGACATCTGTCTAATCTTCCACAATGATGTTGCTGAACTGATTCTCATCACAAGCCACATCCCTAATGAACATCATTCAATATTTCATGTTAAATTAATGCCAAGAATAAAACCAAAATGAAAACTGAATACTACGCCATGAGCGTCAACAACCTAAACTAAGAAAATAAGAAATAGTATTTTTTTGCAGTTAATGTTAGAATAGATATATTGATTTATAATTGTTATTTCCTACGAATGCCAATTTTGCCTCTGAAGAGAATCCATTATACCAAACGTAAAATATCAATAATATCAGATCATTATTATTTTTTAACATTAACAAAAATATAACAATTAAAAAATAAAAGACTAAGGTGAGGTTTGTTTTTCATTAATAATTTAATAGATTTTTTTTGAGTTTATCGACAATAACATTTAATAGCATTATTAAGTTTTTAACATTGATTGCAGAGTGGATGGTGAAGGGACACATATTCAAGCCCCGCCTCGCCTCGCCCTTGCACGATCAGTTTGGTTTAATTATAATCGGCTTTTAAGAGGCTCGTTTATTTTCAACCCAAGACGTGCTCAGTATGTGGGTTCTGGTATTGTTATTCCCACCCCCGAATATATTTAAAATATTTTTTATTATTTTATTTTGATACTTAATATAAATAATAATAATAATTAGAATGTTTAATAAATAATTTATAAAATTCATAATATTTTTATTTTAAAATATATAATTTTATTATAATAAAAAAACAAATATAAAAAAAAAGATCAAATGTAAACGAGGAGGATTTAATTTTCTCAATCTGTCAACCTGTCGCTGAATTTTTAAATGAATGCGTTTACCTAAAAATAACTTAATAAGATTTACGGTCGCCCATCCCTAACTCTCCATCACATCCCTAATAATGAATTTGCTTTTTAAATTCTCCTCCTTATGCAAATAATGGGAGGTTTTGATTGTTTTGTTACAAATGAGTTATTCTAATTAAAAACCAAACATTTTCACTTTTCTATTCATACTTTAAAAAATTTAATAAATCATTAAAATTTAAAAACAAACAACTGAATTAAAGCTTTATTATCTTAATAAAAGTCTGAAAGCAATACTTTCTGAATTAAACTTCAACTAAAATCATATTTTCATCGTTCAAGACTTTTGTGATTTGAGTTTAACCCTAATGAAGTCAATGATGATTTCACATATGGTGATGCTATAATGGATTCTGCGGAAGAGAGGGAGGGTAATTACCAATACGACCAATCAATGGACAGTCATCATCACTAGGCTCTCCAAAATCAACTGCCCATCATTCAAATCTACTACCAATGCTCATCGGGACGCACCTGCTCAAATTCAAGCACCATCAACGGTAGACACCGGCCTAATGCTCATCCCAACGCTCTCATTGACGCCAACAAATTTCCAACGCTCATCGATATCAAACAAACCACAGATCACCATCTGACGACACCGCTCTTAACGTTTCACATTAGATGGGTCAGCAAACAAGAATGTCGATTCGATAAATAATACCTGGCTGGAGGTTTCATGAGATGGCCAAAATTAAAGCTATTAATGACAAGCTGGGTTATTATCGCTGGTTTCTTTCAAATATGTTTATAATCACAAGAAGAAAATACATATAGGAAAAATTTGGTTAAAAAACATCAAATACTTAAATTTGTTAATCTAGCCTCTTATGTTTTTCTTTGAAAATAATTTATTTTGGACAAAAATACTTTATTTCTATATTATGATATTCTTTTAAAAAAAGAACATTTATTTTTTCAGAGTAATAAATATTAATATATTTGACAACTCATGTAAATTTTTTTAAATGCATTACTTGCACACTAGCGTCCTTGTTTCTGTTATGACATGCCAACTCCTAGTTTAGCTACGCAGCAATTCATTTAAAAAAAAAAATTTATTATTAGGTATTGATTTTTCAATATCACCAAATCTGTCTTTTCACATGTTTTGAAAAACTACAATTGGTAACAATATGCTTTTTAGAAATTATCTTAAACCTCAATTGATGAATGCGCTTTAAAATATGTTGAAGACTAGTTTGGTAATTATTTTGAAAAGAACGCTAGTCCTGTAATTTTTTATTTTTTATTATAAAAAAATGGATTACTTTGCAACCAAACTCCCAACTCTAAGTGAAATACCGAACTGCTACTCCTCAATCCTCTCATGAAGGAGAAATACCACTTTAAGGTTTCGATATTATTACTGAACCCCTTTTTTTTTTATGTTTTTTTCCTACAATCTTTTTAACTTAACGCTTAAATAAATTTTTATGCTAATAATGCTTATTAGGATTAAGTATTTAATTGTTTTTTAGAACAAGTCAATTCCATTATTTTTTCTTCTAAATTATAGAAATAAACTTTAAATAAAATTTTAAATATAAGATTTTATTAGTTTCAATGGATCATAAAGTTAATACGATTTTCTCATACTAAAATCTACTTTTTTATAATAAAAATACAGAAAATAAATAGTTTGGCCTTTTCTGTTCAATTTTTTTTTAAATTCAATAATAAATCACTTAAAAAATTAAAAAACAAAACAACCACGCTTAGCAAAAAAAAACAATTTTGAGTGACCTCATAAGCGATATAACACTCCATTACCAAGTTATTGAAGGAAAAAGAATGAAATTTCCAAGTAAATGGTCATAAAAGCATGCATGTCAAAATACTGCTTCCTGTCTCATTCTAAATGGCATGCTAGACTGGAATATTGGCCCCTTTATGAAAATTCATCCTGTTTTATTCTTTGATTATTAGAAAGAGAGTATGATTAGGACTTGGACACGAAGGACGACCGTAAATCACTCCTCTCTCATTTTCCTCCCTTTTTTCCAGTATTTTCTCATCTAGAAGTCAATGATTAGTCATACCTCCACTATGGCCCTACTATGTTAAATCATTGGTGATAGCCTATTTTGTCCTTTGGAGAAAGAAATATTGTAAATAGTGAATAAAGTTAATGACATTCACTAATGGCCATAATTCTTCCTTCAGAATTTCAAGAATCTAAAACTTTATGTTCAGAATTCAAGCAGTGAGCCAATCATCACTAGTTCATAGTATATAGGACATTAGAATCTTCAAGGAGACTACACAAAAGTTCCTTGCACTTTCTGATTTTCCTTTTTCTCCGTAAGTAATAGCGTCAAACATATCTTCAGTTCATTGGAGTGACTGTAAAGTGTTTTATACTTGGTTTAATAGATCAAGGAAAAAAATGGTTTCTAGAGCTGTATAAAAATGGACCATATCTCCATGTCCCTTTATTTTATGAAATTTCATTTTGTTATACATTGAAGAAATAATTTATGGATATTTCCATCTCTGCTTAAAAACAGAGAAAAATTTTGAAACTAGAAAATTATCAAATTGTAGGGTTGCTTTAAATGCTCCAAATGTGCTACATCTGAGCCATGATAAGAGATAAATACCTTTAAAAACATTAAGTATGGTGTATTTTCTTAAGCAAATAGGACCTTTGAAGCTATTATTCTTTTCTTTAACATTACAATGCTTGATTTTTCGCCCAATATTAACATTTTGTAAGTCCTCTATATTTTGTAAATCACTTAAGCTTGCTGGCATTTTTCCAGAGAGTTTGTTATAGGATAGGTTGAGCATCTTAAGAGCGCTTAGTAAGGCTGGGATTTCACTAGATAGTTGGTTATTAGACAAATCTAACAAGAAGTACATTTCTAGGTTGATATAAGAATATCAACAAAAGTAAGTGATGGCAGATATGGTGCCCCAGACATTCCTGTGAGATTAGCAACCCCTGTGGATTTTCTCCAATTGAGAGAGATTGTTGCTTGAGAGATTGAGAATCTGGAGATTTTTTTAGTTGGAAATAGTTTTAGATTGAACCTTGAAGGGAGAAGGAAACTTCAGGTTTAGAACCAGATTGAGATTTGAGAAGGAAGTTGGGGAATTCACTTGAAATGTCGTTGTCTTGGAGTTCGAGATGTTCAAGATTTCTCAGCTTAGTCAAGTTGGAAGGCAAAGCCCCCGAAAACTTGTTACCTTCCAAAGAAAGAATTTCAATGTCTGTAGGAAAAGTGGTTGGAGCCTCTCCGGAGAATTGGTTGGATGAGAAATCGGCGTACCATAGATTTACTTGACGGTCAAAAACTGGGAAAATGTTGCTGGACAGTCTATTGCAAGACAGATCCAAGATTTCAAGGTGGGAAATTTGGGAGATGGATTGAGGAATAGGTCCAGAAAACTTGTTCCGGTCCAACATTAGAATGGTGCTGGGAAACTCTTGCACTCCAATTGTCTTCGGTAACTCCCAGAAAATTGTTACTGAGAGAGTTGACGTATCTGAGATCGAAAGAGAAAGCAGGTAGAGAACCCAGAGTTTGTTACAGGAGACAGAATCAGATAAACGAAATTAATTTCTGAAGGGAGCCATTGTGAAATGGTCCATGGAGCCGATTATTGCTTAGATCCAGAAAAAGAGAGTTTGGGTAGAAATCCACTCTGAATTTCTCCCTTGTAGATCACAAGATCTAAGAGATACCCGATCAACTCTACATTTGGGTACCATCTTCATATTGTTATTCCAAGTAAGATTGTTTCCTCCAAGATATAAAGCCTGCAAATCTTTGAAATCGAACAACCAGAATGGAATTTCTCCAGTGAGCAGGTTTCCTTCAAAGTCAAGTGACTCCAACTTGTTCAGTTTTTGCATCGAAGCAGGGATTCCACCTGTCAACTTGTTCTTCCTCAGTTGCAGAGAGAACAAGTTGGATATATTTCAATGTAGATCATGACAAAGCATATTGGTCAAATTTAATTGTTCCAACTCCTCAAATGTATTTGAAAATGAAGAGTGAATGGCATTGATAATTGTTACCCTGCTTTTATTGTTGCTGCAACTTTGTGAGGTTTCCAATCTCTCCAGGGAGTTCTCCGCTGAGACAATTGGAACTCAGATTCAACATCCTCAAGTCTTGAAGAGAGCCTACTTTAGGACTTAGGCCACCCTCGAGCGAATTCAAACCCAAATCAAGATACTGAAGATGTCTCAACTGAAAGAGTTGAGGAGGAATGGATCCATTAAACCCATTCAAACTAAGGTCAAGGTGAACCAAATTGCTGAGGTTACCAAACCCGAGTGCTGGAATTTGACCATTTATGGAGTTATGGGAGATGTCAAGCACCCTCAAACTTCTGATCAAAAAGAGCGGTGCCAGCAAATTAGAAGGCATGAGCTGTGCAGAAATGTCAAAGAGATGGAGACCAATCACAACACTTGAAGTTGAATTTGAAGGAAGGGAACCAAAGACGTTATCCCATAGACAAATAGCTAGAACTGGAGTCCCATGAACTAAGGTGTGCAAGGAAAGAATTAATGGGCAAGGGATGTAAGTGACTTGAATTGAAGGAGGGCTTGCTTTGCAGCTCAGGACAAGATCAAGACAGACATGGCAGCAAGAAGAAGAAGAAGAAGGATTGAAGTTAACAGGTTTGATTAGTTTAAGTGACCATGACCATGACCATTGTTGGGGGTTTGTAATTGCTACATTGGAAGTGAATGGATGGATGAATATAAAGCACAATATTTCAAGTGAAAGAAAGGATAAGGATAAGGACAAGGGGAAGAAGTAACACGTTGTTGGTTGGCATGTTCCATGAAATGAGCGGTTTGACCGAACAAGAGACTAATGTAGACACTAATCGGTGACCATTTCAAATTTCATTAACGTTTTACGTTGCTTTTTACCCAAAAAAATCAAAATCAAACACGTTTCATATTTTCCTTACTTTGAAGAATGAAAACATTTTCGAAAATGATAAACCGTAAACCTACTCTAAATATAATAAAGCATCCAGCCACAAGGCGAAGTTATTTAATATTCACCACGTCCAATAACATATTTTTCCTTTCGTCCTTGTTCCTTCGCTTATTACCGAAACGGATGAAGAAAAGGATCTACAAAACCTTGACGACGCCGTATTACTGAAATCGAAACAGTGGGATAAACAACATCCAAGCCAAACGAAGCAGTAATACCGAAAATAAAACCTCATTTTAAAAGCCTGGGGGCATCCTCTTAGTCTTCCCAACGAGGAAGAGATTAAGATCTCGTGTGGTCGCAGTGATACCATTAAGATGAAGTCTCATGATCTCCAGTTCTTGTTACTAGTCAAACAATGAACGGTTCAGATCGATAGAAAGAGGGTATTTGAGTCCCTGTTTCCTAATGAAACAGTGAACGGCTAGGATGAGGGAGTGGGGATAGTGGAGAAAAATAATAAATCAAAAAAAAAAAAAAAAATTGGACCATTTTTTGATTTGATTTGTGCGCTTTGACTGTTTCTTACATTACAACAAAGGACAAACCGTTCTGATCAATAGATATCACCTTTTTTCTGTGGTGTACATCATACTACAATGTTTGAGGCCCAAACCCTTAGAGCAACGTTGAAAGTGTTTCAGAGCTGATGGAAAAGATAACAGGTCTTACCATGCTGCGGTTTCTTTAAATGTATCTAACAAGATAATGGCAGGTTTCTTGGAGAACAAAGTTACTTTTCATCTGATATAGATATTGATCTAGGACCATTGTGACTGAATTCATCCCTGCCTTCATGGAAGATCACCACATTGCTTTAGTGAATAGACCTATTCGGCTTGCCCTGCCCAAGCTTCTCTACCACTTCAATTCGAAAATTTTGAAGATTCTAATATTCTATGAAAATTTCGAGAACTTCTATCACCAAATGGAACCAACCAGATCCCTTACTAGTATTCTTCTCTCAGGCGTCTTCGAAACGTAATTTAGTCGATTGCGGGCACCAACCACGACTCTCAAATTCCTCGTGTTCTTAAGCATTTTTATCTTCTCAAGATCTTTCACATCATGAAGAATAGGGTCCTATTAGGAATATATCCTCTCAATCATTTTACAGTTAAATTTTTCTCCAACTCAAAGATATATCCACCTAAAAATGGACTCGACTGTCATCATAGAGAAAACATGCACTTTGAATTCTATATTTAATCCAACTATATCCCTAGCTTTGTTTTTTACTCCTTATCTCTCATTCCCTTCTTAACTAAGCCACCCTACTCATTTCCTTCATGATAAAGACTGAAAAAGACAGAGCTGTGGCCTCTTAGTTTAATTGTTGCAGGAATCCACTACTTCCCAATTTCCATGTCACCATGAACCTTACATGACTCAAGAAGGTAGCCCATCCAATCACGTCAGGATGGCAAGGCATCTTATTATAAAATTTCTCGCTTTCTTCCAACCTTCCACTGCAAGACAATATCAATGATGGCGTGTAGTGATCGGGGAGAGGAAGGAATCCAAGGTGCCTCATAGTCATTGATTCAAATGATAACTCTTTCTCCATTAACTGCTTCATCAAGCCAATGGCCAATATCTTCAAACAAACTAATCGTCTTCATTGGCTTCCTTAAACTGGGCATACTGTGAGTAATATTACCCAAGAACTCACTTTACTATTTCAATAACAACTGATAGGAATCTTTCCATGCTTCCACATTTACCATACAAGGTAATAAGCCGCATTAGATACTGCTATAAAAGAAATAAAAGCCGTAAAACCAAGGCTTGACAATGAACAAGTAATCTTCTTCGCTTTCGTTATTAGCACATGAGCCTGGCCAAAAACCTGTCTTTGCATCCGAAGAAAATCTTACAAAATTTCTTCTTCATCGAACCCATTCTCGGCCATAACCCACCAAGATTGGCAAATTCAAGAAACTACATTCTTTCGGAAATATTCTCTCGAATATTGTTTCTACAGATTTATGTTTTACACTTTGGAATACAATATCAACAAGAGCACTTCCTTACCTAACACATTATCCTTACGGGTCGGGCCCCACATAAGCATGAATTTGCTTCCTTCTCCCAAGGCCAAAAGACTCCCAATACGCGCTAAGAAGCCTAAATGTAAACCCATCCATGGTGAATCTCGCCAACCATCTCTCTCAAATCATGGTTGTCTCAAGAAATGGAATCTCTCCTTTAGCCATGAAAAACAAACGCTTGGACTCTCTTCAACTATCCTAAGCCAGATACCTAATGATCATCAGGTTACACATAACTACATTCCTCTCCCGACATTTCATCATAGTACTACTGATCGCATCAACCCACTTTCACATGTCCGTAAGTGCGACTACCCACAAATACATAAGACCCAAAACCAAATTTCAGTATCTGCCCATGATCCATCCATCGACCATTCGAACACAATATAAGCATCACGAAAATGCACCGGTTCAAATTCATGGTCGCTGGCCCTTCAACATCAAATTTTAAACCCAATGAAGATTCAGATCGGAGCCATAATTAGCATAACCCGACATAGCCAAATTCCGAAGAGGCCCCATTCAATGGAATCGATCAAAGATTTGTCAGATTTGGGAAAGACGACCCGCTTTGAATAAATGAGAGTGATGGTTTGGCGAGCTTAAAAGTCATCTATTTTTAGTCCATTGTTTGATTTTCGCTTAAAATTGATCAATTAATATACGTAATTATGAAGAAACTCACTAAATTAAGCATACAGGAAGAGAGAAAGAAAGAGAAAACACGCCAAAGAATAAGTGGAAGAAAGATGCAATGAATGGCGAGCGCAAATGGAAAAAATCGCTGATTCATTGATGCGCTGTTCAGACAAATAACGAGGTCGCGACACCAAGAAATTTGAAGGAATTTCGATGTCGCTGACAAGAAGTACCGTGACGCCAGCCTAAAGGGTAATCAAGAGCCAGAGAAAGACGCCGCCGGCAAAGATTCCGAGGTCGCGACAACGCTTGATGTCGGTGGATCGGATAAGAGGTCATGACAACGTAAACACCTTTGCCATGAGAGGCTCGATCGATGAAGATGCTCTAATTTATCGATGTCGACATTGATGATGTCACGACAAGAGGTCAAGTCAATGAAGACATCAAGAAATCACCACGAAGACCAGATATATAAGTTTTGCGTCGCGATGATCGGTTCCGACACCGCACTCGCCACTGGCGGTAAAGTTTCACGGCTGAGGTCACGACATGAAACTAACACGTCGCCACATCGAACGACCGATCAAAGTCGCAGAGCCATGCTGATGTCGCGACAGCATCGAGCCGCGTACATCGCTAACCATCGAGGAAAGTTCGGAAGGAACTGGAATCGGATGTCACGACAAGATATCGATGTCGCTGTGTACGCGAAGAACGACTGCATCAAAACTGAGACATGTAGATGTCATAGATTTATACAAGATCGTATGAGCGATAAGTTGAAGCCTACATTTCCATAAACTGAGGTCGCGACGTGGATCGAGGTCGCGACATCAGGAAAGAAGAATTGAAAACCCGCTGCAGATAGAAGATGTCGCGACAAGATATTGATGTCGCGACCTTAAGGACCAAATCAAGGCTGCTACAGTAGATGTCGACGAGATTGATGTCGCGAAGATCGATGATGTCACGACAAGGAAAACCTGTCGCGATTTTTGAACAAGGATCGGGGCCTGATACTTTTAAAATCCACAAAGAAGTTGACGATTAGGGCCCACCTGAGGAACCCTATAAATACGCAGCTTATCCAACTCATTAGCAAATACATCACAGACCTAGAGGTCCGGATATCAAGGCTCATTTTCTATTTTTCTTTCTTTCTTTCATTTTTTTCTTAATTTTAAATTGGCCATTTTAGAGCAGATTATGCCTCGTGTCTTCTATTTTGTATTTTCCGACCGATGTTATCGCTAGAGTCGTCAATGCGTGATTTCAATTTCTTTCACCACACCGGAATGTTTGAAGTTCGACAAATTCTCGAATTGATTGTTTCAAAGGTCGATTTACGCTATTCTGCGGATCGAGGAATGCCGTGATCGCGGTGTAATTCGCAATTATGAACTACCTTCCATTATGAACGTTATAATCGAATTTATCTTTTCCCGTCTTCGTCAAAGAATCCTGTCAATTTCGCTTAATAAAATTTTACTCCTATTGTTTATTGTTTTGGGATCCGAATACGCTCGATAACTGCTAAGAATCACAAGCCATTGTTCGACATTTCCCAAGGAGGTCCTCTGAGCGACACTGGGGCAAGAAGATTCCTAAGAGTAATGTACATTTTGGCAGCAATAACCTCTGTTATTGGGATCTTTTCACAGTTTTCTTAGAACACTGAGATAAATCATCTCTCTCACTTGAAATCAAGAATCAGTTGAATGATTTATCTGCTTAAACAAGAAAGAGCTCACCCTAATTCTGATAGTGAAACCAATCCCGCGTTAATGGCAGATCTAATCAAGGGAAAGGTAGATCTATTCTAATTTCGAGAGGAGCAACTGGAAGTTGTATATCCTCGCTTGACCGATAACTTGAAGCTAAGGTTTACAATCACAATGGGTGAAGGGAAGTATTGCAAAAGAAAAATACCCTGCATTGTGCCCTTTAAATGAAACATTTAAATTCTGATTTTGCAGAATCGTGTCATAAATTAGATAATGAAATGTGAGGTGGAGAGATCCAGCACCGCACTACAACGCTTTTAATGTATTTTTGAAACTTGAGATACCTCTCAATAAATTATATCTGTAATTAACTATTGCGAATCGATATTTCACTATAATCGTTTCTTTAATGTACCTTCTCGAGGATAATATCTCAAATATTCATTTCCTTCTATTAAAATTCATTATTCTTTTAATCTTTATTCCTTCGTATGTCGGGTGTTCAGCTATTTTCTTTCGTTAGTTTAATTTTCTAAGACTTAATGTCGGATTCTATTATCATTTGGTGGTCCAAATAGTACATGGAAATTGAGTAAATGTGGTACGATTTAAAATTCTCAGACATCTCTCACGGACATATTCTGGACTTAAACCATTTTATTACTTGTCGACCTGCAGATCATAAAGGTATCTTGCCAAAACCAAATTTGAAAAGATAAATTCATCTGAGATCTTCTTGGTCGGGCCAAATGCTTTATGGGCGTAAGTTTCAAGGATGACAATAGCCTCTGGTGATAACGGTATATATAAATTCAGGAGGCATGAGAGTCAACAATGGTATTCCATGAGAAGAGATTGCTGGAGGAATATGACTCGAACACTGTGGCATATGCTAAATTGCCTAATTTGCTGAAGTGGAGATGAGATTGTTCAATAAAAGGTTTCAGGGGCTGTTATGGTTTCGAAAGATGAGGCGTGTACTGAGCTTTGACGCTCGGCTGGACTACAACAAAAGCTTCGGTAAAGATACGCACAGCTGGAGGATGATGACATTTGCGCATAATAAGTTTTAGGCAGGAATGAGCCAAGGAGTTATAAAATAGCCCCCACATTTTTGGTTGAAATCGAACAGCCAGAATGGAATTTCTCCAGTGAGCACGTTTGCTTCCAAGTCAAGTGAATTCAACTTGTTCAGTTTTTGCATCAAAGTGGGGACTCCACTAGTCAACTTGTTCTTCCCCAGGCTGAGAGAGGACAATGATAAATTTCAGTTGCCAGAGGGATTTCTCTGTTGATGTTAACACGTCAAATTGTTCTTTCCACTCCCCAAATGCAAAATCGAAGAGAGAATGCCATTCGAGAATTTACTCTGCAAGATACACCGATGGGCCGCCGGCAAATAATTTCAGGTTTACACTGGAGGCCTGTGATTTTTACAATGCGTTGTCCCCACGTCGCCCAAGTCAAGGCATTATTATTCACATAACGCCGATGACTTGGAAAGAAAGAATTGTATTTTGTTTTTTACTAAATACAACTTTGAGCAGCATAATGCTTATTATGATTAAGCATTTAATTGTTTTTAGTCAATCTTTTATTTTATCTAAAATTTGAGAAAATAAACTTAAATAATTAAATAACATATACACTTTATTGACTGCTTTGACCTATAAAGAATATATTTTTCTATAGAAAATCTATTTTTTAATAAAACATTAAAAAAAACATTTAAAAAACAAAAGTCAAATCGCTTTTGACATTTTTTATCAACATTTTTTTCAACATCAATAATAAAAGTATGAAAAGTTAAAAAAATATCGAAATAAATTGCTTTAGCAAAACCAAAAAAACACTAGAGTGACCTTATAAGGACATAACACCTATTACCAAGTTCTTGAAGAAAAAAGGAATTTTTCAAGTAAATGGTCATAAAATTGTTTCTATCAAAATATTCGCTTCATAGTCTCATTTATGAAATCATTTATCGTGCGGGATGATTTCTCAAGTTTCCCTGATCAAAGGAATGAAACTACCGATCGGGAGATGGGGAAGGTGGAAACACATGGAAAATTCACTTGTAATAAGACTGATGTGTCACGCCAATCCCGCCCACCCGACATGATCCAACCTGCTTTCCGACGCGAGACTCAGGACTGGGACTCTTTACCTGATTTTTTTTAAAACTCGACCGGTACTTCAGGGTATATCACAATCATAAGAATTCAAATTATCAAAACAAGAATTAACACCGAAATAAAATGACTGCAAATCTGTATTAATATTATAACTGAACTCCATTTACATACAAAACCGTACTTTACACTACAAATCAGAAAGACTTAACTCACACGTGAAGTGAACCCTTACAAGTGTGTAAGGTCGCTCAAATTGTGATGTGGATGTATGTGCTGATACTTTCTCCTGGTATTCACACCTGATTGAAACTCATACAGCAGCTTTATAGTGAGTTTACTTATATTAAACATGGCTGGATATATACACTATAATAAGTGTATAACCATAACAAATATCTAAATTGCATGTATTCATATCATGACTTATTTTTATTCGTGACTCCCAGAGTTGCTTAACTTATTCTTATAATTAAGTACTGTAGTACTACAAAACTTTATACTCGGGTCTTCGGATACGAGTAATCTCTTTAGGTACCATCGGACTTATACTTATTTTATCGATACTGAGTACCTCGGTAGGTACTCATTTAACTTTATCTTATGTGACTTACTTATAATGGCACTTATCTCATCTCACCCCGTAGGAGCATGAATCTATCTTATGTGTGACTTCACTTATAAATGACACATTCATCTCTGTGATTCCGTAGGAGTTATAGAACTTATCTTTATGCATCCTACGCTATCACAAACTTATGTCATCCATTCCTAGGAGTTATGTAACTTTAATTATTCAGAACTCATACTTACCAGCTGAGTTTCATCTGTGAATCTAAGAGTTATAGAATCCTATGCTTATGCTTATGCGTGGAGTTTAAACCTTATTCTGGAAAATCTGCAGGTACCACAGAGATTACTGAATCGTGATAACTGGTATTCCCTGAGCAACATACTAAGCCTACTTTTAATCATATCGGGTCTCACTGAACTTATACGGTCTTTCTGAATCCTATATTTGTATACAGGACTTATTCTTATCTTACTGATCTTATGTACCCGCTCTTAATAACTGACATACAGATTTGACATGGCAATTCAGGGTACTGACGTAACATTTATCGCACAAAAAATCAGAGGAATGGTAAGATCTTTACACGAGGTACTGGCAGGAGATCAATCTTCACTCATACGATTCCACGAGACGTGAGTACCAGAATTGCAGAACTTGTATCATTATTCATAATAGGCACCGGTACTACAAGAACTTATACTTATGTTACTAATACGAGTACCGTGATATTAAGTAACTTGTTCAAAATAGAGTACTGTAGTACCACGTAAGAACTTAATCAGATACGGTGAGTACCTCAGTATTACAAGAACTTGATAAAATACGAGAGTACCATAGTAACGCAGAATTGACTGATATGAGCACCAGAAAATTAATCTGGTTGCAGATGTGACTTAATCAGAGACGTAACTTATCTCGCATACGGTGACTTATCGTGATACAAGTGAAAGACCAGAGGTACTACCGAACTGTCAGATACAGAGCACTTAAGGTACCACAGACTTAATCGTAGACAAAAGACTTATTCAGAGATGAGTGCCCGTAGGTACTGGCAGACTTATTCAAATACAGAGTACCCTTAGGTACTACCAACTTATCATATCAGATTCTATCGATACATATATCCGTAGGTACCACGTGACTTATTCAAATACAGAGTAAATTCCTTATAGGTACTACTAACTATCGTGATCGTGACTTAATCGCAGACAGAGTTAATCGAGACGCCAGGAGGCACCATTGTACTACAGAACTAAATCGAGACAGTAATGTAACTTACTGAATACAGGAGTACCCATGTACTGGCGTAACATTTTCAGACACAGAGTGCACCCAGAGGTGTCATGAGCTGACCGGGAGACAAGTGAGCATCTGCAGGCATTTGACAGACTTAATCGTAGACCGCCATTTCAGATACAGAGTAACTTGAGGTGAGCCATGAACTGGTTCAACGCAGAGTACCCGAGGGTACTATAGAACTTATTCAAACAGGACTGTGAGGTACCATGAGCTTACTCAGTACGTGAGTACCCGTAGGTACCACAGATCTAATCGAGACAGAGTACCCAAGGTACCATGAAAGCTAATCGAAGAGAGCGCCCAGTGCTACGCAACGATACGAGATACTGCGACCTTTACTCTATTCTTTATTCAACGCCCATCATATGTCCGGTCTCTGACTACCTGCACTCAACTCAAGAATGCAGAAGTAGACGCAGCACTATAAGCATTCGAAGATACGACATAAAGATCAGGCACCGTAGTACCGCCAGGAGTAATCTGAGTACCGAACAGGAGTGCCGTAACACTAATCAGACGTGAGGCCGTGAGCACTAATCAGAGTACTTATGGTACTAATCGGCGCCGAGCACTAATCAGAACGTCCACTCATTCATTCTTTGGTCCTAGGTAATCATATGATCATATATCTTTCATATATTCTTGTTCCTCTATGAATCATATTTACTCAGAAATTGGAATCATTCCAATCGGATCATTCAAACTCAAGTTATGACATTTTCATGCCAACTAGCCTGGCTTACCGATTTTTTTTTACTGGCGTATTTAAATATTTATTTTCCAGTGCCTTGTCTCAATATTTGACACTGATCTTTGTACTCCTTAAATTTAAGGTGCGGGTTCTATTCCAACTGAATCACCCAATTGAGCACCGAATCAAGTTATGTCCCGAAAACATCCTCTTACTTTCTATGTTCAAAGTCGAACCAGAATTTAAGTTTGCACATTACCCACTTGAGTGAATTTTGGGCCACTTAGATCATAATTTGTCGATGCCTTCTCTTTAAGTTTGGTTCTCCAGTTCATTTTACGTAAATATACTTGAATCACCAAATCGGATAAGAAATGAGGTTATGGCCAAAATAATGCAAAAACTGGCCTACTTAAAACCGGCAGGTCAGATTCCAGACATGCGTTCCACATAAAATCGGTACAAGTCAATAAAACGACCGTGAACCGGTGCTGCATCGGGTACAGCCTCAAATTGTACCGGTACCAATTAAATGCCCAGAATGGGTATTTTCACCCATTTTTCATGCCTTTTCATCCATAGATCAAAACCTATCATGAATACCTCCTAAAACAACTACATATTATGGGTTATAACTCCATACAGAACCAACAGAAGGTTATGTAGGGTTTGTTGTAAACCCTAACATAATTACCATAAATCCCTCCTCAAAATGAGGGTTTCATACCGATCTTGTGCCATTTAGAATTTTAGCACCCCTACTTTCAAGAAAACTTTGGTTATGATGTAATCCTAACAACCCTAGGTTTGGAGCAAGCTCCTAACCATACAATTAGACAAGAAATCCATACAAAAACCATATAGTTCCATTATAAAAATCAGTAAGTTCAGTTACCAAAGGCAAAGGCATCCACACCTTAGCTTAGGCTTTCTTCTCTCTCTTCTTCCCTCCTCTTCCTCTTCCCTTCTCTACGCCACCGCTTTTGCTCTCTTTGGAGACCAATTTGGTCTTAAATCATATTTTCAAGTTAAGGCCATGTTCTCTCAACCAAAAATCCATTGGGTTAAACTCCTTTACTTAAGTCCTCCATCTCTCGACCATTTGAATTCCAAGTTTCCAAATTGTATTGGGGTTCCATTTTAATCCATGTCTTTTAGGTTCCCTTTGACAAATTACAATTTTATCCTTAAATCTTATAATTTCCTGTCTCTCAAGCTTCCTGCTTTCGCATTTAACTCATGAAACAGTCACCTGCTACAAAATACTCCTAAACATGTCGAAAACGATCAGTGGCATATTTCTGTGGTGTTACAGGATGGGTAGCTTTAGAACGACGACGTCGTATCGATATTAAACAAAAACCCTAATGGGATTCACAGGTAATGTGTAGCACAAAGTAATCAGCCTGCTCAGAAAAATCTACTTATACAAACTATAGATAATCATTTTAAAGAAGTAAAAGGGAGAAAAAGAGCATAAAAATAAAATTAAATAGAAAACTCTGGTTTCATTTTCTCTCAAATTTTTCTTTAAATCACTTATCTTTCTTAAGCCAAAAAAGGTTGATTTTTTGTCATTCTTAACCCCTAATTATCATCATACACCTATTTCTATCAATTTATTTCTTAATAAAGTGGGTTTTATACATGGACTGAAATTTTATTTTATTTTCGTGATTTTACATTCTACGCTCTGATTCTGTTTGTTTTTTTTGTCACCGTCTTGTTACGGCTTTTTGTTTTCCATCGTCTTATTACGACGCTTTATTTTAGATGCCAGACGATTTACATAAACAAACATATTCGGACGCACAGAATAACAATCAATATTATTTAATATGTTATGACAGAAAGGAGAGAGAGATTTGAATATTATAGTATTATCAATTTGAGGTTCTCGAACTCATGATGCTTTTCAACCTGACTGGTTTATGTCGGGCTCATTGGGCCTGGACTAGACCCGTCACTGGTCGTTGTCAACTCCAATCCACTGCTCCTCACTACACTCCGCAAAGACAAGAGAGAAAGCAGGCACTAGGCTTCACTCGTAGCCTCCGATGCCCTCAGTCGCGCTTTCTCGAGAAAAAGATAACGCTTTTGTAGTGGCTAACGCCAGTTACAGATGTTTGCTGCACTTTCAATCGGATGGGGCGGTCTGTATTTATATAGTATATGTTTTCCCGCTGACGGTGAATAGGATCTTTTTCTTACTGACGGCATATTTCGGCTTTTTATCTGTATTGATTCTATAGTGATATAGTTGTGTTTTTATTTCGTGATAATCTTCCTTCCTTATTGGGGAATTCTACTGATTCATATTTACTTAATGTTATATCGCTAATTATCTTTCTTTCCTCATTTATGGAGATTTAGTTTGATTTGAAGGATAAGACGTTATTTGGGATTATTCTATTTTCCATATTGAAAGGGATTCGCTTTGGTTTCAGGTCGTGGGCTTTCCCAATCTACCCCTATTATCATCCTTTAGGATGTTTTATGACCGGGGCTTCCTACTGGGGCTACGTTGTGGAGTCATGTTTACTGGGCTGGCCCTTTCTTTGGCCCGGCGAGTGGGCCCCAGGGATTTTATTTTTCAACCCCATCGCTTGCCCTCACCCCATCGCGGTACCCGCACGGGCAAGGGTCAGAACTTTTCTCGACGGTGCAATTTCCACGCGGCCGTCGGGTCGGGCAGGTTGTGGCTCGTCGCTGGTCATATGTCTCAGGATAATGATGACTCTTCTGCTTTTCGCGCCCAGTTTCATGCTACACTATTTCGCTCTTCCTGTCCTTTCTCGCAGGTAAACATCCTCGCCTATGGTGCCTCTGATCTCGAAGTCCGCTTTTTGTTAGTCACTTTTCCTGGGCTTCTTCTGTCAACCTTTGCGTGCGTGAAGTCTTTTCCTCGCGCTTTTCTTGGGATAGCTTTTTCATTGTATTCCCGGTCCGCTTTTATCTCCTCGGTTCTTTCGAGCGATCACGACGAGGCGCTAGGTCGTCACAAGTTTTTATCACTTGTTCCATCAAGTGGTCCAGGTCGCTTCTCTCTCTCACAAGATTGAGGTGACCCCAATGCTGCTCTGGGCTCATGGGATACGGCGCTCCAATCGTTAAAGTCAGATCGAACTCGATGCTCAGGCTCTTCCTCGACAAGGTGTGAGAAGGTGACCTGACACAAGATCCGGGCCTGAGTACCTAAATCCGCCGTCAAGACGCTTAGTCAGGCTCAACAAGGCCTGGCCCAGACAATACTTTTGCTGGCCGCACGACCTCCTTTGCGTTCGAGTTGTCTCCGACGCTGACCTCCTGCATGCGGGTTTCTAAGATCTAAGATTGCGATACTGGGGTTTTGCGCGACTTCAATGTCTGGCTCTCAACTTTCGCCTAATGGCTCTGTCCCAGTGAGTACATCGCTCCTTTATCTTTTGCCGGGCGAGCCTCCGGCGGCTTTCCTTATTTTTCCCTATTGCCCGGGCCGGGCCCTCCGGTGATTCGATCTTCCCCTCCTTCCTTCCCACAAAGTGTTCTGAAGCGAATGATTACTCGTCAGCGGGCTCAATCGGAATATGACCCACTGGCAGACGACACTGGCGCTCAGAGGCTCGACCAATTCCTGAGAATCTACGTGAGTACGCTTGTTTTCGATATGATTTTCGGTGGAGGTTATCGATATTTCTAATTCTTCATCGCCCACGTGCCTCGTGTGCTCGACCGACCCCCGGGCATAACGCCATAATGCGGTCGGTTTAGTAGTTTTGCGCGACTTCTAGCGCGAGCCGGATGGTGCCTGATATTCCGCCCTCAGCCGAGGTCACCGCCACGCTCAGGTTCGCCTCCCACTGGCGCAAAGTTCCTCCCACGGGCACGCTAAGCCGTACCGCGGAGAGCTTTTACCGACCGAGACGCTTATCTCGAAAGCTCAGAGCCGGAAACTGAAGGCCCCCGGGTTCGCCAAGAAAGACGGTCGATTTCGGGTCAAAGTTCAAATCGGGGCGTTCATCTTCCATCTACTCAGCGTTCCAGTCGAGGTGTCGGGCGTTCTCTACCGAGGCTTTCCATAGTTTTGAGTTCGCAGCCGCCCCGGTTCGCCGGCAAAGGCCAAAGGTCCCTCGGTGAGCCAAGAGCAACCAAGCAAGGTCATGCCCACATTAGAGATGGAATCCGCCAAACGAAGAAAGTGTTAGGTCACCTCCAAGGGCTTTAAAATTGGTGAGGAAAGATCCGAACCGGAACGCAAGATGGGGACTGCTTTACTGAACACCGCGCAGCGCAATTTCACCCATTCTTAAGGATTATGATAAGATAATGAAATGGCCATTTCGCCGCTGATGAGGCTGGGCCCTATTCTTTCCAGGGGGTCGCTCCGTAGTTCATACCTCATTGCATTCACCATTTAGTCGAGTGTCAACTTGCGCTGGATGTTGATTCTATGTCAAAAGCGCAGGCTACTTTATTGAAGGGCTCAGCCGTGCGCCAAACTAATCAAAGTCATGCCAAAGCGGCCCAAGCAGGCAGGCGAGGGTGGCTTCCTCTCCCATTTCAGCGGCCGGAAGCCGCGGGTCAGCACCAGACCAGGAGTGGAAGCTCAAATCCGATTTGAAGGCACACCACGCCGCGACGCGTTTCGGGGAAGCCGAGGATGGGAGGGATGAGGTCAAACAGCTTGAGAGCAACCGAAGGCGAGCTTCGGGAGGTTCGGATGAGCCATGGCCACAAGAAATGACTTGCTGTGAGGCTAGGACGAGTCGGCACACCCATTGAACTCGGATGGTTAGGGATGAGCTTCTCACATCCAAGGAGAGCCGCAGGAGTCTGGCGCGAAGAGCCACGGGCGCCAATGATGATCTACGATAAGATACGCTTATTATTGGTGCCTCGTCATGAGGTCAAGAATCAACAACGCCGATCGAGGAACGCCAGCGGCCGTTGGGGATCTTCATCAACAAGTGACTCTGGTCAGCCAATGGACGAAATTAGAGGCAGGGCAAGTCGAGGGATGACCTCGCACTCAATGGGTCGGGTGCCCGCCAAAGAAAAGCCGCGCACGTCTATCCAGTCTGATTCAATTTTTGACATACCTAGTGATGAGGCCGTAGGGAGTCCCTATCCACGGGCCACTTCATGAACCTCGGTGCCTCAAAGCCCACCCTTCACCGCCTCGCCCTCTCATAGCCTGATCTCCCCGTGGCTCGCCTCCGCCGCTCAAGGTCAACTTTTTATACTTTTCTTTTTATATATATTTGTTTTTTGTTGGGCCTGGGACCCAAGACACATGTAGCCTTTTCCTTAATAAATATTCATTTTTACCACTTCAGGTTCTACCGGTGCATTTCATGGCTGCTCGCATGAATCAAATTAATTTCTCGGTTTGCATAAACAGTTTGAATGTTCAATCGGGCAACTTCGGGCTTGGCGCGAATGAAGATTAACAGCTTCAGTTTCTGCAGATAGCCGGGGTTTAGCGGGCTTAACTGCTTTGAGCTGAACCTGAAGACTTTCTGAGTATCACGCCCCGGAAGTCAAAGGGTCGTAGCTCTTCTAATTTGGTCAGGGCTCGTGAGCCGAATACCGGAAATGAAGTACCTCTTAGGGTCGTATGGCTCATGCAGTAGCTGGAGCTCGCCAAAGTGAGCCACTGCCCGGGCGCCGAGGCTCATATTATCCGTACCGAGTCGATCAGACTCAGGTCGCATGGTCAGGCGCAGTACCGAAGCTCGCCAAAGTGAGCCACCGCTCCTGCACCCGAGGGCCTTGACATAGTGATCATTTTAGGGCGCTGAAGCTGGTACCCGCCGCCGTATTAAGTATTCTATTTCCCCCGAAATAGATGCGCCGTCTCGCTGGCGCGCTCGTAGCCTCATGGAACCTTTCGCAGATTCGTGCTGGCCCTCGGTGTAATTTCATTCAGCCGCCACCTCAGAAATGTTCTTTTTTCGTACTTCGCTGTGACTTCCTGAAACCAGGTTGTTATGGGAGTGAACCGGCCGGTGGCGTAATAACGTTGCCGCCTTTTCGGAAGTCACAGGCGGCTCAAACCCGCCTGAGGTTCCCACGCCGGACCGTTTCTATCTTTTCAGACCTTTCCGCCACTTAGTAGCTTAAGCTACCTGCCGTCATTTATCCCGCTTTTATGGTGGAAGAGCTTCTTTTTGGATATGAGGGCTTCTTCACCACATTGTTATTTCTCTGCCGCTACAGCACCTCACCATGCTTGTCAGATTGAGATGAAAATATCAAGTCTTTCTAACGAACCCCTTGCCAATAATGAACGCAAAGTATCAATCTTCGACATGCACTTTCACGCTTCTATGGCTCGCTATGGTCGGTGATGATAATCTTGGCTTTCTATATGTCCCGCCCCAATGAAGTGAGCAGAAACTAACGCAATGGATAGCTCTAAATGGCGCGGTAGATCGATGACAATGGGAGCCTATTAAACCGCCAAGGTCGGGCCTTTAATGATAGCAAAAGCTCGTGATCGCGACCGGACTGATACCCACGCAGCTCCATTTGGTTTTTTTGTAAGTGTTGAGGATGATCGGACCGGATCCTCAATACCCATCGACGTTTCCACTGCGGGCATCCTCAATTTTTGTCGGAAGAGGGGAAGTGAAGCACCTCGGGCTTTTGGCAAGATCGGCCATTGCACGGGGCGGTGTCCGCGGTGTTGCTTCGCTGTTTCATTCCCATACGCTCCAAGTGTCGCTTCGCCGGCTTCATCTCCGTGGGCCAATCAGGGTCTCTGTGGCTCTCTCGCTCCATTAGACTCTCGCTTCGCTTTCGCCGGAAGCCGAGATCAGGCGTCTTCAGCGAGGGAGGAAAGTCGGCTGGCATTCCCGTGGTTTGTCGTATCCCGCGGCGCGACCGCCGTGAGTTGTTCTGAACCTCTTCGTCAGGCGTTGTCGCGAGGCGAGTCTTCCGCCTCGCCGCTCGCAGGTTGGCTTCGCGATCGCTTTAATGTGCCAAGAGGGTTCGCGACCGGCTACCGCCTCAGGATCCCCGCATCCTCGGGCGATTGGACGCCAGCCTCCCCGCCAGGTTCGGTCGATACCATCGCACCGAGGATCGGGCTTATTTGTAAAGGAATTGTCGCTCCTACGCACACACTAATCGATGATGCCTTTTTTTCAACCGACCGGGCTGGGTGAGCCGCGCGGTCGGCGTCATCGGGTCGGATTGTAATCTATCACTGGCCGCCGCGAACCGTCCGGCCGGCTCGACACCGCACCCTTTGGTAAAGACAGAGAAGAAGGATCGGCGGGGCTTCGCCAGAGCCGCCCGATGCCTGGTGCCGTTTTTCATAGCATGGACCAGAGGCAACAACAGAGTGTTCACAAGATTTTCAAATCATTTGTGGTGGCCTTGTATTTATAGTGTATATGTTTTCCCAAATATGAATAGATTCTTTCCCATCGACGTGTATACTGGCTTCTTTTATCTAGAGTTGATTGCAATGATATATATAGCTTTATTTTGGATAATCTTCCTTCCTTATCGGGGGATCCTATTTGACCAGATGGGATGAGTCATATCGCGAATTATCTTTCTTCCTCATTGTGAGATTTAGTTTGATTTGAAGGATAAGACGTTATTAGGATTATTCTATTTTCCATAGCTGAAAGGATTCACTTTATTCAGGCTGTGGCTTCTAACACCTCTGCACTAATCTTTCTATAGTTTGACTCAGCTTCTCTATTTGGGCTGGCCACTAGTGAATGGGTGTTTATTGGCCGCCTTTTTCGGGTCTCACGAGTGGGTCTGTGAGCCTTTATTTTTCTTTGGCCCGCGAGTAAGATGCGAAATTCTTTATTTTTCAAACCCTATCAACCTATTTATGGTAGAATTTAACCTAATACTGTTTTTGAGCTTAATTTGTATTTATGCATGACATCAATAAAATTATTTTTAATAAAGAAAGAAGTAAGAGAGAGAAAATAGAATATCTTGAAAAGAATGCTCCCTGAAACAAAGGCACCCCTAAGAACCTAATGTGTCATCTGCATGGGCTTCAAAGTTCTCAATAATTATCATACAAATAAAATTAAGTAAATAATTTGATCGTTACATCTCCTCTTGACCGTTTCTTTCCCATTCATTTTACTTTCTCTTATTTTATAAATGTGTTGTCTTTTTTCTTTTTTTAACTAACTTTCAAAATAAATTAAATTGAAAACGATCATGACTTAGAATATTTTTTTATTGAATAATTAAATCATATATTTATTAAAATATTTAATATTATAATTTAAAATCAAAAATAATTTTTAAATGTTAAATTAAAATAGTTAATTTTTTTTATTTATACTTTAAAATTTTGAGATTCATATGAATTAAGTTATTAAATTACTTTTAAGTCAAAACTTGATTTATCAAATATTTTTTTAATTTATATGTTCACCTCAGGTGAACAATTTAAAAAATTATTATTAATTTCTCAAATTTTGACATTACATAAAATTAAATGGGAGACTTCAGGGGAGAAATGAAGACCTGCACAGAGACCCAAAGGCTAAGGCTGGCTATGACTCCATTCTCACCAGCTTGGCCCACGTTCGCCTCTTGGGCCCACCACCTAAAGGTGGTTGTGGCGTTTAAAATATGTTTTTACACTATTTTAAAAACATTTTATTATTACTTTTTGAAAACAAATCATTTTTAATATAATGTAGTAAATTGTCTCTCCCATTAAACGTTGAATGTTCTAATTAAATTCAAAGATTATGTTATCTATCAAGTGTGTACGAGTGAGCCATAACACCCTCTAAGCTCCTTAAAGTCGTCTCTACTAAACAAATTGTGAAAATTATGACAATCAATCAATAATACAACATTGAATAAATCATGCTAGTAAATAAAAAACAAAATAAAGGTAATAAATCATATTTCTCGGATTTTCTTACTGTAATTCATTTATGAATGTCCTGACATATTCTTTTCATATATATGTATATATATGAAAATAAAAATATTGCCATTGAAATATGTTCTATGCCAAATATGATTACAAATACAAAAATCAAAATTAATCTTTAAAACATATAGATGTTCAACAAATAATATGTGAAACATTTTTTCTTATATATATAGAGAGAGTATAAATAAAAGAGAAGAATCTGTATGCTAATCTTGTTTCCAAAATAAAGTATGAAAAACAGAGAAAGAAAAAGAAAATTACTAATGATTGTAATTGTAATAGAGTAAAACAAACTTAGGTTTTTGGTTATAGAATTACAAAGTTAGCTTTTGCAATGTTATAGTGCTTATCATGCTCTCATTTAATGCTCACTCATCTCGCAAATCATCGTAGTTGGTACAATCTTCAATTTTTAATGACACATCTTTTATCGAAGATAAGATTTATTTGATGAGTTTTGTCGCAATTTGGTGTTGATGCCTTGCCAGAATCACCAGCTAATTTGTTATAGAGTATGCTCATATAGTAGTCTTTATATGCAGAGAAAAAGAAAGAAGGAAATATATGGTTATATAAGAATAAAAATTAAAAATAAAGTAAGTTAAAAGTATATGAGAATAAAAAATAAAGTATAAGTTACAAAAGTAAATGAATTACAATAAACTGTGTGGTGTGATCGTCGCATTTGTCAAAAGACGAAACATAAGAAATCGAAAATGGTATTCTATGCTCTGATATTGGCAAATAATTTATGGATTGGTGGAGAGACCAAAGAAAGGTATTTTTTTGGTATAATAAATTATGTGAATTATAATAAATAAATTATAAGAGCATATTTATGTAACAAAAGATAAATATATAAATTATTTTGTTAATAAATGGTTTCAGGATTTTATAGATTAAAACAACACCCCGTCCCGAGAGAGTCTACAAGACATGATACCGTAGAAGGAGTAAGAAGATTTTCGTCATTACTAATCGAAATATTTTTGGTGACTAAAATATGAAATGAGAAATTATGGAACCCTGAATTGTGGTATTAAAACCAAGGGTACAATGGTCATTATGCAAATGGATATGGAAATTAGAAACAAATTAGTGATAATATAGTAGAAATTGAATAAGTTACAATTGTAATAATTAAAAGAAGAGGGAAATATAATTAATGGAAAGTTAATTTAACAAAAAGGAGAGAATAAAAACCAAAATCACATTTTACCCCAGCCAGGTTCACGATTTTGAAGAGGAGAAGTGAGAGCAAGAGAAGGAAGAGAAGGGAAGAAGAAGGAGTGAGAAGGAATCAAAGATCAAGGTATGAATTCTCTATTTTTTGGTTTTGATATGGATTCCTAGGACTTTGGTATGAGTTTGACGTTCCTTTTTACAGGTTATGCAAAAGAGCACATTGCTTTTTTGAATGGTTATGAGTAAACCTCAATCGATGTAAAAGAAACTTTGAATCATCAAATTTCATGATGCGTAGAAGAATTGGTGGACCTTGTGGTAAGGTTCTTGGATTTTTCAACAAGGTTTTACGGTGTCTAAAAAAAACAACAATTTCATAGTTGTCATGAGTTGTTTTATAAATTCCAAAACTGTTTCTTGAGGTATCATGAATTATAGAAGTTGTATGGAGTGAATTGGCATCAAAAGTGGGAGAAATAACAAAATCTAAGTATTGTGTCTTCTACCTGTTAAATTGAAGTTCTGACCGGCAGAAGTTCTGTTTTGGTCATTTATTGTGTTCCACCTGGTGAGAGTTGCTCCCACCGGTAGAACATGTTCCTGCTTCCCAGCCACCGGCTTTTCAGATTGCAATAACTTCCCCATTTATCCGATTTGAGTGGATTCAAGTGGGCTATGTAAAATAGACTTCATGAGAACAAAAAGGCAAGAGAACTGCCAGATTCTGATCCCAGTGGTCTAAAACACTCCATAAAAGTGGGCCATAAAGTGAAAATTCCTGCATCAGCTTTGGATAGAGTAATCAGCCATTTATTGATCAGGAGTTTCTATGTTCCTCGAATCGCGATTCCAGTTAATAGAACCCCAGTTAACCTTAGATTTAAAAGAGTAAGAAGACGACTAAGTCTAGAAGTAATGCTGTTATGCGGATTAATTTGTCAAGCGATTCGTTTCTGGAGTAAAGGCGCAAAGATGCGTGAACCTGTGCTCGCTTACAAGCAAAGAGGTGAGTGTTCTAAACTCATTTTTCCAAATACTAGTATTATTATTATTATTATAAATTGTTTACATCGGTATTTTATGGTTTTGGAATGCAAACCATTTTCAAGAAGTAAAAGCAATGAGATAAAGCAAGCAAATGGTTTGAGTTAAACCATTTTAAAGCATTGGTTTTAAATTGTAAAACCAACAAGCAAGCAAGCAAGTATAAATGGTTTTGAATAATTAAACCATTTTTCAAGTAAGCAAGGGTAAGCAAAATGGTTTTTAATAATTAAACCATTTTTCAAGTAAGAAGGCAAATGGTTTCAAAGTGTAAAACCATTTTTACAAAGAGCAAGCAAGCAAAGAGTTTAGAAAACAAGGCCTTCCTAGTTTTGGCAAGCAAACCGATCAGAGGTATCCCAGACACTGGTGTTAGGTTTCATACATTTATCAGGTTTTGCCCTGGCTTCAAGAACCAGACATACATCATGGCATTTAAGCGAGACCGGCACGCATGGGTGATATAAGGTTATGAGCTTCAACTGGTATGGTGGATGACACACGATAACACTCCACCAGTATTCACTTAAAACGAATGAAAAGGTGACGCTGGACAAAGGTCCTTCCACCACTCATTGAAGATGTGTTCTCGTGTTCACTAGGGCAAAGTAAGCAAAAATAGGCCTCCATCGTTGATGTTTTATATAAGCATGATATGCCGCTTTTGAAAATCAACCATTGTCCCCTAAGGCTGCTGGCTTCCGGAGCAGCAAACGGTCGGAAGCCAAGGCCCTGCTTTAGCTTCAAACGATCGACAGCCGTTCCCGTGGGTTTTATTTTCAAAGCATGTGGTTGAGCTCAAGTCTCTTATTTTCTTATGAAAGTTTGAGAAACTCTTTTTAAAGCAAATGTTTAGGAAAGGTTTTAAGAACTTTTCAAGTATGATAAAGCAAGCAAGTAAGAAATTATGAGAAGTTTTATAAACTTCTAAGCAAGCATGAATAAGAGTTTTACAAAGCTTTTAAAGAAAAACAAAATAAAGGGGCAAAGATGTGTTAGAAGTGTTGTGCCAAAGTTTTGAAAACTTTTAAAGAAGAAAAGAAAGAAAAGCTTCGGAAAATAATTGTAAAAGAGTGTTTTTACATTTTTGAGATGTTTTCCTAAAAGAAAAACTTTTATAAAAGCATACACTAATCGAGCTCGTTTAGCTCATTAGTTTCCATTTTAAAACCATTTTCCAGTACGTGCACGCAAGACTGAGCACAATAGGATCGGGTCCCACATCGCCTTATGCCGAATTAAAAAATTATATTTTGTAAGAACATACTCTTCGGAAATTTACAGAGTAAATTTATTACTGCATGCACATACTAATGCAGAATGCTATGAGACAATGGTCACACGTTTCGATATTTTCGATATAAACAGAAATCGGATGTATACAGGATTTGACTTAGACTATAGTACCACATGCCGCCGAATTTTTCACGTTAAGATTTGCTCAACCTAAGTTGAAAAAATAAAAGAAAAATTTTTATACAAGGTAGATAAGCAATAATGGCTTCATTCATTGTTTTCTACTAGAGGCAACTGCCAGATTTGTGAGCGGCCGCATCTTCCGCCTGGGTGGTGTACAAAATTTCAATTTTTTCATATGAAGAATATTACGATATATTAATCTATAAACAAACAATTTAATCTATTAGATTCTAAGTGGAAACGTTTGATTAAATTGATTAAAGTTTTTTAATAAGAAGAAGAATAAAAGAAAAAAATGATAAAATAATGCTAACCCTAAAAGTTTTTTTTTTTTTTAAATATCCGTTATCACCTCCTGTAAAAGGATTTTTTTTTTTTTTAAATTCTGTTAAATGCCATTGTCAGTTTTGTTTAATATGTTAATACCATTAAAAAAGAAAAAAAAAATCAAAACTACATGAAAAAACACATGACACCTTAGATTTTCTAATACCCAAAACCTACCACACAAATAATATGCCAAATTAAAAACTAAACTTAGAAATTTTATTTCCATTATGCACTTTCACTTTCCTCACAACTAAAGACGACAACATGAAACACTAATGAAGAAAAGTGTTAATGCTTAATTTTGAATAGAACAAAATTACGCCTTATACTTCATGGCGTATCCACTGGATACGTGGGCATTCAAAATTTCATTTCTTACCATGTTCTGTGGTTCTCCATCAAGACTGTCAGCACAAGAGAAAGAGGGCAGAACTGGCATAATTCTCAAAGAAAACAATAAGTAAATAAAATTTGATGTCAGTAATTAATTGATGAAATAAAGTCAAGATGAAAGCTTCATTTTCGTGGTAAGATGTCATTTTCATTTTAGATGTCATTTTCATTTGTTATAATTGTGATGATTTCCGATGGTAGAAAAATTTAATGCCGTAAGAAGCATAAACCTAAAACAGATAAACATATTATGCCATTATGGTTTTCCAAACCTAAACTCGAAGAAATAAGTGAAACGGACTTTCTTTTTTGCAATAGACAAAGAAATGGTATTATATTATTTGCATAATTGTTACGCCCTTATAATGTCAATTTTGGTTCGGTTATAATCCATTTACAATCAAACCTAAAATACTAAAATATCACAACTACTGGGGCAGATTATACATCGTTAATAACAAAATTATATTATGGAGCAAATAATTTGAAAAATAAAAAGACCAAGGTGAGGTCGTTTTTTTTTACTTTATTATCAATATAATTTTTTTGAGTTTAATGTTGAATACAATACTTTAATAACATTGCTATTGTTGTTTGTTATTTAACATTGGTAATGAGTAGGAATGACAACTGTATGTTATTTTAGGTCTCGCCTCAGCCTCATCCTCTTGCAACGGGATGAGCTCTGGATTAATCGTAATCTGCCTTTAACATGTTCTGCTTATTTTCTCAAACTTGAGACTCGTTCTGGTATCGTTATTTCCCACCCCAATTATATTTTAAAATATTTTATTATTATTTTATTTTAATTATACTTTAATGTGAAAATAAGAATAATAATTAGAATGTTTTTAATACTAAATAATTATAAAAATTCACAATATTTTTATTTTTTATGAACATATTAATTTTAATATAATAAAAATATATAAAAAAAAAACAAAAATAAAAAAATAAAAACAAAAATCAAATGTAAACTAGGTGGATTCGAGAATTTTATCCTCAACCTCGCCCATTTAATTTTAACGGACAAGCCAATAAAAATAACAGTAGACTGGATTTGGATCATTTCATCCCGAACCCCCTATTGTCATCCCTAATAGTGAGTGTTGCTAGCCCTCCTTGTTAGGCAATGGTGGAGTTTTTATTGTTTTGGTGGAAAATAACTTTTTCTAAATAGAAAAAGCCAAATGTTTTCACTTTTTCTATTCATAACTTTATTAAAAAAATTTAGCAATAAATCATGAAAATTTTTAAAACAACAATTTAAATGTCGAAATCACAAAAATTAAAACAAACAAATTTCAGTTTTTTCAATCTTCAGTCAAACCCATACTTTCTAACAAAGGTCAGGCATGTATCATTCTTTGAACCCGCTTCAACTAGCTTCAACAAGCAAATTCAATTGTGGGCTATGACAATGAGTTCGCAAAGAGCCCATGTCCATCGATTCTATCATAGGTATTCTCTTTATTATTTCTGCTCACCCAAGAACTGTATTTCTTATCAAGTAATTGAATTTAGTAGAGAGTTAAGTATCCTTAGTAAGAATGTGAAACTATTCTTCTTTTCTTTAATACTACAATGTTTGATTTTTCACCCAATCAAAAAATTTCACAAGCTCTTGAACTTTTTCAAATAAATGGCCTACTGCTTCATCATTTTGTATACTTATTATCAATAATTCCATGACACTTAGAAGAAAAGGATTCAAGAAGTTCAAGTTCGATAGTTGATACCTGTTTGAGTCAGGATATGGACTACTTATAGTCAGATCAAGTTTTCTCTCACAAATTTTTCGGTGAGGGTTTTGTTTTCAAGATTCACTCGTCCTTCATCCGTCGCAAACCCTCTCCTCATATTTACACTCGGACCATTGAAAATTGAGAAAACCCACATGTTCCTCCACGATTGTGCTCATTCCCGATGGTGAGAAATCAAAGCTCGTGATACCATCGAGGTCACCGATGGGAAGCAACCAGATGATAATCTTCCTCGAAAAGGGCCAAAAGGGGAGGAACTCGTGAACTGTGATTCGCCTTTAAGGAGGTTGGAAAGAAGAGAGTAAATGGATGGATTTCTGGGGAAAGAACTCATGAGATCAAGGAATTTGAACTGTGGATATTCTCTCCTATCCCTTATCGGAATTGTTCTTTCAATTTTGGCTGATTTAATTTTCTCTCGATGTGTGTTTTTTTTAAAATTCTTCTCGGAATTGGTATTATGGATTATTTGTACCGATTTGACTTCATTTATTGTTAGTAATCAGAATCTACTTTTAGGAGGTTGAGAGTATGGCTTCCATGAATCGCCTTGGAATCACCGGGTTTTTTTCGATCACCTTGGTGGGGCTTTCTTTAAACTAATCCTTTCCTGAAGTCAGTGTTTAACAAACGTAAGGGGAAAAAAGTTTGAGATGGTTGAAACTGATGCTTGCTTCTGTAGGAGAAGTTGAACTGGTTATGAGATACATAGAAGAATTTGGAAGGAAGGTTGTTGTGGAAATGAATTCCTAATAAAGTGAGGTTGGGAACGCAGAAGGAATCAAGTACTATGGTAATCCTTTTTGAAGCTTGATTAAAATTGATTAAAATCTGCTACTTAGGAAGAATTGGGAACGTTGCAGTATATATGTAGGTTTTTGATTAAAATTGAACTCCTGCAATTTTATTTGTAAAGTACCACCTGCTGCTAATCACATAATACTCTTAACCCGAAATGAGTTTCATCTTAATGGAGCTTGCTCAACATTTTCTTTTCTTTTAATGACGTAACTGGGGAACCAAAGAAAGTCGAGGCAATTGTCAAGAAGTATCTCTCGATAATGCCCCAAATGCTATATATTTCTTTTGGATAGAGATTAATTGCCATAAATAGTAAGAAAATGAATTCTTTTAAGGCGCTTCAATAGTTTGGTAATCTTTTCTCCTGTTATGGTGCTCATTTATTCCCGAAGAGTTCCTCTATACAAAGATAAAGCTTTAGGTTGAGATCAAGAGACCATGTGCAAGACCTAATACCAACACTAGGCCTTCAATAGTATTTCTTGTGAAAGGGAAATGCAAAACTAGCAAATATAGTATGTTTTTTGATTATGACGGAGGTAGTGAGCATGTTGGTCTGAAGATACATATGTTTATTCGATTTTTCTCTCGTTCGACCGATAAGGAAAATGGCTTCTAGAGCTAAAAAAGCACCATCTTCCTTTCTTACTCTATTTTATGAAATGATTTTCTTGAAACTTGTAATGAAGAAATATTTGAATAGATATTTCCGATATTTCCATATTCGCTTAAAAACGATAGAAAAAATTTAAACCGTGGGATACCCCAGACACTCGTGTCGCTTTGTGTGGTTCCCAGAAATGCTCCAATTGTGTCGCATTCGGTGTCTCATTTTATATGTTCTGTATAAATTGTTTGCTCTCAGTTGCCTGTAGATAATTATTCATACCAAAGCTCATATTTCTTAAACATTTACTATAAATAAGACATTTTGGTTGCAATGTGATACCGGGAATTTATTATATATTACTTGGTATTTAATTATCGATTCATTCTCAAGTTCAAGTCGTTTTTGTTATAATCCAATTATTTCTTATTTCTTTACCATTTTAAAAATTGCCATAACAAATTAGAGATTTATCAACCAGGCCAAGATGACAATAGAGGCTGCATTTATCATTCTTCAACCTACTAACTAGATTCGGGCCATAAATTCCAACTGTGGCTATGACGATGAAACGATGAAAATGCAAAACAAAGATTATGCTTCCATTTTCATTCTATTTACCTAATGGATTTAGCAAAGAGCTACATGTCCATCAGATTCTATCATGAGTATTCTTTTTCATTATTTTTGGCTCTTCAGCTCCTACAATCATATCGTTTCATGAATTGAATTTATGAGTCAGGGTTTAAGAAGAATTTTGAAGCCATATTCTTCTTTTCTTTAACACCACAATGTTTGATTTCTCACCCAATCATGAAATTTCATACAACCTTCTTGAATTTTTCTAATAAATGGTTTGTCGTCTATCATTTTGTATGCTTATTATTAATAATCTTCCACCTACACTCCTCAGTTCACACTGGCATGAAAACACTTCAAGCTTCCATGAGCTCAATGAATTTCATTCTTTCACCATCCCAGCAAACCACAACCTTACCCTGAGAAGTGCTTTCAAAGAAGGATGATCCTGAACGCTTTTAATGTAACCGTCATTCGATTAGTCGATGGGGGTGATGACTCAGGCAACCACTATTGCTCAAGGAGGTGATGAGTTGAAATAGCTCCAAGAAGATGATTCCGATTGTTAATAGGAAGCTAACAAGATATTCAATCCCCATTTTCCGCAAAACCAAGGCCCTCCTCATATCATGTTAAAGCCGAATTTCAGAGTCTTCGCATACTACACACTTAATTGAATCCACACAACCCACCGGTTTGTCGCATGTGTTTGATCTCACAGGTTCATTTACCACCGGACCCGACCGCTCGTCAGCTTATCAAGCCGTCACATCCATAGCCGAAGGTCGGGCTATGGCGCGGGAATGACCAGAGAGTTTGTCAGGATAAGTCCAAACCCTCTACATTTTGTAAATCACTTAAGTGTGCTGGTATTTTCAATGGGAGTTTCAAAAGTAGAAATGAGCATTCTAAGAGCTTTAAGAGTTGCCTAGAGAGGCTGGGATTTCACTGGATAGTTGTTGCCCGACAAGTCAATGGCATATATATCAATGTTGCACTGAAAGATCTGGTTAATTTTCCCACTTACCATCAAATATCACTGCAATTTAACGCTAAAAAATTGATGAGAATGTTATTACAACAGCAGAACTTAATGTCTGTGATGTCAGATTTGGAGGAGCCTCAATCATTCCTGTAAGACGCAAACCATGGAATTTCTGAGATTGTTGCTTGAGAGGTCAAGAATTTGAGAGATTTTGGAGGCTGGAGTGTTTTAGGATTGAGCCTTAAGGAATTGTTCCTGTGGTTAGAACCTGTAGATAGAGATTTGAGGAAGGGTTGGGTAATTCACCTGAAATATTATGAACTGGAGTTCGGAGACGTTCAAGATTTCAGCTTCATGAGGTTCAAAGGCAAGGCCCTGAAAACTTGTTACCCCCAATGCAAGAGTTTTAATGTTTGAGGAAAGGTGAAGCTGGAACCTCTCCTGGAGAATTGGTTGGACGAGAAATCCAGGCACAACAGATTCACTTTGATATCAAAACTGGGAAAATGTTGCCGGAAAGTCTATTATGAGACAGATCCAAGAGTTCAAGACCTCGAAATTCTTGGGAGATGGATTGAGTGAATATGTCCAGAAAAAGTTGTTCCTGTCCAACATCAGAATAAAGAGAGACTCTGCATTCCAATGTTCTTTGGCAACTCCCAGAAAAATTGTTATGGGAGAGAGCAAGGGATGGATAATGGGAAGATCGTGGAAGAGAAAGCAGTTGGAAGAGCAGAACCTGAGAGTTTGTTATGGGAGAGAAAAAGATCAGAAAGAAAAAGAAATTGAAGAGCCATTGGGGAAATGGTCCATGGAGCTGATTCATGTTTAGATCCAGAAAATGAGAGTCTTTGAGTAATAACCATTCTGGAATTTCTCCTTGTAGACCGCTAGATCTGAGAGACAAACTAAACAACATACACTTGGGTACTATCTTCATATTGTTATTCCAAGTAAGATTGTTTCCTCCAAGATATAAGTCCTGCAAGTCTTTGAAATCGAACAACCAGAATGGAATTTCTCCAGTGAGCAGGTTTCCTTCCAAGTTAAGTAAATTCAACTTGTTCAGTTTTTGCATCGAAGCGGGGACTCCACCACAACTTGTTCCCCAGGCTCAGAGAGGACAAATTGATAAATTTCCAATGCCAGTGGGGATTTGTTGACAAAGAATGTTGTTTCAAAACAGGACTGTTCCAACCCCTTCAACACAGAAATGAAGAGAGGGGTTCGGTCTAGAATTGTTACCCAAAGTGACAGTCGCTGCATTTGTGAGGTTTCCAATCTCTTCAGGGAGTTCTCCGCTTGTAATGATTAAACCCAAATCAAGATACGGAAGTTTCTTCCAACTGAACGAGTTGAAGAGGAATGGATCCATTAACCTATTCAAGGTCAAGAACCAAGTTAAGCTGAGGTTACTTCAAACCTGAGTGCTGGAATTTTGACCATTTATGGAGTTCCAACTAAGGTCAAGCACCCTCAAACTTCTAATCAAAAAGAGTGGTGCCAGTAAATTAGAAGGCATGTGCTGTTCAGAAACGTAAGAGAGATAGAGACCTATCACAACACTTGAAGCTGAATTTGAATTTGAAGGAGAATCATGTAAGACTCCAACTCATAGACAACAATTAGAAGAACTGGAGTTCCATGAACTGTGTGCAATGAAGAATGAATGGGAAGGATGGAGGACTTGAACTGAAGGAGGGCTTGCTTTTGGTATTCAGGACAAGAAGAAGACAGACATGGCAGCAAGAAGAAGAAGAAGAAGGATTGAAGCAGCAGGCTTGGATTAGCCATGACCATTGTTGGGGTTTGTAATTAAGCCTTTAGTAATGGATGAAGTAAACATAGCAATAATATTTCAAGAGCAAAGAGATAAAGTAATTGCAGTTGAAAAACTGAATAATTTAAGGATGCTTTTGTTCTATTGAATATAATGATATATTTGGGGTTCAGTTTTAAGAATTGTGAACAGAGGTCCATTGTTACATAAATGCAGGTCCCAAATGCCGCCCAGAAGTCAAGGCATTATTATTCACATAGTTGCTTTTAGCCAAAAAAACCAAAAAAAATGTTAATTTTCCAAAAAGTAGTCTGAAAAGAGAAAAAAATGTTGTGTTCTTGGTTGGAAGAAAACTTTCCAATGTATCAGTCATAGTGTTATAATTTCAGGTTGACTTGGTAGTCAATACTTTCCCAAGTAAATGGTCTCTCTTTGAAGCTATTATTCTTTTCTTGCAATTATACTCTTTAGTTATTTCATTAAATTAAATTAAATTTTAATTAAAATATTTTATATCTTTTATAAATATATTTTATAGTAATAAAAATATAATGACCAAATATTAAAATTTTAATGAATGCAAAGAACTGTATTTTTCTTTTTTTTTTTACAATCAATTATTTATTTTTTATCAATTTGTATTGAACTAATATATTAAAACAAATTTATTTTAAGAAAATATTAAACAGAAAATATCTCATTGAGTAACATTTAATATAATAAATCACATTTTCAAAAAATTAATTATATACATTTAAATAAAATATTAAAGATAAAACTAATCATTTTAAAATTGTATTAGTTTTTAAATAAAATATTAAAATCTAACTGATTTAAATGGTATTTAATATTATTTTTAACCTCTGATTCATTTTGATTTTTAATTCAATATTTAAATAAAAAATTTTATTATTATATTTAAAAAAGAATTAATTTTATTGTTAGATTTTAAAATAATTTTAAAATATTTTTATAGATTTTAAAATAAATAAATGATTTGGGTTTACATTAAAAAAGATATTTTGAACTTTATTTAAGAATTTTAAATTTTAAACAAAACTTTAAGAAAAAAACAAGTAAGAAAAAAACAAAATGATGGGTGTTGGTCAGCTGGTGGGAGGGAGGTCGCCTCTAACTAGACTTGAGCTTAGTGCCAGTGGATAAGAAGGAGATAAGAGATATAAAGAGATAAGATATAAGGATGATCAATAGAGGAGAAAACCCATAACACATGTTAATCAAGGCAAGAATTAACGAAAATTTTAACATCGTTTTGACTTTAACATTAATATCAATTACTTGCATGTAAGCTGAAAGACTTTAAAGAGGTTACGAGAGTAAATGACAAAGTTCTCTTTGGACCTAAATTTTTTTTTTTTTTTTTTTGAGGTGTAAGTGAGATATTTGGTAAAACATGAGAGGTTTTTTTTTAACCTTTACAAAAAAAAAAAAAAAAAAACTAGGACTTCTCTATAGCTTTTTGATGGGAGTTTTTGTGAAAACCACATCGTTGATATGTGACTAAAAGCAACTCTAAAGTCGACAAAACAAAATTAGTGCTTCTCTCCAACCTCGACGCCAACAAGGAGAAGAAACAATAAACAACCAAATTTCTCAAAAATGAATACCAAGACAGACCATTTAATGTACCAAACTATAAAGTTTTCCTACAATAACTGTCGCTGAGAAAAGGCGCCATCTCAACTGCAAGTGAGTACTGAGAGGTCTAAGATATGTCTGCGCTTTAAGTGCAATTTTTTCTTCTCACATCTCATGATTTTAACAGTAAGAATACTAATATAATTAGTTTGATCTAAACCATAGTAAGATATTTCAACCCAGAGGTAATGTTAGATGAAACAAAGATCCAATAACAGACCATTCCAGTCAAGTCGTTAAAGGTCAACGGGCATGTGAGGGGAGACCAAACAAGTCCATGTATAAACAGATTGTAATTCAAAAGTAATAGATATAAAAAATCCACTGATAGTTAGATTCTTTTCCCACATTCCTTAAATCAACAATTTACACATCTCTACTCTTTTCCTCAACCCTCTGATCGGACTAGTTCTTTTTAAAAGATATAAATGAATAGTACGCCATATTACATTCTACCCCTCCATTTAGTTGGAATTTAGAGTTCCAAGGAATCCAAGATGCGCAATGAAGAACACGGCGTGGATGAGGACTCAATCACAGTGTGGGTATCAAGACCAAGACCAAGACGTGATATGGCAAGAAAAAGAAGCATGAAAGGGATTAAGATGGATTCAAAGCAAAGCAGATTTTGGTCGCTATTTTTCAAGGTTTGTTAATTGTTTCCTTGAAGAGTGGATGAACATCTGCTGTAGCTGCAAATTATCATAGCATAACATAACATCAAAACAAATGTATTTTAGGCAAAGGAAAGACATGGAATTGAAGTCGGCCACATTGCATCAGCTTATTAACGTAGCACTGCTCACTTCACGGTATTTATGCACGACGCGACTTTATCAATTTGGGCTTATCTTTATCAACTACTTTGAAACAGAAAAGATCCGGGTTGCTTTTTTAAGTCTATTGTTTTACAAATTTTCAACAAATTGAAATTAAGGGGTCCATAACTTAGTGTTCCTAAAAAAAAATAATACTAGGCTTCTCCATAAATTTCGACGCTAGAGAAGGATACAGAAAATTTCAAGAAATTGTTGAAAGCTGCCTGGGGTGGAGAGCCCTCCGGCGCCTTGTGGAGAAGAGTGCCACACCTTTGCTACCTCATCCTCGCCTTGTCGAAGGGGGGCATCGCCTTTGATCTCAAAGTAGGCGCTGAGAGTCACATCTGATCGCCTCGCATGCCTTACAATGTTTTCTAATACATCTCATCAAAAGAATGTTAATTTTAATAGGCTCGATTCAAACCATAGTATGAGGGCTTCAACATTCTAAGACTATTGATGAGCCTAAACCTAATAAAGCTTTATCATAAATTCTAAAGGTTATTTAGATTCATACCTACTACTTGCCAACTCAAACAAATTCGCACATCTCTCACTTTTCTCAAATTCCTCCTCCATTTTGTTCTTTATAAAAAAGGATGAAACGAATAAGAAGGATATATTACTTTACCCTGAACAAATATTGTAAACAATAATATTAGTAATCTAAAGAGGTCTGGAATAAATCATCATCAAAATATTCAATGTTAAAATTAATCAAGTAAGAATAAATAAAACCCAAACAGAGAAATCTGAGTTTATGCTGGTTATGGCCTTTTTCACAACGGGAACTAAAGAAATAGAAAACTGGTACATTCTTCATTTCATGTCAAGAAATGGTATTATTATTTCAGTTACGCCTGCTCTCACGTCGAAGTTCGTTCTCATATAATCCAATTATTTCTATTTCTTCTCACTCATTTTTTTCGTACAAAGTGGAAACAGGATACTCCAGCCACTTAAGCGCTGAAGATAAGAGGCTGTGGCACATCATTGACAGATAGAAATGAAGGGTGCCTTCTGAGGTTCAAAGCGACGCTAATCGGCGGCAGAGATTATCAGAATTATTGCACTTAAATTTTATCCCCGCCTTCTGATCTAAGATCACTGTATTATTTTAAGGGGAAGAGACTGGTCTCACTTTTCGCTCAGCCCAAGCCAATATACCTTGACCAAAATTGTTTGAATATTTCATGAAATTCTCGAGAACTTATCACCAAAAATCCCTACATGAACACATGTCCCATCTTTAAACAAATTGAACTCGAACCCATCCCTTACTAGTATCTCTCAGTGGTTATCTTCGAAATGAATTTGGGCGGTATCAGGGCACCACTGCATCGTGCTCTTAATAACCCGCATGCGTAGGCCGAGGAACAAACAAAATCAACCCAAAAGCAATAGTGCGCAAAGCCACCGTGGTGGTTAAGCATTTTATCTTCTCGATTCTTCAACATCATGAAGAACATAACTCCATCGAGTATATCCTCTTTAATCATTTTAGAGTTGTTTTTCCAACTCAAAGACATATCCGACCTAAAAATGGACTCGATGTCATCACAGAGAAAACATGCACTTTGCCTTTTATATTTAATCCAACTATATCCCAGTTTCTTTTTACCTCTATCTCTTATTCCTCTTTCTTAATCGAGCCAATTCCTCAAGCCTGATTTCCCTTTATATAAAGACTTGAAAAGCAAGACATAGGTTGCGGTTTCGAGGCTCTAATTAAATAAGAGAATTCATCCCATTTCCAATTTCCATGTCAAGATGAACTCACATGAGCTCAACAAAGGTAGCCCATCCAATCCACGCCGGGGATGGCAAGGGCATCTTATTTGAGAAAATTTCGCTTCCAACCTACCGCCACTTGAAGATCATCATATAATAATCGTGATAGGTATAATCCCATGTTCTTTTTATCATTGATTCAAAATATCAAGTCCTTTCTCCACTAGTCCTACTTTTACCGCAGCATGAAAGGACCCCAATAAATAACCTTATCCGGTTTCAAGTCAATGGCCAACATTCTTTCAAACAAATCAATCGGCTCTACTGGGTTTTCCAAATCGGGTATATTCCTGTGAGTACATTCCAAGAAACTTCACCTCTTGTTCATTTCAACTAATAACCGATAGGAATCTTCCATGCTTCCACATCTACCATACAAGGTAATAAGGTCATTAGATACTACATATAAAGAAATCAAGCCAAACCAAGGCTTGACAATGAAATTGGGCACCCTCTAAGCTTTCTTGCTAGATTAGCACATGAGCTAATAACACTTCCCAGGTAAAATCATCTCTGCTCAAACCTCATTTCAGATCCGGGAAGAAAATCTTTATAGATAACTATCTCTTAGGCCAAGGAAACAAACGAAGTGGGACTCCTTCAACCATCCCACGCATGTTCCAATGATCATTATGTTACACTTAACTACATTCCTCTTCTAAGATTTACTATAGTACCACAGATCGTAAAGATCAACTTGAAGATACATGTCCAAAGAAAGGACTACCCACAAATACATAAGACCAAAAACAAATTTCCGCATCTACCCATGAATTCTCCTTACCCAAATCCATCCACCACAATTTGAATACTAAATATAAGCATCACGGAAAATGCATGGTGGTCTAAAGTCATCGTTGTACAATCTCAACATCAACTTGAGTAACTCAACAAAGATTATAATGAGCCATAATTAGCATAAATTCAGATATAATAAGCTCCAAGAGGCTCTATCTCTAAATGGCATCGATCAAAGATTGTTGCATTTGAGAAAGACGCCCATGAATAAATGGAGGATGCATGCTCCAAGGAGGAGAGATTTGATTGGGAGGAATATGATCGAATACGCGGTACATATGCCAAACTACCACTTGTCAGGAAGCTGGAGATGAGATTGTTCAATAAAAAGGTTTCGGTGTGTTATGGTTTTTAAGTATGAGGCAAAGTGGAGCTTCGGATCGGGTTTGCTTGACTGCAGTGAGCTCAGTACGATACGTAGTAGTTGGAGGATGATTTGACATTTGCGTGGAATAGGTTTTAAAGTGGAATGAGCCAAGGAGTTTTTTTTTCTTTTATGTTTGATAAATATTCGGCCTCACACCACTCACTAAAAGTTTCTGAATTTTTTTCTTTTTTAAATGAAATTTTATTTATTCAAAGTGTCACTCATTTTTTTTAAACATATGACTGGTCTTTTTTTTATAAATAATGAAGAACCTTCATTAAATAGATGATAAATCAAAGAATCACTCTCCAACCAAGAAGGATGACAAAGACTCAGAGATCTAGCGTTGAAACAAGCATGTCTAGCTAGGAACATGAAAGCACAATTCTGTTTGCTTCGCCTCTTTACAAATTGAATAGAGTAATTACCATTACTCTAAGACACACACAATCCGAATTAAAAGCCATATTTAGATAGTCTAAAGAGGTGAAGACAAACGTTAACACCACAAAAGACCGTTTTCAAACTCCGTGATCAACCAACTTCTCAAAGATAAAGCCCAAAGAAGAGTTTTAATGGAGGAAGAATGTTTCAACTTCTTTGACACTACAGATAATGGCATCAACAATGTCTGCATGCATAAATCACCATCATTCCTTCAAGATCACTCATACCCAAACCTATAGCCGATAGATCACTTAAACAAAGCCGCATCCGTATTGCACTCCAACGGCCTCCCCAAAGGACGAGACTAGGTTAGAGGTCCACGAAAGCACGTCAACAAGTGAGGAAGATGCACCAAGATCTGCTCGACACCAACCCTCGAAAAACACATACCCCGTTACCACCGCTTCACCGGGTGGTGCAAGAAAAGCAGTTCAAAGCTTCTAATTTCGTTGCCCATACACACCATGGCAAGATCATTGCTATCGAATACATTACATCGATCAAGATCATCAATTAACTTAATGTTCAAACAGAAATTCATCAATGGTTAATGCTCATGATCAACATTAGCACGCTCCAACACAAGGACTAATACGAGCAATCATAGAATAGATGCCAATAAGGTTCGTCCCTACCACACAACACACAACAAGTTAGACAAATCTCATACCTTTTTATCCAAAGAATTTAACCTTCTGAGCACACAGGGACGTGTAACTATTACAAAGACGCCATAAAAGGAAATTATTTTAGGGGAAGAAATAATTTCCACAACTCTTCCAACTAGCACATATAACCTAGATTCAGCCTTACATGAAGAACTTGTCAAATATCTATACACATGATTTTGTCGATATAACCCATTATTTGAATAATGTCACATCAACGAATCGCAGGTCCGAGATTTTGATAATGGAATTGAAACGAATAGCCGAGAATCATTATTCCTAAAGATGAGTGAACCAGCCCGAATCCCATCCTCTTCTCAGATCTAACAACAAATCAAAAACCTTTAAGTTATCAAGACCTGTGAGCCTATGGTTCCACTTAAAACCAACACGAACCCGCATCCATCCATACATAAATGGATTTACCATCCCCCACTCTCCATCGAATACCCCTTATTGACAACTTCTTTCGTGCTCCAAACACTACTCGCCAAACAAAACTCGGATTACTTCCTAGTGATGACGAGAGATAGCTTCCATGAGGAAATATTTCGTCTGAATCAAACGGTAGCTACCAAAGTGTCAGTTATGAATGAAGTTCCACCCTTACACCACAAAGAAAAATAAACACCAGAAATCACATAAACCCATGTCACTAATTCCTTAGTACGTAGCTAGTTCCAGCCCAACTTTGCCATCTAATCCCTTTCCCACTCCCTGAACTCGAACCCCACCAAAACGAATTCATCATTTTCTGAATCACATCACAAACCGAGACAGGAAAAAGAAACACACTCATACTATATGTTGGGATAGCCTCGAAAATCGATTTAATTAACACCTTACCCGCCTCGAAAGCAACTTGTTTCCCACCTCGATCCCTCTCTTCCAAATTGTACTTATGCAACTAAAAGTAGCACGTTTGATCTACCAATCAATTAAGGCAAACCTGCCTACCTCGGGCAGCATTACCATTAGTAACTCCAAGACAATGATAACACTCCGTTATTAATGGGCTCAGAATGCTAGAAGAAAACATTATGATACCTCATTTTGGAGATTGATTGTCATTCTAATAGCACCCATACATTTAAGAACTGGATGAATCACTCTAGTTTCCTCCTCAGATTTAAAAATAAGAAGGAATCATCAAGAAGAATAAGTGGGATATGCTCGCAATAATCACCGACATACCATACCGCCATTGATCAAACCAAGACTCGGTCAAGGAGCAAAGCTTCCACAACCTCTCAAGACAAATAATAAATAGATATGGAGAAAGTGGACAACCTCGATGCAAACCACGCTAGTGAATGAGGACCCACCTCCGGAACCATTCAAAAGTACACAACGTAACACAATGCTACACACACATCATAATCCACTTAATCCACCCGTCGTCAAACCCCAAAATCCGTAGCATATGATGCAAAAACTTCCAATCTACTCTATCATAGGCCTTACGAAGATCCGCTAATGCTACTTCACATTGCCTCGCTACGATTCATATAATGCAACACTCACAAGCAATTATAACATCGCAATAGAGCGTCCCGCTAGCTAAAGTATCGAGTGTTAGAGATAATACGAGACGTAATATGTTTCATATCGATCACAAGACTCGCAATAATTTTGTAAATCACATTGCAAAGAGGAATAAAGTCTAAGGTCTTTCTAATGGATCAGATCAAGACATTTAGGAATTAAACATATCAAAGTATCATTCTGTATTAAGGAAAAGATAAGTTTTCAACCAACCCAGAAGAAGCCCTGGAAACCTCTCGCCTAATGTCTATAAAGCACAAAATCAACAAAGCTATCCAAATTCGGAGCTTATCCCTAAACATCTCGTGTAACACCCAAAGAAATTATTCTAACAAACCGAGCCATTAGACCATTATTCTCCCTCCACCAATCTTGTGTTATATCGAAGCTCACCACACGAAACTTCTTCGTACTAAATGCTGAAAAGGCCTTCAAAATATGTCTTCAAAGACACTGTAATTCTCTTTATCCCAAACTTCACACATCTACATCATTCAACTGATTGGTAGCTATTTCTCAAGAAGCTATGGTGAATGGAAATAGCGAGTATTGCTATCTCCTTCCCTTTAACCAGAAATCTTCACTCGTTGAAATAGTGCACACTTCTTCTAATCCAAAAAGATCCAATCCGCTCTAACTCAAAGAACTCACCCACTACACATCTTATCTTCATCGCTAATCTCACTATATTTTCTGAACAACACTTATCGCTTTAACGCTTCCAAAATTTCTACCCATTTGTACCATAGGAGACTGAACACCAAGATGTTAGCCTTCTTATCGATCTTTATCACCGGACTCACCACCTCTTGAACCACATTATTGAAATCTTGTTCACGAACCCCATAAATTTCTAAAATTAAACCTGATGAGTATATCCCGCTTGTGTGAAGTCCAAATTTCTAAAAGAATGGGGGAGTGGATCGATGTGAGAATTAAAACAAATTTAGTGGTCTCAACTGGGTCACCTCTGAACTACGAAACCTGATGCAAAGGCCCCTATCCAACCATTCCTCGAACCTGCGTAGTGTTCCCTACCACGCTCCCACGTGAACGGATGACCCATAAGTTTCCTAATTCTAGTGCACACCGCTTATACTCGGAAGTCTTAAAGCTAACTGGGGATGCTCAACTAACTCCATCTTATCATTAGAGACACAGATCATTAAAATATCCGAAGATACACCAAGGTAAAGAAGAGCAACATAAAATACTTAAGGAGATTCCAAGAATCCTTTCCTTCTATTATGTTCAGAAAACCATAGAAACATGTCAATCTCTCCATTAACTTTGTTGCACACGACCGACACATCAATGAAATGCCTCAAAACTCATGAAATTACAAGCTACTCATGTTTCAAAGTAAAAGCTAGACCACCTCCTCTCGCCAACTATTCAATAAACTTTCCATCAAAACCCAACTGGCTCACTGCTCAATTTTTCTCATCATTCACTAACGCTTTCACCGAGAAAAATAAGCTGCGGCGCCGAGACCAAATGATCTCACCTAAGATTTTGAATTGACCGCAAGTCGTCAAAACCCGCAATTCCAACTAATGCACTATTGCTGTTAGCGCCCTCGACCATCGCACTGCTAAAGAGTTTAGATAGTAGTCGTCAGATCCGTAATCACAAGAGCAATGTGTAGCTTTTTAACATATGACTATCCTCTTTTTCCAAAACAGAGACCCTCCCACCACCATCAAATCTAAATCAACGCCCCACCGCTTCTCGCCTCCCACGCTCTTATCCTCCCCTGTAATGATATCGCCATTATTCAAGGTTATCTAATGAATTAATGCCAGTGAGCCTTCTCGATGATGCACCTTGAACATGCTTACAGATACCCAACGCTATACCTTGCTCATCATCAACCACTTAACTACCATCTGGAAAGCATTGCCTTCTCACGTATCTTTTAACCATACCCTGCATTTTCGTTTAACTTCTCGCTTTTGTATTTCCATGAAAAGAAGTTTTTGACGCGGAAATGCCTGTGGTGTCCAATCAAACCGCAGAGGTAACAAAAAACTCCTAGTCGTTCATATTGAAAACGAATGATTACCAATCCTCAAGACCGTTTTTTCTTATTTTCTTCCAACGAAGTGTGCTGGTAGTCTCACATCTAACCTCACCCTTATTCTCATATAGGACTTCCATAAACCAACGTTATTAACATGATCATAAGATACTAATTTCAATTGCATTCCTTAAGCTGTAAATTCCTATTCTTTTCCGACATATACATCCCACCTGGTACCTCATGCACTGTAATTCAAATAGCGAAGTGATTTAATGGAATCAGAGTTTCCAGATGTCTCCAAGCCAGAATGGTGCAAACCGCATGAAAATATCGAAAAGTCCAAGGACCTCCATCCAAAACTCGTCGCATGTCCACGGTGAAGAAAAAGAATTTAAACAGTATCTGCTTGATGGAATATCTTTAATATGAACTTCATCAAGTTCCTTACAATTAATCGATCAAGGCGATACTTGGAAGTCCAACGTTTTATCAATAAGGAATTTCCCCACCAAACAATAATAATCAAGAGGGCAGACCACATCTCATCCATGATCTTTCAACTTAATCTATCATGATCCTCCTCGTAATCGAAGCCACCTCACTCTAATCCATCATAAAGCTCTTCACACAAAGGTGAGGAAATCAATGGTAAATAGAGGCACCTGCCAAGGAGAAGAAGGTCAACGCCTCATGCCCTAGTCTTCTTCCTAAAATAATCATCATACTAGTTTCCTACATGGTTTGAAAACCGCATTGGTGAATGCGGTTTTCAAAACATATGAAAGACTAGTTTGATTATTATTTTGAGAGGAAGACTACTCATGTAATTTTTTTTTTTAAATGAATTACTTCCACACTAGCATCCTTGTTTCTGTTATGACATGCCAACTCCAGAGTTTAGTATCAAAGTAATTCATTTTTTTAAAATTACATTAGTAGTATTATTTTCAAAATAATCACCAAACTAATCTTCCACATGTTTTGAAAATTGCAAGCAGTAAATATGTTTTTAAAAATTATCTTTAAACTCAGATCATTGAATGCAATTTTCAAAATATTTAAAACTAGCTTTTATGATTATTTTCAGTTAACTATTCCTATAATCTTTTTTTTATATTATTTTTATAAAAAATGGATTACTAAACTAAACCCTAACTCAAGGAAATATCAACTCATATTTAATCTCTTCAAGAGAAAGATCACTGGGAAGCAATATATTATAGTCCCATTTTTTGTTAGTGCTTTTTTTTAATATTTCCTTTGTAAAGCTTATGAGGTGCAAATACACCTAGTGGTTTTTTAACTTTAATGCTAAATAGAACTTTAGTGTTAATAATGCTTATTAGATTAATTATTTAATTTTTTTTTTAGAAAACGTCAATCTTTTTTTTTTTTTTTCTAAATTTTGAGAAAATAACTTTTAAATAACATTTTGAAAATACGATGATTTTAATAATAGCTGACTGAAAATATGATTTTCTCATATTTGCAAATCTACTTTGTTAATAAAAACATTACAAAAAGTCAAATAGTTTGGCCTTTTCTGGTCAATGAATGAAAATCAATAATAAATCATGAAAAAAAACATGTTGAAAACAAATTGCTTTTGCAAAACCAAAGAAAAAGCCTTAGAGTGACCTCGATAAGGATGTAACACCATTATCAAAAGTTCTTGAAGGAAAAAAAATTCAGCATGGAGCCAATGGTAGGTCTTCATGACATGGCACATGAATTTGGAACCTGGCACAACCTGTTTGCTTGCGCAGATGACACAGATCCGTCATAAGAAACATTTGGCCACCCATTGTAATCCGACCACCTGCTACTGATTGTTGCTCACATCTGCTGCAATGCGTGTCACAGTTTTCACAAGCGCTGAGCAAAGAATTTTATATAGCTTTATCGCGATAAGTCCAAACCCTCTATATTTTGTAAATCACTTAAGCTTGCTGTATTTTTCCGTAGCTGTTATGTATATGAAAGATCTTAAGAGCCTTAAGAGCCATTTTTAATGGAAACTGGATTTCACCATAGTTGGTTATTAGACAAAATCTAACAAGAAGTACATTTAGGTTGTTACTGCGGAGACCTTGCTTCGACTTCCTTCCAATCTCACTCATTAGCGTTTAATCAAACGAATTGAGCTGCTCCATGAAATCATGATACGTATATGCGAAGTAATAAACACTGCAGTTGGTTTGGTATGTCTCACAGCCTATAGTGTTTTGACTATTCAATAGTTTCACTTTTGAGAGATTAATTAATTGAGGCATCCATATTTCAAATTCTCGATTTAATAAGTTTTATGAGTTTTTTAACGAAGAAAATTGAAAACAAATATGTTATCTATATTTTCCTTATTTTTAAGAACAAAAAACAATTCTTAAAAATATAAACCAAACTAACCCTAACATACGAGATCCAAAGTGCGTAGGTAAAAGATGCAATATTTATGATAACCACCCTGCTAATAATCAAACAATGAACTATGCCTGCATCAAAGAAAGAGAGTATTAAAGGGCTGGGATGATTTACCAGCAGATTTTTTGGCACTACTGCTATTAACAAGAAACAGAGCACTATGGAGCAACAATTTGAAAAAATAAAAAGACTAAGGTGAGGTTTGTTTTTTTTACTTAATGCTTAATAGATTTTTTTGAGTTTAATGATAAATAGTACTTAATAGCATTAAGTATTAAGTTTTTAACATCGGATAATGTAGTAGGAATTAAGCAGCTGACAAGATTTTATTCCCGCTCGCTCGTCTAATTAGACGAATGTTAATATAATCTATTTTTAAAAATTGTATTATTTTTCAACCCAAGATTTAGGTCATATGTTTTAAAGATATTATCATACCTAATAGATTAAAGATTTTGTTGATATTTATTTTATATTTTAATATAAATACAATTATTATTATAATGTTTTAATAAATAATTATAAAAATTCATAATATTTGAAGTGATGGAAACCAATGCCTCTGTCAAATTGTTTATTATCTATTAATATAATATTTCGTGGTCTTGTGTTGAGAATTTGAAGATAGTCCCTGGTCTACAGAACAAATTGTCCCCACGCCGTTTAAATAGCAGAAAGTCCTTATGAAAAGCAGTGTCGGTGACTCGTTTTGCTTTCCAAAAGTGTCTGAAAACAGAAAAAATGTTATTCTGGTTGGAAAAGAAGGTATTTCAATGCACAGGTCTTCAAAGTTCTTCGTAGGAATAAAGGAAATTTTCAAGTAAATGGTCATAAAATTTGTTTCCTATTTATGAAA